>WBMZ01013275.1:0-56509 GCA_013400975.1 Atrichornis clamosus | reverse complement strand
GGGGGGGGGGAGCGGGGGGTGTGACGGGAGCGGCCGTTGGTGACACCGGCGCGTGGCCGCGGGTCGCGGGCCCGTAAGGAGCAGCGCGGGCCCGGCACGAGGTACCCGCGCGGCGGGGGCGGGAGCGGGGCCGGGAGCGGGAGCGAGTGGGAAGGGACCGGCGGGATTGGGCCGGGTGCCCCGCCGCACACCGGTGCCGCCGCCCCGGCTTGCCGGGGAATTGGGCTGCCCGCGCCTTTCTCCCGAGATCCCATCCCCAAATCCCTTCGCCGAGTCCGTCTTGTCCGGCGTTGAAGGATGTCGGCCGCGACACGAGAAAGTGTGGTGGGAGGTTTGTTTCTTGGTAGGAAGATGAAGCTGGAGGGGCTTGGGTGTTCCGTGGTGGGTTGCTGCTGCTGCAGCATCTGGGTAGGAAGGAGGGGATTTGGGGATGGGATCTCGAGCTGGGATTTCCTCACGAGGGGCAGCGCCATTCTCGGCTCTGGTGACCCGTGACAGGACCCAAGGGAACGGCACGAAGCTGTGTCAGAGAAAGTTTAGGCTGGATATTAAGAAAAGGTTCTTCACCCGAAGGGTGGTTGGGCACGGGAAGGGGCTCCTCAGGGAAGTGGTCACAGCACCAAGCCTGACAGAGTTCAAGAAGTGTTTGGCAATACTCTAAGGCACATGGTGTGGTTCTTGGGGAGTCCTGTGCAGGGCCAGGAGTTGGACTCGATGATCCTGATGGATCTCTTCCAGCTCAGCATATTCCGTGATTCTCTGTTACTACTGAAGGACCGCGGGTGGCTTATGCCGTGTAAGGGGGTTCTCTCCCAAGGCCTGCCTGTGTCTTGTCTTTTTTAGAATGCTTGAAGTGGTCGTGCAAGTCTTTTATTGTCTGATATTATGTTTCTCATTAGTAATCTGCTCCTGTTAATTAAGTATATCCAGGGAGTCAGACAGAGAAGTCATCAGAATTTCTGTTAAGGCTGTGAACTGAAATGTGGATTTGTGTCAGGTATTACAAACTATCGTTCAGCCTCACTAATGTCCATTTCTGAAATGCTCTCTACAGACTGTCCCAAAAGAGAAAACATTATTTTGGACAGGAGTACATGAAGTGTCCTAGAATTCCTTACCAAAGCCAGTTCTGAAACTGAAACTTTTTCTCAATTTACCTAATCCCCAAGATGTCATTGCTGTTGCAAGTATAAATGTAAAATGATTTGCCAAAGTTTTGCTGCTTTGGGAGGAGATAGGGAGCAGGTTCCTCATTTGGAATGTGTTTTCCTGCCTATGCTATTAGCTTATATGACTTGCAGCTGCTTCTCTGTGGGATTTGCATGCACAGAGGATAGTATGTCCTCACCATCCATCTCCTATGGGGTTGACAGCAGGTGTTTATCTCCTTTCCTATTCAAGGGCTGTTTGAGGTAAAAAGAGTATGACTGGCCTCTGTGGCAGCGTTATTGAATTGCACTCACTGCCTAAGAGGCACTTCCATCAGGGACTGGAAAAAAAAATCATTTGATGATTTGGGTAGGTGGATATTGGGTAGCTTGCATGTGGCAAAAACTGAGTAGGTAAATTCAGGCTGTTAAGGAGTGTATAAGGAATGTAAGAAGTTACATATTTGTCTACTGTGATTGCAGGTCTTCTTCACAGGCTATAGCAACTGGTAAGGAAAGGTTTGATCTGGTTTGGTTTTTAAAAGGTTTGTGTAATTCGCTTGCTGTAGATGGTCTTTTCCCCAGGTAAACTGACCTTGCTCTGTGTGTATGCTTATAGGTATCACTAAGAAACCGAAGTCAGTTTTTGCAAGACAGGGAGTTCTTTATGTCGCCTAAACTCAGATAAGGGCCCTCAGTTTGCATATGGGCACATTTCTGGATCTTTAGGCAGTTTGTCTGGTCTTGAAGATAAGGACACAACAAGTTCAACAACAAAAGCAGGAAGAACTCTGATTTTTAAGAATGTGAAACTGCTGGTTGAATCCAACAAATTCCTTGCAATCAGTCTAGTCCTGCAGATTGGAGACAATCCAATATGGGGTTTTTTGGTGCTGAACCCAGATAGCTGGAGATGAACTTATTTTGAAAATTAGATGCTGAAGCAAATTCAACACCATCAATATTTCAGTATTAGGAATGTAATAAAATCGCTGAAATAACTGAGACCTGGGTCCAAAACCTGATTGAATTCTCCCTAGACCAGTCAGGTGTTATCAGAATAGATCATAAGGATTTTACCTTGATATTCTGATAGGTAAATACCTAGTTCCATCACTTTAGGTCAAGGATCAAACTCGGGGTCAGAGATTCCTAATGATTATGATGTAGCTACCCCTAGTAGATATTTTGACTTGAGATGAATGGATTGTAGTATGACAACAAGAAAGAACACTGCTCAAGTTACAGAACTTTTTCTTAATTTTTAGGTCTTGAATCATGACACCTCTAAAATAGACAAATTATTCTTATGTCCCTGTCACTATAACAAAATTCCAGTAAGAGTAAAATGTTATTATTGAGTTAAAAAATCGTTACGATCTATTGTGATTCTTCCTTCCTAAATTTAGTTGAGTCTTGAAGGTATCAGTACAGGTGTATTAAGTCTGACATATTTTGTCTATATTAAGTCAAGAATGTATCATGTCAAGCTGTCAGGAAAATGATGATTTAACCAGGTGCTGGCAGACCAGATTGGTGTGCCAAGTTGTGGCTTCTGTCAGTTACGGACAGAAGCCATGTCTCCTTCTAGGCACTGGCCTTATACAGTAGGGCTTTACTCTGGTTGGAACTTTGTGCCTCCTCTAAACATCTCCAATCCTTTGTAGCCCAGTGCCTTCCATCACTGTTTTCCTCTCTTCCTCTTCAAACTAGCCACATATTTTGTTTTTTCCAGACATGACACTGCCCCTTCTAAACAAATTCATTTCAATGGTAAAACTAGGTCTTGCTCTGTAATGTGCACATGGGAAAATGAAAGTGACGCTTAGCTAGGCTATAAACTTTTATTCCCCGGATCTGCTATTTTATCTTGTCCCGAGAACTGACCTTGACCCTGTGGAACAGTTCTTGTGTAAACAAAATAAGAAGTTATATGGCTGCGATTGTAGCTTTGTAGAATGTTGCAGCAGATGATCCCCTGCAGCTCTTTAGAACTTGCACTGTTTGTCCTTGGCAGGGGGGATGGGGAAGGGAATGGTAGCTTTTTTTCCAATGGATGAATTTTGTTGGTTGTAAATAAAAATACATGAGTGGTTTCATGAGAGTTCTGTGAGTCTCTTCCAGAAGTGGCTGGTGAAGATTTTGGTTGAACGGGATAGTACTTACCTTTAAACTGCAGTGGAAGTGCTTAGCCCCAGTGTGTGCCAGACAGTTAGCTATTCACTCTTAATATCTTGTGGGTTTTAAAACTGACTTTGATGATGTTAAAATTACATGGCATCTTTTGCTTCCTGCTGTCTCAGGCTATAGGATAGTACCTACTGATGAGGAATGTTTTTGTGCTGATCCCCAAGCTGTGGGCTTTGCTGATGACACCTGGCAGAATGCAGTGTGCTTCCAAAGGTTGCAGTGTTGCACTCACAGGATTCCTTTCTCAATCTGAATACAGCAGTGTAGTAAAGCTGCTACTCAGACCAGAGTAGGAATGTTATTAGGGTCCTAATACTGAAGTCACATCAGAACTCCTTTTGGGGTAAAGACACAGCTCTCTGCATCTGATGCACTTCCAGACACTTGTAGTTGGTGTCATTTCGTTGTTTTCACGTTCCCTGTGCAAAAGGTGCTGTGGCAGGCAGTAAATTGAATAGTGGGCAAGAATGTTTATTCACTTGGGTGTCCAGACATTAATAAAAACAATACTTCTTTCATAAGAACTGTTCACATTCATTTGTAGAGATGTTGGGAATAGCATTTACTGAAAATTAGATGAAGAGTATGGTTTTGAGCGTGTGTGTGTTCTGTAAATGTTATGATCAGCCTCTTCACACATAATTTTTCAAGATATTCTGATTGATACTGCGCATATTTCCCCATATGGAGAAGTTTGAATTCACAACAGAGAATTCAACACTTACTTTGAATATTTAGAAAAGATTTATACTGGAAGTGAATGTCTGCCAACAGTAATTCTGCTGAAAGATGAACGTTCTGTGTTTTTTGCTGGGAAAAATGACAGCTTTTCAGTGTTTGAAAATGTGAAATAAATGTGGTGAGAGAATAAAAGAAAAAACCTTGAACCCAGTGCTTCCACTGTGAATTCTGATCTTATGGAAATTTGGACGATTTTTTCAGTTTCGTACTGGTTTACTCTTATTCCTACTTTATTTCTAATTGTAAGGCTTCAGAGTTCTTCCTTGAGAATGTGTTTTGGACGTCTTAGAAGCATTTTGGGTGAATTTGATGAGTAAAAGACTTCGTACTTCAAGGTTGTTGTTTTAAGTGTTTTCTAAAATTATTACATAATATAATTTGCACTTAATATATTATTTCAGACGGTACTGTTGATTGCTGTTGGGCTATGGAGAGAAGAAACACAATGAGACAAGACCTATAAAGATCCAAGGTGGCAAAAATGGCCTTTATCAAGGCTAGAAAGGAAACAGGTCTGGTAGTCACTGTGGAAGGTGAGGCAGAAGGTTGTACAAAGATGATTCTGAGATCTGAGTTTAAGTGTATTCCTAATAAATGCCTTTTATAATTAGTCCAGATAAAGTCTTTGAATACCTAAGCTCTTATTTTGTGGTCTGGTGTGGTGGTTTGACTGACAGGATGCTAGGTGTCCCCCAAAGCTGCTCTGTCACTACCCTCCTCAGCTGGCCAGGGGAGAGAAAATACAATGAAAGGCTCCTGAGTTGAGATAAGGGGAGGGAGAGATCAGTCACCAATTACTATCATTAAGTAGGGCAAAACAGACTCAATGTGGGGAAATTAATTGAATTTATTACCAGTCAAATCAGAGTACAATAATGAGAAGTAAAACAAATCTTAAAAGTACCTTCCTGCAACCCCTCCCTCCTTACCAGGCTTAACTTTACTCCCTATTCTCTACCTCCTCCCCCTCTCAGCAGCACAGGAGGACAGGGAATAGGGATTAAAATCACTACATCACACAGTCTCTGCCACCACTTCCTCCACAGGGGGAGGACTCCTTACCCTTCTCCAGTGCGGGGTCCATCCCATGGGAGACAGTGCTCCACAAATTTCTCCAGTGTGACTCCTTCCCATAGGCTGCAGTTTTTCATGAAGTGCTCTAGTGTGGGACCCTTTCCACTGGGTGCAGTCCTTCAGGAACAGCCTGCTCCAGCATGGATCCCCCATGGAGTCACAAGTCCTGCCTGTAAGCCTGCTCTAGCATGGGCTACTTGTGCCCCAGGTCCTGATAGGACCTGCTCCAGAGTGTCTTCCCACAGGATCACAGCCTCCTCGTGGCATCCACCTGCTCCAGTGTGGGGTCCTCCATGGGCTGCAGGGGCACAGCCACTTCACCATGATCTGCGCCAAGGGCTGCAGGGGAATCTCAGCTCTGGTGCCTGGAGCACCTCCTGCCCCTCCTTCTGCACTGACCTTGCTGTCTGCAGAGTTGTTCCTCTCACATGTTCTCACTCCTCTCGTCTCTGGCCACAGTTGCAACAATTTTTTTCCTTCTTAACCACGTTATCCCAGAGATGCTACCAGCATCACTGCTGGGCTCAGCCTTTGCCAGCGGTGAGTCTGTTTTAGAGCTGACTGGCATTGACTCTGTTAAACTTGGGGAAAGCTTCTGACAGCTTCTCAACGAAATCTCCCCTATAGCCCACCTGCTACCAGAACCTTGCTGCACAAGCCCAGTACATCTGGCTAAAAAGGCTGAACTTTATTTGGGTTAGCACCATTTGTTTTAGTAAAAGTTGCTGTAGATAGAGTGTCTCCAATTGTTTCATTACATCTTTCATATTTTATTATGATTCCAAAAGCTGTTTAATTATTACAACCCAAAATGTATATATCTGCAAGGTGCTGAGTGACCAGAAAAGTTATGAATAAAAATTGAGCTTGGCTACAAGAATCCAAGTTGCAAGTAGCAGGAGCAAGCTAGAGTTTACTTTTTGTCTGCAACCTTTTGGCTGTTATTAGTGGCTCTACTAGTGAAAAGAGATGTGCACTGCTGCTCTGAACTCCTCTACCATAAAAGAAATATCTGCACTCTGAACACAGAACTCAAAACCATATTTCTAATGCACGGGTTTCGGTGTGTGTTAAAATGTAGAATGAGGTACTCTTGAGATGCTCAGTGAAAGTTGAAAGAGGTGAGGAATCTGTCAAATAAAATTCAGTGTACTATTGAGAGGAAAGATCCTAAGAGATTCTTAAACAATGTTTGAGAAGTGTTGAAAACTGATCCATGTATTTGTTTGTGTTTTAGCATTTAACCCCTCATCAATTCAGATGTGGGTTAGTTTTTTTTCTGAGGGAGTTCAGAGCCATATGCAGGAAACTACAGACCTGAGACTTGTTTATGTGAAGTCCTTTTGCAGCCCCCTTTAGTTATTTAGTAGAAACTTTCCACTGCTTTGTAAACCACACCGCTATACAGATGCCCCCACATCTGTATGTCAGGGGCCCTGTGGTTGAAAACCCTCTGACAGAAAAGCACAAGTGTTTTGAAGGACATAAACTAATGATACTTTGAGAGATACAAAGACAAAAGATGCTGTTAAGATTGAGGAAGTTATTACCTAAGTGGAATAGAAAGGAGAAAGAATTGGATCTTATTTTGATCATTAGCCTAAAGGGGAAGGTAGTGTGGAGAAGCAGATGAATACAGTCCCTGCTTTGAACTAACATAAGGCTTTTTAAACTTTTTTTAGCATAGCTATATATGCCTACTTTTAAGCTTAGTTGAAGTCTTATCAGCATAACTCCTCTACCTTGCTCATTGCAGAGATAGAGTGCCTATAAAGTGACAAATGGACAAAAAACCCCAAATGAGGTCCAACTTTAGAAGCCAAATTTTTCCACTTTTCTTGACATGTGCTTGTAATCTGAGAGGCTCTGGAACCGACAGAGAAGATGATCCCGCAACTCTTGTTGGAAGGAATCATAGAGAGTAGAGACCTTTTGTGGTACTAGTATGAGTTGTACTTTTGTGAAAATTCAGTAGAGGGCAGAATGAAACTTCTGAATGAAGGAATCGGTGTAGCACTGCAGAGCAGGAAAACTGGAGTTAACAGATGGAATAGCACCAGTTATTAAAAACAGTTCTGAAGAGCAGAAAGCACTACAACTGATTGTGATACTTTATTTTAGAAGCATCTGAGAGAGAACATTCACACTCATCTAGTGGTCAGCTATATGCAAACTTAAGATCCAATGCCTTCCAACACAGAAAAAAACAGTTACCATGGGCATACTGACTGCATGTAGATCAGCTGCTAAGGCTCCTGTTTAGCATTCCAGAGGTATAATTTTTAATTATAAAAATTATAATTGTCACATCCCAGCTATTTAGTAATATTGCCAGCTGACTGTAAACTGAGCTGCAGAGATCTTGACTGTTCAGGACAAACTCCTGGCTGGGATTCCTGGACATCCATTGCATTACATTCTCTTGCTTTGTCTTCTGAATGCAGTGGTCAGACTTTATACATGTCTACAAGATCTTTTATTCTTCCTAAAGCTGCTACTTGTTATCCTTTTTAATATTTGAGTATCAGAAGATCATAGTAATGAAGACTGCTTGGTGTGTTTATTTTACTTTCTTGACTTGGCTAAGTTTGTTTTAGCAAGAACAAGAGTAGTATAGATAAAATAAGAGTAAAAATGTTGTTGGCTAATTTCCACTTATATCAGTATTGAATTGTGATGTGATCAATTTAAAAAATTAGAGCATAGCATTTACTGAGTGAAGATATTATAGAGGTTAGATGTGATAGAGGTAGACTCATGCTTTAGAGTCATTTTTCTGCAAGGGTTTACTCTTTTGTTTGTTTTAACACAATTTTACCAAGTTATAAATAAATTCCACTATGATTTATTTTGCATTACTCCTTTTAACCTAAAATGTGGTATTATATTTTTAGACAGTTCTGAAATGGTAGACAAAACTACACAGCCAGTGATGCCCAAACTTCAATTTATGAACAAGTTTCTTAGTTGAGAGTGAATAACAGATAGTATAAGTGACACTGCAGAAATAGTAAAGGTCAAAATACAAATTCTAAATATTCATGCACTCAAAGTATTAATACAAAACATAAAAAGTCCCTGTACACTGCCATTTTCCCATCCATGGTTAGTGACTGCATGCTATGCCAACCCATTGCAGTTACCAAGAGGTTTATAGTTTTATTTTACATTGAAAGAAAAGCAATGCTTTGCATGTATTGCACTAGTATTACAGTGATTTTAAAATACATTCCCAGATTTTTAGGCAACCCAGATGTATTTTCAGTTCAGTTGTGGTTTTCTTATTTTGGTTTATAAGCTTGGCAAGACACTTTTAAAAAAATATATACTGTCAATGAGTTCTTGAGAAGAACAACTTAAATCTGAAAACAAGCTTTAATTTTTTTAAAATTATATTTAGTAAAAATGTAAGCAATATGGTGGAGTTAGTTATTAAACTGAACTGCTTGGATGAGATCTCCATATTTGCTTTTTATGCAGTCTGAAAAATGAGTTGAAAAGGATTTCTGAAACTTTGATTTGTTTCCTTTCAAAATTTTTCTCTGTCTGCCACATACAACCCTCAAAGTTTTCTTGATTTTCACTAAATATGACAAGAATGTAAATTAATTCTCTGGTTTCATAGAAAGATGCCTTGGGAGTGGAAAAAGCTCATGGATTTTCATTGGGAACTCTCCTGTGGTATAATTAATGTTCTTTTTTTAAACAGTAACAGAACAAGTGAAAAAGCTTTTAAGTCATCTGTATTTACATATTGTGTCCAGAGTGTTTCTGGTATAACTGAGAAAATAAACCAGTGTTCTCTACATATAGTACACCCTCAATTCCCTCAGATGCTTCTGACCTCTTTTACAAAAGAACTTAACACTAAAGTTTTTGCCATGTTATATCCACCCTTGTTCTTATATTTTAATTTCTCTGGTAGCTCAAAAAATGTTAATTGTAACAGGGTAACTTTTTATACAAATTCTCCTGATGAAAGTTTCATCTGACAACATCTCTGGCGTGTTTTCTCTTTCCAAGAGCAGATACCCACAGCAGCCTTTGCTGTACCTATATTGGCCAGGCTTGCTACTTCTGTGTTTTCCAAAGACCCCGTTTCTTTTTGGCATAAAATGTTAGCACACATCCATAGCCAGTGACTTTGTGGTACTCCCATAGACCCACTCTGTGACATTAAAAAATCCTGAACTTTTGTTGTCCTCAGGAACAAAAAACAAGTCTAATACGTAATTCCAAGTTATCACCGGAAAGCAGAGTAAATGCAAGAGCTAGGATACTCCTGCAGTATATCAGATTTATGCCAAAGCTGATCTAAATTATAACACAAGAAGTTTCCTAAACAAAACCTCCAGCACTGTAACGAGAAGCTGATCTGTACTTTTCCTTAAGAGGCCTCTAAAGCATTCCCTTTATATCAGAGGCCTTGTTAAGAGCTCGCCATGAGACAGAGGTGCCTTCAGGAACTAAATGGATGTCCAGGAATCCCAGCCAGGAGTTTGTCCTGAACAGTCAAGATCTCTGCAGCTCAGTTTACAGTCAGCTGGCAATATTACTAAATAGTTAGCTGGGATGTGACAGTGCTTAAGAGACCTTATCCCACAAGAGTTTGTATACCACTTCATGGTCTGTGTAACCATTAGTATCTATTCAGTCACTGGTCACGTGGGATTCTTGGAGCAGAGAACAGCTATATCAGTCTTTAGACATCAATTTTTTTTCTTTGTGGCGTTTTTAAGAGAAAACTAATATAGACATCTAAGATGATTTAGAACACCTTTCCCCCTGCCCCCACCCCACAGACAAGTGCTTTTCCACCTTGGTATCTGGAGATTCTGCCTTCTGTCCTGCTCTGTACCTCTGCAACATCATGCAACAGCATGAAAGAAATGAAATACACTAAAATGAAGAAGCACCTTTTTAAAAGTCACTAGGTGCAATTGTGGTTAAAATTTAGGTTACTCTCCTGATTTGCTTAGTATCTGAGTGGGTTTAACAGCCTAAATTTACAGGGGCAATTGTATAGCTTGTATAGCTCCAGTAATTTCTTTGAGAAGTATTGTGCTTAGAGAAGAAAATTGTGTCTCAAATCCATGGGCTGACACACTTTCTGCTGCCTGTTGAATGCACAGGGTACTAGGAACTTCCTTTCACTAATTGTGTCTTAAAGGACAAGTTTCTCTGTACTCATGTTTTAGAGGGATGAAACAGCTAGATTCATATTTCTTTGGACCTCCAACCATATTTATTGTGCACTTCATCTGTCCTGTTAAAGATCTATTTGCATTGTTGAGCCAAGTAACTAAAATACTACAATTGAGCAGCTGCACCCATCACCCCTTAAAAAATATTTGTTTCTTTAAAATGAATTTGCAAAGCATATGCTATATTAATCTGTTATTTTGTACATGTGCCTTTCCTACGTCATACTGTAACCATTATAATTCTTGTTTCATTTAGTCTTCCAGTGCTTCTGGGTAGTACTGTAATCCTCAATGTACTAGCACTTCAAAAGTTCTCTCCTTTGTTCATTTAGATAAAGCACATACCTGTGAAACACAGTAAGGTCATTAGGAAAATTTTAGCCTTCTTTCAAAAAACATGTTTTCTTTTATTCTCTCAAACAGAAGCACTATCGTATCTTAGGCTTTTCTTATATATCAAGCTATTTTGCTTCTCCACATTTTTTAAGTGGAGAGACAAAAAGTAAGCTGTTGTGCAGAATATAAGCTAGAACTATACCATCTGCTTACAAAGTGCAGAGCCTTTTCAGAATCTACTGTAGATGGTTAGAGAACATTCCTTTTAACCAGCCAGGTCGTGCATCATGGACAAAAAACCCTTTAATTATTAAGTTTCAAGTCCATCTGAGGATATAGGAACCAAAAAAAGTAGCATAGCAAGTCTTGTAATGGTCCCACAAGCTTCTCTGCTTTAAAACCAACAGTGATACTCTATTTTTAAGTCTTATACAGTGCATGTAACTCTGTGAGCAAGGGCCTTGAAACCCATTTAGCAATCAGGGCTGTGTTAGGTACTGCCCCATGAGCGTAGAACACACAGCGGTGATCCACTGCTCCTTCACACTCTGGAGCATGGAGCCATTTCCTACCCCAGTGCTCTGCAGCCACTGCAGTGAGTCAGAGGTGTTTGTACACTGCTGGAATGCAAAACCTAGAAACAGTGATCTGTGAAGTGTCACTGTATATACACTACAGAGAATGGAAGAATTCAGAAATGCTTGTTCAGTTTCTTGTTCCTGTACAGAGTGATCTCTTGCCAAGGCTGCTGGAATGCAGTGTCCTGTTAATAACATTAAGGACTCACAGAGTGCTCAGCACGATTTCCCCCATGCTGTACAGTGGCAATTTGCAAAGCTTGTTTGGAACAGGTATTTTTCAATAGGGTACCATCCACTGAAAATAGGTGAACAGTAGAAATCTGACTCAGGAGCTCCCAGATTCCCATAGAGGGATGTCCTTTTCTGAGTCTGCTGGCTGGAAGTTGGGCAGATCTGCTTAGGGCAGAAGCTTAGTGTTGTATACTGTTAGGAAGAGGGGAAAACAGTTTTCTGGGGAGAGTGTTAGTCCTCAGGAAAGAAGTGTAAGTGGCAATAGGCAAGGCGTGCAGTTGTCATCTTCCAAGTTTGTTGTTGCAATTTCAATAAATCAGTTAAGTAGTTGGCATATGACAGAGTGCCATCTGAACACTTGAGTTTTGCTGAGTGTTTTCACTACTTCTTGCTTTTAGAAGCAATTGCATTTGGATTTAAGAAGGCAGCAAGAATCTCTGCTTCTTGTAAAACTAGAGATCCCACAAGCAATTGCTACTTCCAGTGAAGTCTTGCAGAAGACTGAGTCATGGAGAGCCAGTACCTGTAGCTGATTTACTGCTCCATAAGCAGCAGCACTTCTTGATTCCCACCGAGTTCATAACTCAACAGGACGGAGTAACTGCTTCCTTACATAGAGACATGAGTTCCTTTTCCCTGTTGATGCAGTACCTCCTGTTAATAGGAGTTCAACAGAAGTGTGTGTCTGTGCTTCATAAACAAAGTAGAGGCTCCCAGCGAGTTTGAAATCATTCCTCTTTTCCCCACATCAAACATTGTAATCCTAGTAATTGCAATTAATTCAAGTGCAACAATAATGTAAAAATACCTAGAAAACACAAAGGCAGGAATATTCCAACAGATGCATTTGTATTATGCAACTTTACTCTCTTGGAAGTGAACAGTAATTCACAGTTGAGGAACTTTGGAATTACACAGAAAAATGTCAGTATTCAAAGGGGAATTTATGCCAGTAGAGGTTTCGGGCTGACCAAAAATCTTCATAGGATTGGTTTGCTGTTGTTGTTTCTCTAAACGTGTCCTTTTTTTACTTCAGCAGAGTCATCAGTGCATTCTAGACATATATATGAAAGGTGGGGAACTAGTGCAAGAGTTGCAACTTTTTGAAGATACAAACCTTACCATACTTTTCTTGTTGCATATCTGGAAAGTAATAAAGGGTATGTATGATTTCACTTCTTTTTGTAAAACTTTTGCCTGTGTTAGGAAATATTTATTATTTTCAGCAGCCAAGATAAGTTCACCATTAAAGCACCTAACTGAGATATATTTAAGGCTACAAGTCAAGAGGAAGCAGATACGAAGTTTCAATTAAAAGTGAATGATTTCTAGTTTGGGTAAAGAATTGTTATGACAATTAAAAATGGAAAAGCATCAGGAATATTCAAAACTTGTATTATAACTAACTTAAGTGGCATTTGTTACATCACTTGTTTTTTTCTTTTTGGAGGGAAGAAAAGTTAGTTCTGTAACTTGCAGTCCTTGTATGAAGGAAAGGAGAGAGTATTTCATTCACAATTTCAAAGCATGTGTTTTGAGGGAAAAATTATTTCTTGATGTCTGTGCATGCCAAACAAAATTCCTTTCTTCATTGTGGGGAAACTCGCAATAGTTCTTTCAAACTTTCAAGAGTAACTGGTAAGTATTCAAAATCATAAAGTTAAGTGGGTTATCCACAGCTTTAAAATATTCTTTGCATTCTAGTATTTGAAAAACTGCAGTTCAGTTTTGCTCATGTTAATACATGACATTCAGTAGTACTTTCCCCCTTCCTGACAGATGTTACGGGCAGGCTGTTGCAGTTAGGTTTGTTACTATTTAGGTTATTGGTTGATTATTAATAATTATTTTTATTGGGATTTTTTTAACTCTATGTACTTTTACTCAAAATAGTGTGGAACATGAAAAATTTTACCAAAACTAAGAATGCATTAACATAAAAAATTAATTTTAATTGCACTCAATTCAGTGAATTCATACTACATTTATGTAGGCTCAAAGTATCACTCAAGCTATCAGTGCTGTTATAAGTGAAGTTTCAAGGGTACCTTTTCATTAGCTGTGCCAGATTATGTAGATAAAAACAGCAGATAGCACTAAACACCTAAGAATGTTTTTTAGGAGTAGGATGATCATTTTAGCAGTGAGGAGCAGAGTATGTTAAGTGAAGGGGCCATTTTAGTTCAGAATGCTGAAGAAATGGGATATAAAATTATTTCCTTAATTCTAGAAGGTAACAATTTCTGCAAAGAAAGATAACAAAAACCTTTTAGAAGTAGAATAGGAAGCCACTTAAAATTTGAGGATTTCAAGTGGCATTGGAGCAAATAGAAATCACATCATTGAAATGCAGTTTGCTTACTCTTGTTTCTTCTCCATAGAAACTTCATCCACACTTCATGAAAATGCAGCGGAGTCTATTACATTCTGTGTCTCAGCTGGCACATGGGACGTGTTGGTTTTTCCCTCGCACCAGCGTCTTTCAGTGCTTAAAAGGACCATCCGTGTTGTCTAATGTGGGATGCAAAGTGATTTTGACACTGGACCCTCCTAAACGATGTCTTCATGCAGGTGCAGCACACTTTGCCTCAAAGAAAACTGCTTTTTCATCACAGCCAACAGACACTTCTCACAAAGTACCAGAAGAGAGAAATCCTTTGCCTTCAGCCACTGATGCGCCTAAGCAGAGCCCTGCAGAGTCAGATTCTTCAGATCCTGATCCATTACAAGACAAATCAATTAGTCTTGTTCAGAGATTCAAGAAAACTTTTAAACAATATGGAAAAGTCATGATTCCAGTGCACCTTCTGACTTCCACTGTATGGTTTGGATCCTTTTACTATGCAGCCATGAAGTAAGTTGATATTTTGTTGCACTGCCCATGGTTGAATTGATACTGACTTTCACATGTGAAAGGACATATAAATTATTATTTCATGTTCAGAAGTGCTTTTTTATGTAATAGAGAAATGTGGCTACATTTTTACCTAAAGCATAAGATTAATGTTGAAAGTATGTAGGCTTCATGAGAGTGTCATGTACATACTGTCATCATGCAGTTATTGCTGTGTACCAGGTGCATTGCTAACTTTTGAAGGAATGTTCATCTCCCCAAAATGATGCATGGATGTAAACAGCATTGAAATTATTAGTAACCTCTCAAAAGGTAAAGACAGGGATTTGGAATCCTGATTATGAATAGCTAGGTAAGCTCTTTGTAGACTTTTTAATTTTTTTCAGTTGGAATTGGGGGTATTTCACCATTGCCCCCCGCCCAGTCCTCCCTCATCATTGGATTTTCATATTGTTCACCTCACTTAGCTGTTCAAAACCTATGTGTATCCTTCCCCTTTTTCTTTCCATTTCCTGTCTTTCCTGCCATCCACTGAAAAAATAGCTGCTGTAGGCCAGGCTTTTTAATTGGAAATTAAGTATTTGTGTGGTTAAAAAAAAAAAAAAGATAAATTAAGTATTCTAATTTTAATTTATTTTAGTTATAGCATGTACTATCTACTGTTCTGGAAAATGGCATTTATTAGAAAAAAACCTACCACATCAACTGTGAGCTGCTAGTTTGGTAATTCAGGTGAAAGAAGTTTTATTTATCTACAAACAGTTTGCTAAATATGAGCAAATGTTTCTCTCTGGACTGCTAGTGTTGTATATTTAATAATAGAAAGCACGAAACGACGACAGTTTGTGGTGGCAAGGATGGAACTCTGACATCAGAATGCCTTACTGCACAAGTGTTGTTTTAGTTACTCTCACCAGCTGGCATAATTGCCCTTTCTGGGAGCTATAGATCTAAATGTCATTCTAAATTTAGCTCATGTCAGAGGAATAAAGGTCTTGAGCTATAAAAATATTTTGCTTTGGATGAATTCAGGTTAATGCTTACTTCCAGACATTTCAGATTAAGTGAAGATTACTTTTTTGAAACTCTAAAGCCTGCTGCTAAAGTAGGTATTTGGCAGATGAAAACAACTGAAATACTCAACTCGAAACTAATTAAAACAAAGCTTCAGTTTGTCATGCCACAGGAGCAGCACCCTCTCGAAGTGGAAAAATAACTTTCGGAATGACTGCTCACACGAGGCTAAACAGTAGTGGTTTAAGAAGTAGCACAGTTAGTGCTGTCTTTCAGATCTTACTAGGTCTCCATTTCCTGCTCCGGGAATAGGCCTTCAGACTAGGTTTTAGTAACTGTTGGTGAATTACTGCCTGTTGTTGCTCCTGATGCTAAAGTGATTGCATGCTCAGAAGAATGCTTAAAATATTAGATAGAAATGGATAATGATACTAATGATACAACCTCTCTAAATATTGGAGATTCAGGTCTCCTATAAACTGTGTATAGCTTTCTCCTGTAATATAAAGATGGGCTTTCTTTTCTCCTTTGGTGCCGATGTTGGCTTTCCTGGCTTTCAAAGAGAAATTGTGATAGGAGGTCCCTCCACCCATCTTGACACCTTATATTGACAAGGTAGAACAACTGAGCACAAAGCCCCTGAACTCTTGTCCATATAACGTTGCTTCTTTTTGCCACATTCCATTTGTTTGATATGTTTAGAAGTGAATGAAGAACATTGTCTGAAATTTTAAAAAGAAATTTTAGGCAAAACAGAACATGAAATTGAACCTGCACAGCTGGAGCCTGAGTAGCTGTCTTACCACCATTACATCTACTTACCTCCAAACATAAATTGGGACACAGGTAAGTTAGAAGCTATTCCACCCAACAGAGATAATGTGAATGGGTAAGCTTTTGAAATGCTGAAAAGAACATTAATTTGCCTATGGTCAGAAACATTAATCCTGTAAGTATATCGCTTAGATAAAAAACATTCTGCTCTCAAATTACGAGGTTTGTGTAATAGAGTTAAAGAATAAAAATAATACTCTAAATCACTGTTCAGGTTTCAAATTCCAATTTAAGTTACCAATATGTTTCTCTTTTCTTAGTGGGGTGAATGTTGTTCCATTCCTAGAGTTGATTGGCTTACCAGACAGCGTAGTAGACATCCTGAAAAATTCCCAGAGTGGAAATGCACTAACTGCTTATGCATTGTATAAAGTAAGTATAATTATAGTTTGTAAATAAGCTCTAAATCTTGCCTGGTGAACTAAACAGGGTTTGCTTGTTTACAGCAGAAAGAATTAATTTTCTTCCATAGTTACGTGTACTTGAGCGTTCATTTTTGTAGCAAAAATAGTCCCATGCAAGTTGATATGTGTTCTGTGTTCCTTCAAGGATTCTATCTGTAGTTCTAAAATAACTTCTTTGCTGCAGAACAGTTGCAGCCCTCTGAGTTTTAATGCCAATTAACTTATTCCTCTGTATCCCTGACATAATTAGCAGGTACAAAGAGGTAAAGTCTAAACACTTCATTGAATTCCAGATGAAAGTACAGTTACTTTTATCCTAGAGGATTCTCTAGTTTGTCTTCCGACCTTACTCACTCTCAAGTATTTTCATTGTCCACTTGAATCAATTACTTATATTCAGGTTTGGGTTTCCTTTTATTGCTTTATGTATGCAAAGCCTGTGCTGGGAAACTTGAAACATGTCAGACCATGCTGAAACAAGGCACGGTATTTGCTGTACATGCCACTCATTTGTTTTGTTTTCAAATGGGTTGTGCTTCCTGCCTGTTATTCAACGGGGTTATTTTCCCAAACAAAACGCGAAAGTACTAATCTTTCCAATTATTTCTGTGCCTTAAAGAGATCAATAAATAAATGTGGTTAAATATAAAGATGTTGTTATAGCTGGGAGATCTGGCAGTGTTGGAAGAAACTCAGTGTTCACATACCGTCTGTTCTGAATTGCGTTGAGATGCCGAATGCTCGTCCTACGAGCTACACAGGCAGAGTTTGTGTGACGGGGTTTTTTTATGGAAGTCTAATGCCCTTGCTGGCTCTGACAAAGTGATACTGTAAGTAAAAGGAATGCATTTCTGGGAGATGCACAGTAAACTGGCTTATTTCCTTATAAATTGAAGGTATCTTAGAATCTGACACTGCTCAGAATAAATTTTCAACATTAAAAATACCATTTGCTGGATATTATTGTCCTGTCTTATTTATGTGGTGTGTTCTTTGGTTTCTTTAAGATTGCAACTCCTGCCAGATACACTGTGACTTTGGGAGGAACATCCATCACTGTTAAATATCTACGTAAGCATGGCTACATGTCCACACCACCACCAGTAAAGGAATACCTACAAGACAGGATGGAGGAAACAAAGGATAAAATTACAGAGAAGATGGAGGAAACAAAGGATAAAATTACGGAGAAGATGGAAGAAACAAAGGATAAAATTACGGAGAAGATGGAGGAAACAAAGGATAAAATTACGGGGAAGATCCAAGAAACCAAAGATAAAGTTTCATTTAAAAAAATAAAGGACTAGGAGAGATGCTTAATTTTGGATATATCAAACTTAGCACTTTAACCCTTTGTGAGGCAGGATATGCAAAGTGCACTTCTGAGGTTTTTTTCTGTTTTTTTCTGGTTTTTTTTCCCCTTGTCTGGAGACTACAATTGCTATGTGGATTTAAAGGCTAAAGTTCCCCAGGGGAGAGGTTGTGACAAAATTTCAATTTGCAGAAGGAAAAGTGAATCTCAGATTAGAAGTTAACACGTACCCTGGTAATAGTGTTAACAGTTACTCTTCCCTCTTTTTTTTCCACAACGGCATCCTGAAAATGAAGGTGATTTCTGCCAAAAGCCACTACTTTATTCTTGCATCGCAGTGCACAGCCATTATTCCACTAGATTGAACCTTCCATTAAATGAGAATGAAAATTGTTGGGAAGGGCAGCATATTTAGGTTTTTAGAGTATGTGGACCCAGGCCTCTTCAATCATCGTGATCATCTCTCACCTTGGAGACAGACCATTGTCACTGATACTGCACATGAAGGAATCGATGGATCAGCTACTCAACGGGGAATTAATTGCAATGGCTTCCTTGAATTCAGCCAGGCTGCAATAGTTTACAGGTTGAGACCATGAATCTTTCTTGGACAGTGCATCTTTTCAGAAATCTCAACCGAAAGCTATAGGAAGATGAGTTAATCACAGTAGCCATACTGTCAAGTATTCTTTGTTTCCTGAAGTTGATTTACAGTAGAAAGTCATTAAGTGAAATTAATCAAATTGTATATTAAACACTAGCATTTGTTTATTGTGTTAAAGTTTACAAACCTGCTCTATTTCAGTTTTGAAACATAAATTTGAAAGAGAAGTTTATTTGAGAAATTTCTATACTAAGGGCCTTTTTAAACATATGGAAAGTTAGAACTAAACCCCAGAGTTCCTCCTGCTATTCAAAAATCCTTCAGGCTTCAGTAGAACAATTTGACTAAAATAAGCATGATTTCTGAGACAATGATCACAGTCTACCAAACTTTTCTCCCCGCTAGACTTTCTTAAGTCAAGCAAACACTTATTCATACCTGAAGGCTGAAATGGTGTCTCAGATGTCATAAGGACTAAAGTTGAAACTGTTCTATTTGACTGGGCAGGCAAACTTCTCTCAGTCTTACTCAAATGTAGGCTAAATGGAAGTGTGTTTTTCCTATTTCTACTACAGATCTCACTTTGTAGCAACTCTGCATGTGTAAGTTGTTTGACAAAGGTGCTTTTTTGCACGGGGGTATGGGGGAGCAAAAGAGTTGGACCCTGAGCATTGCAATTGACTGGAATGAAAGAATATAGCTGATGAAGTATCAGCTCTGCCCCACTGTCCTGTTTTCATTCAAGTCACTGAGGGCCTCTCCGCATTTAAGTGAGTTGAACTTCATTAACTTAATTGTGCAGGATTGATTATACTTCTCTGCCTCTGTCTACATGTAAAATAGTAACTGCAATCTAATGCCTACTTCACAGGGATGTTGTGAGGAATAATCATTGTATATTCAGTGACCTGAAGATGTAAAGTGCCATGTTTCTGATAAATATTATTAAAAAAATATTTCTGTGAACTCTTATGCTGCTGAGATCAGTACTACTGTAGGATTGGAGTTAATAGATGCTATTTTGTTTTTCTATTTTCATGTGCTTTTCCTTACTGCCCCCATGCACACATTCTTTTGATGTTGGCATTTGTTCTGGTTTTCTACTTTCAGGGGCAGTGTTACCTGTGTCCTGCAGCATCCTGCAAAGCCCCAGGTGTGCCCCACTAATACTGCACAGTCACTCTCAGTCAGGGCCACATGTGGGCCCCTCTCGGTGCAGCTCACAGGATCCATCTCTTCTTTATGCATGGCAGGGATTGCACAGGGGCACTGTGGTGTCCTAGGATGAGTTCTTAGTCCTCAGGCGTGTTACAACTTGTTCATTACACCCCCTTTTCTTGCCCTTCCCCTTATCCATCTGGCCTGTGACCACTCCAGTGTTTACATGATCCATCTCTACTAATGCTAAGTACAAAAGCTGTGTCCTGTGTGATCACTTCTGCATCTGCAGGAACAGCTCATAGTGACTGTTGGCAAGTGCCTCCTCTGTGTAACTGTTTGGTCAATTTTGCAGCATGGAGAAGGTTGAGCATTTTCTGGGACAGCCACATCCTCCACCCAGCTTATCAATTAACAAAGCACACGGTTATGGGGATCGATTTACACAAGGTGGGAGGGGAAATCTTCAAGACTTTGAAAGTCTGACCTGGAGAGCTTTTGTGACAGTTAGTCACATGCTTGGTTGTACTGGTGACTTCATCTCAAACTGGCCTCATATGGAATCAGGACGTTCCCTCAACACCTGGGGAGTTCCTGGGCCTCCCAGGGAATGAATGTAAAAGTCCACTGGGTGCCCCCCAGGTACCCAGCTATGCTGCAGTTGTAACTAGGCTAAAGTTGACTTTCATCCTGTATCTCACTTATAAATTCATTTCCCTAGCTCTTGCCACGATCCTAAGGTGCTGTTCTTGTTAGTGACAGTAAGACTTAGCATGAGTCTTCGTGGCTGGAAGCCAGGGGCCACTGCCCTTTGGAGAAGCAGTGTGCCCACGCTGTGCTGGCAGGCTGGGCCAAGCAAGGGCCATCTGGGGACAGCACAGGGTCTCCTCCTCGTGCCCAAGCCAGCACAGTTGGCACACGCGTGTGGCATCAGTGTTCCTTAAGGTGGAGCAGCATCAGTGAGTGCCTTCAGCAGCAGGGAAGGAACAGGGAAGCAGATGCTGTGGCTTGGAAAAGCAGACAGTTTGGCTGCAGCACCCACCGAGGCAGCTCTCAAGTGACCCGAGGAAGGGAGTGCCCAGCAGGGTGCCAGGAGTCCCTGGGGAGATGGAAGGCCCAGGCAGAAGCCCAGAAGCACCTTCCATTGCCGCAGGACCATTCGGTCAGTGCTAGCAAGGCTGCCTTTTTCCCCTGGCAGCGCAGCATCTTCGTGGGAAAGAGCTGTCCCTTCAGACCCTAGAGGGGTGGGTGGGGTTGGGGGTCCTTCCACCTCGGCAAAACTTCAGAAATCTGCTGAGAGCAGGACTAAGACATCTGTCACCATGAGTACAGCAGAGAAATAGCTGCTTTGGCAACTTCCCCCACTGCTGTCTGCTCCCTGCCTCACACACAGCACCGCTGCACAGCATCCCCTTTGCCTCTGCTCTAGGCACAGGCACGAAGGCATGGAGTGCTTGCAGAGCAGAAGCTGAAGTCGCAGCCCAAGCAGAAGCTGAAGTGCCCAAGCAGGACCTGGAACCAAAGTTACAGCTTGAGGGTTGGCAAGTCACAACCTGCGATGGGGCTGGGGCTGGACCTGAAACTGGGACAGCACTCAGCTGTAAGCCTGAGCAGGCTGGGCCCACAACTGGGCAGCCCAAGATTAGTCCAGAGTACGTGGCTGTGATCAGAGCAGGGAATCAGTGTTGAAACTGGGGCACCAGGGTGGGACTGGAGTAAATGTTAAGATCCAAGCAGGGGCCAGATGTGAGATCACATCCCAAAATGGGACGAGCTGAAGTTGCAAACCAATGCAGAGCCAGAGCCAACATCACAATTTGGCTAGAACCTAAATTGTGGCTCAAGATGGGGAGAGGCAAAATCACAGCCTGAGCACTGTCCGGAGCCAAAATTCCAGCTGAAGATGGGCCCAGTCAAGGTAACATCCCAACAGGGACCAGAGCAAAATCACACCCCAGTATCAGGCCAAAATAGCAGTCGCCACCTAAAGTAGTGCTAGAGCCAAAAAATTCATGACTCAAGATGGGCCAGAGCCACAGCCATGGCCAGACATGGGGGCCAGAACCTACAGTGCTGCCCAGACTGCTGTGGCACTCGCTGCCTGAGCATGGGCCAGAGCCAAATTTGAGTCGGAGGCAAGTAGTGGCCCAAGACAGGGCAGGAACTGAAGTCACAGCCAAGTATTGGGCCAGAGCTGAAATCATGACCAGAAATGCCATTGAGATGAAGCCACAGACCAACACAGGACTGGAGCCAAAGCCGCAACCTGCTATCAGCCCTAGCCACAGACAGACCAAACAGATGCTGAAGCTGAAGTGGTGACCTGGTGTTAGGCCAGACCTGTCTCAGGGGCCCAAGATGGGTCAGGAGGTGAAATCATGGCCTAAATTGGAATGGAGCTGGAGTCACATCTAGAGATGGGGCCAGAGGTAAAGCCTTGGCCCAAGATTTCAATTAGAGGCAAAGTAACAACAGCCCAAGATATGACAAGGGACAAATTAACAGCCCAAATAGGGGCCAGAGCCAAAGACATGATCTGAGATTGATCAAGAGCCAAAGATGCAGCAAAAATGGCATCTCAAGATGTTGCAGCTCAGGATGGGGCTGGAGCTGAAATCACAGTCTGATATGGGGCTGGAACTAAACTGGTGCCTTGAAACAGGGCCAGAGCCAGAGTCACAGCTCAATATGTGACTGGACCTGAAGTCATGACCCTGATAGGGGCTGGAGCAGGGACCAGAGCTGAAGCCCTGATCCAAAAACTGTGCCAGAGCCAAACTGATGGCCTCACATTGGACAAGAGCTGAAGATGTGGCTCAAAAACAGCTGCCACTGGTTGAACATGGAATAGGGCTGAAATCACTGCCCAAGAAGGGGTCAAAATCAAAGTTGCAGTCTGAAGTGGGTTGAAGCAGAAGTCATGAACCAAGCCGGGACCAAAGCCAAAGTTGCAACCCAGTAACAAAGCAGAGACAAAGATGTGGATGGTGAGGTGGCCAGAGTCAAAGTCACAGCTTGACAGGGGACTGGAGCTGAAGTAGCAGCCAAAATAAAAGCTGCAATAGCCTCCCAAGCAGGGCCAGAGCCAAAGTTGTGATCTACTATCAAGTCATTGGCAAAGCATCTGGCCAGTATCAGGCCAGAGATTAAGTCACAGCCCAGTATGGATCCAGAACCAAAATTGCAATCAGATATCAGGCTGGAGCCAAAGCAGCAGCCCAAGAGGGGAATGAAGCCAAATTTGTGTTGTGAGCAATGGCTAGAGCCAAAGTTGGAGATGAAGGTGTGGTTGGAGACAAAGGCACAAGCCAAGGCGGGGCCAGAGCCAAAGCCATGGCCCAAACAGCAGCCAAGCCACAGAAGCCTCCTGAGGAGGGGTCAGACCCAAAGCCTGAGCAGAACCAAAGAAGCCACCTGAGCGATGGCCAGAGCCAAAGTTGTGGCCAAAGATGGAGCTGAAGCCAAGTTTCAGTCCAAGTTGGGGCCAAGCCAAAATCTTGGCCCAATATTGAGCCAGAGCTCAAATTGCTGCCCAAGACATCTCACTCCAATATCTCTACAAAGCCGAGGTCAGCAGCTCAATTTGGGCACCAGTGCTGAAGTCATAGCCCAAGCAGGGGACAGAGCCAAAGTTGCTGCCCACTATCAGGCAGGACTCAAAGTCACAGACCAAGACGGGGCAAAGCAGAGCCAAGAAGCAAGCAGGGGCAGAGTAGACATGGGAGCCTGAGTTGGAGCTGAAGTCACAGCCCAGTATCAGGCTGGGGACAAGTTCATGATCCAAGATGGGGCCAGAATGAAAGTTGTGGCTCAGGATGGGTCCTAGAGCTGCAATCATTGCCAAAGATGGGGCTGGAGACATGGCAGTAGTCCAAGATGGCTCCTGATCTCTACTCACAGCCTGAACAGAGGTCAGACCTGCAGTCATAGTCTGAGATAGGACCAGAACCAAAATCACAGCCCAGCCAGGAGCCAGAGCTGAAGTTACGGCCTGATACCAAATTGGAGCTGAAGGGACAGGGCCAAGGAGCAGTGGCTGGAGCTCAACCCAAAGCATGATACACTGTCAGAGCCAAAGCTGTGACCAACACTGGGCCAGCACCCAAGTATTGGCCCTAAATAGGCAGGAACAAAAGTTGCAGACCAAGACGGAGCTGAGGGGAAATGGCAGCTCAATACTGGACCAGAGCTGAATTTACAACCTGAGCAGGACCCAGAGTCAAAATCACAGTCCAAGATGGGTCAGAACCTGGCAGGGGAACGGCTGAAGTGTCAGCCCAAGGTGAGCTGAAATCTTGGCCTGAGTAATGGCTGGAGCTGAAGCAATGGTGAAAATGGGGCCAGTCAAAAAAATGGCCTGAACAAGGACCAGAGTCAGTCACAGCTGAAATTAGTGCCCAAGCTAAAGGTGCAACCAAGCCTTCCGAGCAGGCTAGAGCCAAAGCTGTGACCTGACATCAGGCCAGAGCCAAAGTAGTGGCCCAAGATGAGGCTGGAGCCAATGTTGAAACATTCCTCTGATTGCGTCCCCTTCAGGGTGTCAGCTTAGGGCATTCCTCAGCATTCGTCCTTGTTCATCGCTTGCCATCAGCAGCAATAATAATTAGAGGATTGTAATTATCCCCTGGCAATTAGCTTGTTATTTTTATGATCTTCTTAAGTAGAAAGAATACATTTTGATTTCAAAAGCCCACAGAGCAACATGCAGTGTTCAGTTTGGACTTGAGATTGATGAATTGATTGGACAATCACAGAGGAGGGAACACAGGGGAGGATACTCAGGCTTGTTTAGGAATTAAAAAAAGAAAGAACCCAGACTTAATACAGGCAGGGGAAGGTTTAATAAAGAGAGGTAATTAGGGAAAGATTTCTAGCTGCTTCTGGGTCTGACCAAGTGGCCAATAAGAGACTGCACTGCAACCAGAAAATACCCTACTTCAGTTAAATTCTCCAGCATGATTTTTTCAAAGTTTTTTAAGTACTTGCTTTTCAGGGATTTTATTAAAGTACTGTTAAAAAAAAGAGTCTGAAAATCTCCTACACATACTGTGCAGAATTGGTAAAACTGAAGCTGCTCTGTGCTTTGTAGGTTAGCCCCAGCCCTAAACCTAACCCTAACCATAATGACAGCTTCTCACTGTGACTGAGGTCCTCATCAGCATGAGTGGCACAGATTAAAAAGTGTGGACTCACCAATATGGGCACTCTGCCGTGATGTCCTTGCAATGCCTTTCTGAGTGCCCGTGTCCCTGGAGCTGTAGGATCTTTTATTCTCTCAAACCTAGCCCTCATCCTAGCCCTATCACTTATGGGCAGAGGTCTTCATCACCACAGGTGGCCAAGATTAAAAAAGTGTGGTGTCAGCAATGTTGGCAAACTGCCATGATGCTGTTTCAAGGCCCTTTCAAAAGCCTGGCCTTTTCAAAAGCTCCTCAGCTTGAGCTCTAGGATCTTTTATTCTTGGAAGCCTAGCCCTAGCCCTAGTCCTACCCCTAACCCTAATGGGCACCTGGCACTGTGGCAGAGGTCCTGCCACAGGTGTTACAGATTAAAAAGTGTGGATTAGGCAATGTTGGCACCCTGCCGTGATTACTTGCAATGCCTTTTCAAGTGCCAGTGTCCCTGGAGCTGTAGGCTCTGCAGTTCCCTGAACCCTAACCCTAACACTAATTGCAGCTTATTGCTGCTGCTGAGATCCCCATCACCATGGTTCTCACAGATGCTAAAAATTTAGAGTGAGCAATCCTGGTACCCTTTCTACATGTCCTTGAGAGACATAGATAGCAATGGGTGGGGTTGGCAAGATCTCATTTGCAGCCTCAGGCCTTCAGCATTCCCTAGAATGGATCATGCTGCCCAGAGAAGTGGTGGAGTCACCATCCCTGGAGATATGTAACTGATGTGTAGACGTGGCACTTAGGGATATGGTGTAGTGTTGGACTTGGCAGTGTTAGGTTAATAGCTGGACTGGATGAACTTAGAGGTCTTTTCCAAACGAAATGATTCAAGGAATAACTCATGAAGTGTGCAGGTGGCTGGAGTATCTGAAGGGCCAGACTGCTGCCAAAAGTCTTGGTAATGTCAGTTCTCCACTGGGATAAATCCAGGTTTAGCATGCTTAGTACCAGATTACTCGTGCCGTTCCTAACATGGATGATGCAGTGTAGTCTCATAATGTCAAATGTGCTACAGTTTTTCAGTCAACTCCTTTGTCAGTCTGACCCATTACAGTACCAAAGGGTGTCCTCCTCTTAAGCTCATGCTGAATCAAGAACCTTATGTACTCTTGCAATCAGAATAAAGTCGTAAAACTGACGAAATTTCCACTTGAGAAGCTGTGCTGAATCCATCAGAAATGCAGCTGTGATCCTACATATAATATGGATCAAAACTGTACTACTGGGTGGCTGGTAACGGAACAGATCTGGCACCGCTAATTTCAAGGGGCTGCCTTGGCAGTCTCTGCCACCTAAAGCAGGCGCAGAGAGAAAGCCAGACTCCTTGTGAACTCTGCCTTCACCTGGCCCTTGTGCTTACTGGTGTCCTCCCATCTGGGGTCTCAAAGCACGTGGAGACAAAATCCAGCTCCACCATTAGGTTCTAAATACACAAGCTGCAAGTTTACCGTACCGTAATAATAATTATGATTATTTCATAGGGATTTGTTCATAAATGCCAGAAGAGCTGCCAGACTTCATAAGAACATGGATCTGAGAGAACATGAGAGAAGTCAGAGACGTGATGCGGTTCTTGCCCTTCAGCTGAATAGACTCTGTGGTAAGTGGTGCCGAGTACCCTCAGCTGGCTCTGACAAGCACTTTTCACCACGGCATCTGCACTGACAGTGCTGCTCTTTATCCAGGCACTGTCTGAGAGCCACCTTGGAGCACCTTTCCTCCAAAAGCAGGTGCTTGCACACACCTGTGGCCTCCAGCCACCTCCCACATGTGGCAGCTGTGCTTTTATGCAGAAGGAGACCTTTGGACAAATTTTAGTGGAGGAAGGGAAATTTCTCAGCCTTAGCCTGACTGATGACTAATTATTTGCTTCCTCAAATACCTGCATTTAATTTTTATCCTGGATTAGATTAGAAAAGCCATGAAAATAAAGATAACACAGTGTAATTTTATACAAGGAGTACTCAAAGTTCTGCCTAACGTCACTAAAAGTATATTTTCTGTTGCTGGATTGTTGTGAACTAGCCCTCTATTTAAGCAGTTTGCACACCTCTGCACAGTATAGATACACCACATACAGCCAATCTCCTTCAAATGAAAGAAGTCAAAGTGCCAGTCAGTGCACAAGCAGCACTCAAACTACAGCTGCGTGATTTACTCTTGAGTACAGATTTACTGCAGACAGGCACTTCACTTCTGTGTCACTGTCAGGTGCCGATTTCAGTGGACCTGAGACCATTTCCCTGACAGAGCACAATCTAGCAGTAAAGTGCCTGTTTGCCCTAGCATATGGCTGGAGGTAGCATGCACATTGTCTGTCTATAGGTTTAATATCAGCAGAATATACAGCAAGGTTGCAAAAGGTGAGAGGGCTTGAATGTTGAGTAGTTAATGCAGTTATCACTCAGTCACGGGGCTTTTCACGTTTGCCAGTGCACCTCTCGCTGAACAGCTGTGACACCCAGGACGGGACCAGTAACTTCCCAAAACAAATGCAGTCAAAGTCACTATCAGCACCTTTGATCTGCAGGAGGGGGCTCAAAGAAACCAGACTGACTGTGCAGTCCATCAGTCAAGCCTTACCTGTTAGGCTTTTCCTGACAATGCGTTAGTTGAAGTTAGCAGCTCATCAGCTTTTTCCCCCAAGAGCTACAAAGTTTGCAGCATAAGCAAATTTTATAGCATTTACAGTCCTAACCCCATTGTCAGGAAAGAACTAGCTCCTATCCATTTTTCCGTTGCCATAAACCCAGCTGAATGGCTATGCAAGAACATTTGTGCTTTTATATTTGTCTTACATGTCTTCTTCACCAAGTAAAGCCAACTAGGGCAAACTTGGCTCAGCTCATGAAATATTCACAGCATTTTAACACAATTACACGTGTATGCATATACACAGGGACATGTAATATGTGGGAACATTCTCACTGCTTTGAGATGAAAATGACTTTTTTTCTTTCCCCTAAGAGTTTCTTGCTGCCCAGAGTTTCTTGCTGCCCAGGGTTAAATGTAGGTCAAGCTGTCTGAGCCCATGTCTGTGGCACACAGAGCAGGATTAAACTGGAATTTTCCACTCAACCCAACTGTCAATCACTGTAATGTCTGCAAATGTTAAATTAAGCTGGAGTGATCTGGTGTTGGCATTGACGGGACTTTCTGGGGCTCAAGGGTGGCATTTTGGCCTCTATGAAAAAGATGCCCTCTTTCTCTGTACAAGGGGTGGCCATGGCTGCCTGCTCAAAGCCCTGCCAAACACAGAAAAATAGCTCTGTACAAGACAGTGGTAGTACGTGTTGGAAGTGGGCAGAGGGACACTGTACCTGGGAATGGTGGTGATGGAAAGGTTATTCCCAGCATTGCCATAGGCTGCGCTGAGACCTGGCACGCACTGCTTAATATGTGTTTCCTCATCTTTAAAATAGTTTGAGCACCTTTCTGCTGATGTTCTGCAACACATTTCATAGTGGAAATTATTAAAGGATACTAAATATTTTACTGTGAACATCTTGTGGTTTACAGATTAGCCCCTTTATTAAGGAGAGCCAGTCTTCAACATGCCCCCCTCTAGCCACATTAGCACATCCACTGGCATCCCAGCAAAGCTGCCTCCAGCTTAGCATGCGGCAGGCATCACTGGGATGGATCATGCAATCCTGCCAAATTAAATAATGTATTTAAGGCAGTTTGGAACACCTAAGGCAAGCAGAAATTTGCAGTTAAATAGTAGCAACTGCAGCGTATAGTTTCCCCCTTATGTTTTGGAACAATCTGGGGACACGTTGGGTTACTGACTATACAGGACACTGAGAAACTCAGCTCATCAATTTCACCACATGCAAAGAATTCAGTGTTTCAGGTCTAATCCCCACTCTCAGGCTCTCAGGAGCAATCATTTGCCAGCCAGTCTGGAAGAAAAAATGTAGAAAACAAGCAAAAAAAAAATCACGTAAGTTTTTATCTTAGTCAATGCTGGACTTCTGCAAAAGCAGCACAATGCAGAAGGCACAAAAAGCAGGCCATCGCCGCAGTAGAAGCGAGCTATTAGAAGAGGATTCAGCAGTAAGGGTTTTAAAATGTGCATTTTAATTAGAACTCATTTAAAGCACAACTGATCAAAACAGTGATAATGAGAGAAGCCTAATTAATTTTTGTCTAAGTAACGAAGTCTCATTACAGAGGGGTCTTTGGAAGAAAAGGGTTTGGGATGTTAAAAACAGGGTGTTTGTAATGAGACACAATACTGCTGGGAGCCTGGAAGCGAGACCTAGAGGTTTCACAGGACTGCAGCAGCCACTATATTAATCTTTTAGCAGAAAAAAAGTAACCCTACTGAGATGAGACATCCCATTTATAGCTGAGCTCTGAGTTGCAACCATTGGCAGAGATATTAAAACACAATCAAACAGAATGGCATATTATAAACCAAATATAAATACAATTAAAACCAGATTAAGTAAAAGATCAAAGTAGGCTCAAAAAATGCAGTTTCCAGGGAGTTCAGGGTTCAGACAGTAGAGGAGGAGCAGAAGCTTGGAGATTTAAAGTGCTTCTAAGGACTAAGGAACAAGCAATTTTCTAAATACTAGAAAAGAATTAAAATGCTGTAGATGGAGCAGAGCAAACTCAGGGTGGTTATAGGAAAAGAAAATGGTTACTTCTGGACCAAAAATAAGTACTGTAACGTTTAAAGAACTAAGGTGTTTGAAAAGAACAGCAGCAAGGGGAAGCCCCCTGGTTCCTATCTGAGTGGAATATAAAGGCTGCTCCATAGCAGGGTGTCAGAAGTGGGCTGGCCCATGGCTCCTGCAGCAGACCTCTTCCTGGAAAAGACCTGCAAGAAAGGCCCAGGTTTGAAGTACTCCCACTCAGCATCGCATCTCAGCAACATAGACATCAAACCCCAGCAAGCACAGGTATGGAATACAAAACAAGATCATTACTTTATTAATAGTCATGCTAAATAAAGCATCACTTTACACTTATGAACAGAAATTACCTGCTTTCCCCATTTTGTTAACCTGCATTGTAGCAAAGTGACAGGTGCTAGCCGGGGATAACTTGATGTACCTTGCAAAGATCTGCATTACCAAACACAAATCTTTGGGTGTTTCATGGGACCCTTTCATCTGGTTTCTTACTATCTGTACCATCATCCCTCTCCTTGCCCCCTTACTGGACAATTGCTCTTGTTTTACGCACTGGCCAAAGCACGTCCCAGGTTTCCTAAAGCAGGTTGTGAATCCCCCTCCCACAAGACATAATCTGCATCTTCATTTTTTAATGGATTTTTGCAACTCAGTGCTTTGGGGCCCCCGCTTATCCCCCAGCTGGCCAGTCACCACTGCTGTGCCAGAGGCTTTAAATGAGATTGAGGTGGGGTTGTTACCTTAAGGGAATTGAAATCACGAGTGGTTTAGATTAAGTGCCTAGACTTAACCACGGCGGGTGACAGGCTGTCTCCTGCTACAGCCCATCCCAAGGCAGAGGAAGGGCAGAAACAACACAAACCATCCCAGTGCTAATCACCACATGATGTGAGGGCCCTGGGAAGTGGGTGCCTGATGAGGATTTAACATCGGTGTTCTGACCCTCACATCATGCTTCAAAGATTGAGCCCTCCCTGCTTCCTTAATGATCTGCTATCTGCTTGCCAGCAGCAAAACCAGCAAGGGAAAAAGACAAGTATTTATTTTATCAAGGCCACTCTAGTGTTTCCATCTTTTTGTTTTTTCACTTCAAAGGGAAAAATAAATTCAACAGGAGGCAAATGCATTTAATAATTTTTAATAATTTTGTGCCATGGTTTAACCACAGCATATTAAGAACAAGCATAAAATCTGTATTTAAAACTAACAACAGCACTTAGAGCAACATCTTCCTTTAAAAGTATTGCAATAAACAGACCTTAGGTCTAAAAACTAGGACATCACCATTTGCTCAATTAAAAGAGTCAGATACACAACAGTTGAAATCTTTTTCTGTATATAACTGGGAGTTACGGTGGAAAATAAGCACAAATTAATTGTGTTAAACAGAAAACAAAATTTTAAAAAATAAAAAATTAAAGCAAGCCAGGTTTGTCATAGCATCACATGAACAGCTATTTAGAAATTCCAATACAGTTGTAAAAAGAATTACTGGTTTTAATAGTTTTGTTTTTACAATAAATTTTAAAAGAAAGATTAAATATTGTTGATAGTGCTGTACATATTTCAGAATAGCTTGAAAAAAAATGGACAAAAATAACAGATGTGTTGAAAACGTGATCTTGAAAGCCACAATGTTGGAAATACAAAAAAAAAAAATCCATACAGCAATAAAGCATTTTACACTGTAAATTAACTAGCAAGAAACAACAAAGAAAGGGTAACACTCTAAAAACAGGCATTTGATGGTTCATTTTGAGTGTAACAGCCTGACTGATGTACACACCATCATGAAATGCTCTGAGCACAGCAGCATTGAGCAGTTGAGAGTTAGACAAAGATAAAACCCCTATCGACGCTTATGTAGTCTTTATACTGTAAGTAGAAAAGCTTTGTTAAAGAATATTAAAGTGATTTTTAGAAATTATTATTATTATTATTTTTGCTGTCCAGGTCTATGATGCCTGAGGCTCTCATAACTTCTGCTTATAGTCCTTTTACAATCTCGGCAGCCTGCTGTGCTTTGTGGTAAATGGAAAAGCGTGAACACAGCTGTGAATACACTAAATAGATAGTCTGCTATTTCCACTGCAGCTTTAAAGCAAATTAGTGCCTCTAAAAGGAGACATGCTCGTGTTTGGTCCACTCAATATGCAAGTTTTGTTATGATAAATCCTACTCTAGATTCCTCCATCAGGAGGTTTACTCTGTACAGTCTTCCTAGTCAAGGCCCGGGGTTTTTTGCTTGCTTTTCTTCCTTCATGCACAGAAGTGGTACTGCAGTGCAAACAGAAACGTGAAGGTGGCCAGGCAAGGCATACTTCCAAAACAATTACTCCATGCCCTGACAAACAATAAATGAATTAACAAGTGACAATCACAAAATATGCATATTTACCTATGGTACATGCTTCCTGACAGTACAGCTCAACATATAGGATGTGATGATACAAGCTACCTGTAAGGGCTTGATGATGCAGAACTGGCCATAAAAAACTTACACACTTCTTTAAAACAAAAAAAACCCAAAACCATGATCAGCATTCAGATACAGGACTCCTGCGAGGGCTTTTAAAAAGATATTTACAGACAAAAGGTGTAGATGTTGTTTCAGGTTGACAGAGAAGCAGAGAAGGACTGTGCTCCAAGACACCATCCTCCAGCATGACAGACCGGGTTGAAAGCCCACTCAAACCAGAGGAAGCCTCACCACTGACTTCACTGGCCCCCGGTAAGGCCCCCTGAGTTTTAGCGCAGCGCTTAGCTCATCATCTGAAACGCCAAACAAAAACGCCACCTCAAACGTATCCCAACGCGTTGCTACCTCACACCTGTGGTTAAAGCCTGGCAAGTATAAAAAAGCTACAGACACGAGTCTCTATCAAAGGTTAGTCAGAATCTATCTGTGAGAGGACGAGTCTGCCTCGGAGCGATAAACGTCTGTATCACCTACTGTCCTGGGATAGTTAGAACAAACAGCTTAGAAAAATAAGTACAGCATCTGCAAGTCCCTACACTAGAACTTCATGTTGAGTTTTCCTGAGGTATTTGCTTTACCAAAGAGCGTGCGGGGCACGGGGATGGACAGCCAAATGCGGGGAGACACTGCGGGAGAACCAAACTACCACAGGAGCCTGGCAGGAAGCTGACGTGTCAAATTACCTTCCACACCACTTCCCGGGTTGGGTCTGAACAGGTCTGAGCATTCCTCTGTAATCTCAAATACGAACCTGGGTTAAGCCATTGCTGTCAGAGGGCAACAGAGCAGCAGAGCTGCCAACGCAAAGCTCCCACTCAAAGCCTGCATTCAGCTCGCCACCAGCTGCGGCTGTTCTTGTCCACCCTGCAACAGCACAGGTCACCAGCGAGTCCATCCACACCCCGAGCCTGAGGACAGTCTGTAGTGGCAGGATCACACACCACTCACGGGCACAGAGCGAGGGCTGGCTGTTGTCACAAAACGCTCATTGGCCTAGTTTTGACTTTGCAGGGATGGTTTGGGTCAGTTCCCACTTGTCTGAGCTTCACTTCAAATCTAGGATGTGATTAAAAAGATTCGAAAAGCTTTAGCCCATTTCTAAGTTTAAAAAAAAAAAGGTAATCAAGGATAGTAATAAATAACATATCTGCTGGAGAAGCAGTAACTAATACTGGTCCAACTTAGCAATAGCAAGGCAACAACCAATACAAGAAGCATCTAGTTGTAAGGTTAAAGCTGTGGAGGTTTTGTTTGTTTTGTGTTTTTTTCCTTTTTTTTAAAGTGACACATTTAAAAAAAATAAAAGAACAAATATTCACTGCAAAGATGCATCAAATGACTAATTGCTATACACGGGCTAGTCCAAAAGGATCTGTTCAACCTTTTTCCCTTACGATATTATATTGATATTTAATAGGAAAATAAAATACATAGACTTTTTGTCATTTGTATGCATTCATTTGCAAACTTTCTTACAAAAAAAGGACCAAGCACAGATTGGCATTCACAAAGTCTATGCCATTTTTTGTGTTAAAATTGGTATAATCTATACATTATCTTACAGTATTAACAACATCTATTTGTTTTTGTATGTTTGTTTGTTCTACCCATTGGGTAGGATATGTGCATAATATATTCAAGTTATACACAGCACCATACAAAGAAAAAAAAAAAACCCCAAACCAGAAAAGAAGACAGACAACTGAAAAAGCACCATTTTAAGTGAGGCACAACAAAGGTGGGAGCGTAAGGCCTGATCCAAAGCCCCCTGAGGCTGGCAAGAGTCTTCCTACCAACTTCAGCAGGCTCTGCATCAGGCCCTCTCGAGTGCAAGGGGATTCCTATCTGCTCAGACCTGAACATGAGGCACCTTAGTTGCTTACAAACTATGGACATGCAAACCTTCTCAAAATTATATCTAATAAGGACGTATTTAATTTATTAATAAACCTACCACAGCAGACAGACAAGCACAAACCAAGGAGAGAAAGGAAGAAGGAAAGAGACAGCTTCGTCACCCACGAGATCCTACACACACCATGTTGTTACAGAAAGCTCACACACCAAACCACTTAAAACAGCAGCAGCAGCAGCAGCAGCAAAACAGCAAAGAAATGACAGCGTCATCTCTGGCAGTAAATCACATGGCTGTCAGAGGGAAGGGGAAGTATATCTAGGTTACGGTTTTGTTTTTTTATTGTTAATCAACGTAAAAAGGTAAGCTCTTTTATAGCAAGAAAGCAATGCTAGCAATACCCGGGTTGCTTGTGTTCAGTCTAAAAATAGAAGAGACTCCAGCAAGGCAGAAGAGCGAGCCAGGAGCGTTTGCGACACTTTGCAACACAAAATCGTCCTTGGTCTTCCCTTTCAAAAGCAGAACTGTACTGAGTGGTTACAAAAACAATGTTAGGAGCCCTGAAATACATTTAATGCCAATGATGATTCCAAGGAAACACCAGCAGGCTCCTCCACTGCGTGTCTGTAGTACTTAATAGTGTGGGAAGCACTTCACGGGAACACCTACGCTTCAGTTTGGCGGGAAGAGGCAGTGCAGGCCTGATGTTGGTTTTGGAGGGTGAACTTGGTGCAGCTTCTGTTAATTCCCTAGAGCTATACCAAGAGAACTGTTCTTTGTTTTGCTGGTGCAAGTGTGCCCAACAGGGCTTTTGCCAGCCCAACAATGCAATTGGAGGTGGGTGGAAAGGTAATTTACACCCCTGATTACTGAGGACATGCTGGCAAACAATATATTAACTATAAAAAAAAAAAAAAATCTTACCAACATTTTCAGTCAGCACACTCTCAAAACTTTACACTTGAATTTCCTAATGAAACATACAGAACAGTCTTTGGATGAGAAACCTCTCCAAGTTCAGTAAATCCTCACAAGGGAGTTCTCCATGCTCTAAAAGGCCTCAACAGGTCTCAGACAACTCAGTAACTGCCTCTTTCCGGGGACTGAAATGATTGACACATTTGGGGCTAGTTTAGGAGAAAAGTTGTAGTTGCACTGGTTGGCAAGCAGGCAACACAGTGCAGGAAAAGACCAGATATGTGTAATTAAATTACGTGCAACAGCCTTTATCTAAAAAGCAAAGATTTAGTCAAAACCCTTCATCTGAACCCACTCACTTGGTTCTCAGCATCAGCTAGGTTTGAAAAAACATGCTTCTGAGATTTAGAGTATATTTCCTTCCTGTACATCAATACTTGAGGTCTACACTGGAGTTATCCCAAAGCACGAGGATTTTTCAAAGCTCCAAAAGGAGAGAGCTGTTGGATGGAAGATGCACGAGCGCACCAGGTGATGGGCAAGAATTGGTGCAGCAAGAAACCCCCCTACTGATAAAAACATAGGTCATGACATTTACAGGACTGAAAAGCAAATACTCCTTGTGCTTCCAGCTGTTTGACAAATGACCTGCCATTGTTCCTGAGGGCACAGCACACAGCCATTTAGCACTTCTGGAAGGTGATTATGGAATAGCAACTAATACAGAGTTAATCAAGGGGACAAGTTTGCATGCAGGTACGTATGTGCATGGACATGACTTAATCAGAACAGCCAGAGAGAACCTGTGAATAATTCTAAATACTTTCAAATGTGCCAACAAGGCTACTGTTTATCCTTGGGGGACAAAAAAAAAAAAAAAAAAAAAAAAATTTTGGAGTCTATCTATTTTCACCAGCATACTATTTTCTTTTCCTTTGCTTAGGAAATCAGGTTACCTTAGTTACCATGAACACTCAGGGCTCAGAGTCCGAGAAAGGTTAGCAATCAATCTTCTCCAGACCATTCAAACATTCCTTACAGATCAGTGTCAGTTTTAAGGTCCAATATCTCACTACCTGGCAGGGTCAGAAATGACTGCCTCAGACAGTCCTGTTCCAGACAGCCTACACATGGGGCTCTCCAGCAGGACAAGGATTTCTTCCCTATTGCAAAGAAGTGCATTCTTTAATAAACAATGCAATTTCACTCCTTACCCTTCCCTGCACCACATTCATAGAAGAAAAAAAAAAACTCAGCAACACTTAAAAAAAAAATTTCTGTAACAAGAACATTCAGAGATTTGGTGTAACAGAAGCAGCTTCCAGCTGGGACAAACTGGTGGGAGAAGTGGGCAAGCAGTAATAAAAAGCCAAATGAAACACAGCTTAATCCATGGTTCCTACAGATTCCATGACTGCAGGAATGCAAATATCTTCCTCACTAGCCATCAAGAACTTGTACATGGGGCACACGTTTTCTTGTACTTACAAGGAAAAATCATGCTGTGATAAAGTCCCATCAGCCTGAGACTGGGTTAAGTTCATCAGTGACAAAACCAGGAGTAGCTTAAGTAGATCCTTCCTGATAAAAACATCCTATTATGCAAAGCACTGTGAATTCTGCACATGCCATATGCTCCCGCAAAGGGATGTGAACACTGCACTGATGGCTGGGTACCCCTCTTCACATCCCTCACTCAACTTTTAAGCAGCAGCACACACAGTCTGCTTGCACAGCACTGAGAGGAGCCCAACCACAACCATGCTACACCAATCTCCAGAATCAGAGCTAAGTGCCAAGTGCTCCACTGGTAAACTGAAGAGAAACCTTTTTTTTATTCTGCTGCTAAACCCCCTGCCTTTTCTAGGCCTGAAAGATCATATGAAAACACCAAAGATGGGGCATATTTAGCACCAAGAAGGGAGCCATGCCAAGCCACATAAGGGAAAAATTGACCTTTGAAGTAGGATAGAGGTCACCAAGCTTTATTTTATGAAGGTACATTTAAAAGAAAAAGCAATCTTTTAACTTGGAAATTTCTAAAGTAGGGACATCACTATACTGAATTTTGGGAACATGGGTTACTGGACAAAGTCAGAAGATGCAACCAGAACTCAGGCAAATATGATTCATCACATAGAAAACACCACACACATTACGTGGGTTTTGTGCATGAGACACATAAACCAGACCACCAGTATGGAGGCAAAATCTACACAATTAATGCTACAATGTTTGCAGAAATCTTTTATAATTTATACAAAGTTTCATTTTAGTGGCTATGGAATACTCCATTAATTCTGAGTATTTTCAAAGGGCTTCTTCCATAAATGCTCCACAGAATTATCTATGTTCAGAGCTCACAAATTTCTAAGCCTGTGAAGATTGACAGTGCTATCTAATTCTGGTATTTCTTTTGCCATTCTGTTCTGTTAGCAAGAGCAGATTCTCTCCCACTGCAACAGAAGAAAAAACAGAAAAACACACGGTGTTTCAACATTACATTGTTGATGGTCTTCCCACTGGAGAGCACTAATACCCATCAGAAAATAACATACTTAGTCCCATAAGAGGCCCCAAAACAGACGTGGCAGATTGCAAGCTCACCTATGGCAAGTCAACACGTGACTACAGTCCCAGAGCTGAGAGGTACTGTCTGCACATTACATTTGGACAAGCAGAATATGACATTAGGCTATCAGAGAGCACCCAAAGGAGGGTCACGAGGATGGTGAAGGGTCTGGAGGGGAAGCTGTATGAGGAGGGGCTGCACTTGGCTTGTTCAGCCTGGAGGAGACTGAGGGGAGACCTCACCGCAGTTACAACTCCCTCGTGACAGGAGGGGCAGGCACTGATCTCTTCCCTCTCGTGACCAGTGACAGGGCCCGAGGGGATGGCCTGAAGTTATGTCAGGGAAGGTTTAGGCTCGGTTATTTGGAAAAGGTTTTTCATCCAGAGGGTGGCTGGGCACTGGAACAGGCTCCCCAGGGAAGTGGTCACAGCACCAGCCTGAGAGTTCAAGCAGCATTTGGACAGCGCTCTCAGGCACACGGTGTGACTCCTGGGGATGATCCTGTGCAGGGCCAGGAGCTGGATTCAATGACTTTGATGGGTCCCTCCCAACTCAGCACATTCTATGATGAGAAGGCAAAGATGCAAGAGGAAATGCAACTATTAGGTGAGCAAATACTAAGTTATTTTTAAACAAATATTTCCTACAGAACTGGAAAAGGTTACATTTTCCATGCAAAGGAAAATTTTCTCAGCCAAGAAAAATTAAGAGACAGCATACTGGACAATGTTAATGGGAAGTGCATAAATTCACTGGCATGCAGAGATGGCAAAAGATGGCAAAGGGCTATCTTCAAAGAAAGTACGTTCCCAACAAGTGACTTTAAAGGCAACTTCAAGGCTCACTTTGCTGAGATCTGCACATGGGGAAAGTTGGTACTCAGCCAGCCCAAGCCCAGGGCCCAGTCCAGGTGTGCTCTGCCATAACAACTGAGTTCCAGTTGTTCTCACCTGAAGGCTTCCTGGCTAAACAATCCTCATTTAGGCAACAGCACAGTATCTGTGTAGGCACACACACTCTCTGGCTTAAAGGCTCACTTCTGAAGTGACAAAAGTCACTGAAGACCAAAACCAACATTTGCTGATTTTGTCTTCTGGTTGGGTTTTTCGTATTTGTTTGTTGGTTTTAACTAGTTTTCAAACTATGTTAATAGGTTTCTGCAAGAATCTCATTTCACAGCTTTTATTCCCAGGAACCAGACACGATGAGAGCCCCAGCTGACTGACAGCCACCTAGTCATGTTCTAAACACCTGTCCTGTGGGTCTGAGGGGCAAAAAAAAAAAGTTAATCCCTTCATACAATCTCTGTCTCTCCCTTCAATTAAAATATACATTAAAAGGCAGCTTTACTCTGCACTACCAGCATGACTCAGACCAAAACAACAATTACAGAGACAAATGGGGCTGTGTATTCAGACTAACAGTTACACAAACATTTCCTAAGCTAAAGTAAAACCAAATTACCTTATGAAGAAAACAAATCTACACTGAGGCCCATAAAACACATACACACACACACACAGAGACACACACACTGTTTTGGCATTAAAACTCTGCATAGATCAAAGATGCACTTCAGTTATCAGAGGCCCTGGTGTACAGAAGTCCTGCAGAAATCCAGCCTCCAGCCATGGGACCAGGACATCGGTGCCCTCGGGGCACTCAGTGGCTGCTGCCCGTAACCAAGCACAGGGCTTAGGAAAATAGAAAAAAGTGAAAGATCTTAAAGTGAAAAGGTCTATGACACACTCATACACCTACATATTAGAAACTATTCAAGCTAAGACTCTAAAGATTCTTGCTTTAAGTCCATTTCTGAAATGCATTTTAAGTGCAATTTGTGCTTTTTGATGTGCTTGTGATGCCACTATCACCATTTATCAACTGAGTTCCGGCGCCGCGCGTGCTTCCACACAGGAACAGCCAGTGAAGAAACACCTCACGTGCCACATCACAGGCAGGGAACATTTTCCAACTACTCTCCAGGCCAGTATAGCGAAAAGCAGAGCTTACAGACACTTGGATAACACGAGTCACCTTTACCCACGAGCGCAGTCCTGCTGGCGTCACACAGACGACACGCACCCAGAAGGTTTCCACAACAGGGCCCAGAGCAAAATGGTCTGCAGGGAGAATTCCTGGTGCTCCCACAGCCCTGCCAGGGATGCGGCAGGAGCCGGCACCATTGCCACGAGCGCTCTCGGTACTGCTGCAGAAACACCATAGCGGGGGTTAGCTACAAGGGCCCCTCTCACTTCAACAGGATGGGCCTCCAGGACTGAACTTCAGCATCTGAAAGGATGAAATGGAGAGCGAAAAGCACAACAGTCTCACATATTTGAAGAGCGTTGCAGGGGAAAAAAAAATCCCACCCTGCATTTTCAAACAATTTATTGCATAATGTCATGATATGTGACTAAATACATTTCAGGCTACAGTGAGGACAAAAATCTCTAAAATGGTAAGTACTGGAGATACTGCATTATGAAAAGGAAAAGAATGGCAGCACTTAGAATCAATACAAATTAACACATCTGGGAATTTCTGTTTTGCCATTTACAAAACAAATAGTCTACACTGCAAAATAGCTAAACCTTAAGTGATGGAAAATGCTGGGATTTCATATTTGCCTTCTTCCATCCAGAAGTCTCCAAGACACTTCACTGATACACTGTTATTTGAATGCAAATTATTGCAAAGACAAGTGTCCCTGTATTTCTTGAATTGTAAAAGTCAAGAGATGTTAGGCTAAGTCCTGTCCCCATCTTCTAGCAAACCCGGGGGGAGGGGGGAAAACTCCTCCAGATTACTTCTGGGGCTCTATCATTATTCCACAGGTGAAACAACATATAGAAGAACTTCACATAAAACAGTTCCCTCATATATATTTTTTTTAAACATTAAGATAGTGCAACTTTTTAAAACACATTTATCACAACACAAATTAATTTCTTGCATTCATCTAAGTTCTCAACTTTATACCTTGGCACACAGAACAGGAATTTTGTTTCATATTAAAAAAAATTCACACCCTGGGAGAAAAAAAAAAGCAAACTGGCCAATTCTTCCCCCACTTATCTAGCAAAACCACCTTCTTTCTTCTGCCATTCAGTGAATATAAAACAGGCTGTAGAAGCCTCATTTCTGTGCTAAGTTAACTTTTAGAATTAAATAATTGAAATAGTTTATTAAAAAAAAAATAATATATCCCCCCCCTCTCCCCTGAAACACTGCTCGTAGACAAACTGAATGGAAGTTTGTATTTCTTTCAATCTGCTTTGCATGCAATTCCCCTGAAAGGAATCAGAAACAAAGGACTGGTTTGCACGTTTGGTTTTACTCAGTTGTACCACGTGAAACGTAACAACACTGTGCACCGGAGCACGGGGGTCTTCCTCCACCGCCCTGCTTGGGTCTCCTGTCTTCAGTTCAAATGCACCTGGGCGAGGAACTTAGACCAGGTTTCCTGGTTTCCGGTCTTGGCCTTTGCTGGGGACTATTGTGCTCTCTGAATTGTTCTGCTGAAACGGAAGTCTGCTCCCCCTCTGGGAGGAAGGAGGCATGTTGCTGTGCTGGTGGTGGAAAAAAGAGGAGCCTGGGTAATGCCCCATGACCTCGCTGTACGTCGGGGGTGGTCCTTCCATCCTTCCATTGCTGCTATAGTTGGTTGCACTTATGCCCGAATTGCTGCTCGGTGGGCAGGGACCCCCATTGTACATCGAGATGTCTATCAAGTCGCTATCAAAAATGGTTCGGTTGGGCGGCGCCCTGACGGATTCCCGGTTCAGCTCCATCTGCTGCTCGGGGTCCCGGAGCTGCAGGGTGCACGGGCCCTGGTACGGCGGCGGCTCTTCCCCGTCGGAGAGGGAGATGGTCGGAGGAAGGTCAATCTCATGCTGCATGTAAGGGTAAGTGGGCTGGAAGCGACTGAAACGGTCCCGCTGCATAAAAGACGGGGTGGTAAACCTGTCCCTGGACCTTGGGGCGTACATGATCTGCAACGGGAAGAGAGACACACGTGACTCCACGTCTGAGCAAAGCACGGCGGGTATTCCGTATTTGCAAAGAACCCATCAAACACAGAATGCTTCGTTTTGTCACCTATCCTAGAGGTTAAACCCAGCAGGTACCGTGCACACGCACTGCCACACCCCTGCATGTGAAGAGGTAGGAGGTGCAGGAAGGATCCAGCACACTTGAACACAGCTTCCCGAAGGAAGACCAAGATCCCACACTGCTCCTGCTGATATTAAAACATTCAGAGCAAAAGCAAATTATTCTGTTTCTCAACACAGGAAACAAATTTTCTCTAGTCTTCACAAGTAACCAGTTCTACAACAATGTCTCAACACAGAATTTCAGCTGCAGTCTGAGCTTCCCCTCCTCCTCAGAGTTAACGCAATACCCTACATCACTGAAGAATTCATATGGTCATTTTAATACATTTTGTAAAAGCTTGGCATTATCTCATGCCTTCACTACCAGACTGTATCAGGTGTCCTCCTCCCCCTCAGTTCTCAGCCAGAACTCAGCCTCTGGGAAGAACCTACAAGGCTTCTGCATTGTGAATGGAAAATAAGTCCCTGGTCTATTAAGCCTTGGAGAAAGTCAGGCTTTACAAAAGGAAGAGTTCAAGATACTCTGTGAGGTGCTATCACTCCTCACTTGGTCTATCCCAGATCTGGACAAACAGCAGATTCGCATATCTAGACCTGTCGAACTGTTCTCCTTTTTTTTGGATCCATGCAGGGTCTTCAGTCCCTAACTTTCACAGATGCAAGGTCAACCATCAGGAAGTTCTCCTGTTTGTCCAGGACAGCTGGACCACTCAGAGCAATACACCCACAAATTATTACATAGACAAGGGATCTGTGCTAGCTGGAAGATGGGAGACACTGGCAATAGGATATGTGTTGTAAATCCAAGAAAAATTCAGGGGCAAGAGCGACTGGTCTCCCAGCTTCCAATGAATACTCAAATTACTAAGCCACTGCATGAAAGAGACACACCTCCACCACTTGTGAATGCCTACTATGACACACGGAGTTGCTGATGGAGATGAGGTGTCAGGTAGACAAAATTTCATTCTTTTAATGGAAAGGTCCCAGGCATTTATGAAATGGGAGTGAAGGCAGGCTCAGATGACCACGTGAACTACACCGAAAAAGCTTTCTTCACAAAAAATAGATGCATGTTTTCGAAAGGAACCAAATATACATTACAGGGAAAAAAGAAAGCACATTGGTGAACATAGTCAGAAATCTGTCAGTACCTCTGAAGCGCCCTGGCGCGAAACCGAGCTTTCTGAAGGCCACAAGCACCCTTCCTGAAATGTGGAAGAAAACAACAAAAGAGGAAAAATTATTAATAGAGCACATCACCATTCTGCCTCAAAATCACAGCTCTTACCAGCAGCCAGCTTCTAAGGACTGGTTGTCTCCATCTGAAGAGAGGTGCTGAACAAGCAATATCCCACCCCTTTCTTTCTAAAACTAGAGCAAAGTGCAACTCTGCTCCCAAGCAAGTCTAGCTTGGTCCATTTTGCAAGTGCCAAGATGTCACCCACAGCAGCCAGCCCCACAGGCCACATGGATGCAGCAAGATGGTCATGGCTACAAGAGTGTGGCAATGTGTGGAGTTGATAGCAGATACTTCAGCACTTGTGTGCTGAGCAGGTACCCGTCACCTCCCAACCCAGGACGGGGCCACGTCAGCAGGGGTGGCAGATCCGGTGAAGCTGACCTGCCAGCCAGGATCCCGATTACACACCAGAGGCAAAACAGTTCACAACAAAACCTGGCGTCTGTAATCTCAGTGAAGTGACAGACACGTTAAATCCAGGGATAATCTGGTCAAAACTGTCAGTTGCCCAATTCCCACCATAAACAGCAGTTAGAGCAGCCGAGGTTTCAGCCACCAGCTCCCCTCTTCAACCACTTCTCCAATCACCTTCTCAGGCCAAAGTATTTTCTTTCTCATGCCTTGAAATGCTGTTCTGACATTGTACCAGCACTCAGGGCAGAATAAAAGGGTGAAGAACAGTATGTCATTAAGGGAAAATAGCTTAAGATGTATCATTATTTTTCTTCTCAATTAACTGTTGAGTAGCAGTAACTCCTGCAATGAATTTATTCTATTAGGAAATTTTGAAGCTGAAGAGGACACATCACAGCAGCTATAAGGCACAGAACTTCAGTCATGGTGCACAAAGAGAAAATCAAAATATTGTATGGTCGTTACCATTTTCTTGATGCTAATTCAAGTTTTACAGACATAAGAAATTTCAGGAACTGGAAGGAAAATGCATACTGTCCCCAAAAGCATTACCATGTATAGACTACTTCCAAATCTTACTGTACTGCTTCTTCTCACCATAGCATCTTTCAACATATTTCAGATGTAAAAATAGACCCAACTAGATGTTCATCCTGACACTCGGAGACCAAAAGCCGTCTGTGATCTTGTCAGGAGAGTCCACCGCAGAGGAAAGCTGCTCTAGGAGGACTCTCCCACAGGATTCATCTGCTAAGGGAAATGCTTTGAATAACAAAGCTGGTACACTTAACTTCTGTAGCTTTAGAGAGCAGAGATAGAGGGAGGCTGACAATTGCAATTATTTACAAGTTCCCCAAGTATCCCCCTTTGCAAAGGCCTGACATGAAAGACAAATCTTATGCAGATTCATGTATTTCAGTGCCTAGATAAAGTTCTGTCAATTGAAGAAATTGTAACTGTGTAACTATATATACATACTTGTACCCGCATTCCATTCCATTCCTCCATCACCCAGATACCCTCTTTTTGAAATACCATCTGAGGGTACGTTTGCACAATTAAAGACAATCAGGTTATCAGCAGCTGACCCAACAGGCTCCAACCCCATCACAACAGTTAGCAAAACATACTGGTCAAAGCTAAAATTGTCGATTAACTGCCCATGAATTACAGGCTCAGAGGAGAGGAAAAAGGCAAAATCAATCACCCAATCCAGAAAGAAATAAAATCCACTCCCACCATTCATATTATTTAAACTCCCTTATGAAAAGGAGCTCCTGGAACTCCTGAAGCGGAAACAACTTCCATCCTAGGGGCCATCTCCCCAGAGGCAGGAGAGTAAGACAAGCTGAGAGGGATGGTGCAGCATATGGAGAAAAACTCCTTGCACGGAGATGGAACGGGACCTGCTCACTGAGCCAAGACTCCCAGAGCTAGTACCAGCTATGCCTAACAGAAATAACTTGTTAGAAGAGAGGAGCTGCCTGTTACTCCTACTGCTGGTGCCTGAATCCCAGTACAGTAAAAGGCCCTGCCTGGAAGCACTGCAGCTGCTGCACAGACCCCAAAGAGTATGACCAGGGCACTGGGACAGTCACACCAAGATGAGGGGACCAAAAGAGCTCAAGACTCTCCCCACTGTGGGATAACTACTTAAGAAGGTAAGCAGCTTGGGATGCAGTTGAACTCTGAGCCTGTGAGAGACTTGGGATCCAAGGATATGTAACAATATAATTTCTGTGACAGTATGTCCTACAGTTGACCTGCAGCTCCTCACTTCCCTAAGGTTTCCCCCTGGGAGAGCAGTGGGCTGAATAAATCATTTGGCAGCAGCCAACCCCCAGCAAGATCCTCATCTCAGGAGCCAGAAGAACTCCCCAAGAAGATGGCTGGGTAACATGTGCTCAGTATGCCCACACTTGGAAAATATCAGGCTCACATGCATGCCAACCAACCTCACCGTGGTTGGTCCAGTGACACAGCACAGGATTCTCTCCTCACCAAGTCCAGACTAACTGACCCAATGCAGGAATTTCTGCCTTCCTGAAATCACTGCATCTACCACTGGAGACCTACTGACTACCTTTCTGGAGTCTTTATTTAAGGGAAATGCTCCCTTCCCTGCACTGGGTGGGAGGTTACAATCTAACCCAAGGGTTGGTGCCCACCTACTCCACTGTTCTTGAGGTAATGGCTAGGGGTTGAGACAAGAGGTGTTGCAGAAGAAAAATATCCCCATGACTTTTCTCCCCCCCAGGATGTGGTGGGACCACCGTGAACAATCTGGGGTGACACCCACTGAGGGAAAGTGTTATTTCTTGCTCTCTGCTTGTCCCTGTGCTTACAGAGCCTCCTTTGAGAGCTAAAATGCTTCCCTGTGCTCAGATCAGTGAAAAATCCGAGGAGAACTGACAGCATTTGTATTTATATCAGGGATTTGCACAAGTAATTCTCATATACATACAAATAAGGGTAAACCTGACCAAATGCAAATTTACCCATTTTTTGATGAAGGCAGTATCTCATTTGCCTGCTCCTTATACATTGTCAATAGCTAGGCCACCTCAACTTGCTCATGCTTCAAGAGACCAAAGGTCTTCAGGTGTGAGTTTCAATACTTAAAAGTAATATGGAGGGAAAGCTCATGCACTCATTCCCCCTATCGGATTAATTTTTAACATTGTTACGCTTTGGAATGACAATCCTAGCAACCACAAATAACACCAAGCAAGAAAAGTCTTAGGGAAACACCTATGCCTTTTGCTGACCATTGCCATTTTTGGGTTTCACAATAATTTACAGAAATTAACTTTGCGATTAGGTTTTGAAATAACAGCATCATTTAATAAATCCAGCTGAGTGATTACTTAATTGTCTTGTGGTGAATTATCTTATGGTGATGATTATTTAACTCAATGTTTAGAGCTTAGGAGACTGCATAAGCCTAGGATAAATTGCTATTTTGTATTTTAAAAAGGTTTAGAGCCTCTAGAATTAAACAGTGTAGGAAGATGACTTTTTGAGGACATTTTTAAACACTGGAGCACACACTGTCATCCAACTGCCTCAGTTGAGGATCACCACATTGACAGCCAGCAGTAAAGACATTTACCAGAAGAATAATTTTGAGGAGAAATTATAATTAAAAATGTACACTCGGTAAGAAATTTTCCTCAAACTGTAATAAAGCAAAAGGATCCCTGTGCTTGTTATAGCTGGGGTAGAGTGAATTTTCTTCATAGTAGCAAGTACAGGGCCATGCTTTGGATTTGTGGGGAAAACAACATCGATAACCCAGGGATGTTTTCATTACTGCTGAGTGGTGCTACACTGAGCCGAGGCCTTTTCTGCTCCTCGCCCCACCCCACCAGTGAGGAGGCCAGGGGTGCACAAGGAGTTGGGAGGGGACACAGCCAGGACAGCTGACCCTACTGTCCAAAGGGACATTCCAAACCATATGACATCATGGTCAGTACATAGAGCTGGGGGAAGAAGAAGGAAAAGGGGACTGTGGGAGCAATAGCATTTGTCTTCCCAAGTCACCATTACATACTATGGAGCCCTGATGTTCTGGAGATGGCTGGACACCTGCCTGCCCAAGGGAATGAGTTAACGAATTCCTTGTTTTGCTCTGCTTGTGTGCACAGCTTTTGCTTTCCCTTATTAACCTATCTTTATCTAAAGCCACAAGTTTTCTCACTTTTATGCTCCTGATTCTCTCCCCCATCCTACTGGGAGCACGTGGCTGTGTGGTGCTCAGGTGCCAGCTGGGGTTAAACCATGAAAATCCCATATAATCCAAACTTTTTTTTTTACTGACTGTTAAGGGGATTTTCAGGCTTTCTCCACTATTAAGTTTCTGAGAAATAGAACTCTCCCTGAAATTACATTTTCTGAGACACAAAAGTCAGTTTTCACTTTCTAAAATTTGTTACAATTATTAAGAAAGTCCCTCTTTTCCTCTTAACACATATTTTTATTTTATTTTTATATATAAATGTACACACACATATGAATATACACACTTCTTCTGCAAGTGAAACGTTCCAGACAGCAGTGTAGTTTCTGCTTTTGGCCCTAGGTGGTACATTACACCACATTAAAGCAGTGGCTTGCTGAAATCACTCTGGGAAGGCACAAGGGGCTCATTCCTCCCTGTCTCTTCCTGGGTGATACAGACCATCACAGCTTTGAAGACAGCAACAAACACAAGCAAAACAAACTGTAGTGTTGTCCCCAATAGAATGATGAGTATCCCACCAGCACTGCTCACTCCTTTAAAACCTACACTTCCTCAAGGGCAGGAAAGGTGATGGTTTCTAGCAGAGCAGTGCATGGTACCAAGGACAAGTACCAGAGAATTATGGAGAGTGCCAACTCTCTCACACATAATCTGCCTCCCTACGCACACTGCAATTATTTCGGTTACTTAATGCTTTAAAACTTCTATTTCCCCAACTTCACAGCACTTCATCACCTTAAGTAATCTTCATTTCATTCAACTGAAGAGAATAAGTACTATTATCGTTCCTCCTTTGTTTGGAGATGAAGCAAGTTGCCCAAGGTGACACACTGAGTCAGGAGCCACCCAAAGCCAGCGCTCCTCACTTCAAGTCCTACCTGCAGATTTCCTAGACAATCCTGCCCTTATTAAAGAGATAATGACTTTACTGTGGTGGACTTCAAAGAGCAGCAGCCGCACACGCTGTCCCTCCTGGCAGCACGCCCTGAGGAGAGGCAAGCCCATGTCCCTCAAGGAGACAGCGGGAGAATACAGTGCACATCCAGCCCCTGCCAAATGATGACTGGCACAAACAAATAGATTTGGCAAAGCAGGGTGGTCTACAGCACTCACACTCTCTCCTGGCTGTAGACTGGGTTCTTGTTCCCAGTGGGATTTTCTTTCTTTTGCATATGTCAGTAAGAAAATGAGACTGAGTGGCCCAGGGACACCAGCAGGGAACAGAAGGAATAATGCCAATACTAGTAGGAAACAATTTAAAAAGACCAGCAGGAACAACTAACATTTGAAATTACTGACAAATCCCTGAACTGTCAATATTATTGAGTGTTTTCTGTCACCCTCCTGATGTTCCCCTTTTATTCTGAAATAGCAGGCACAGGGCAGAGGGGAGTATTTTTTACAGCTGTGCTCCTGGAGCTTGGCATTTGAGACTGGCATTACCAGTGCAGGTTCTAATGCAAGCTGACTGGCCTGAGCAGCAAAGCTGCCCTCAGTGCTGGGAGGCAGGGGCCGGTCGGGGTGAGCCTCTTGTGATGGATGCAGGGATTTGCTGCCAGGAGTGGGCCTGGGGCAGTCCAAGTGTTCAGCACTCCTTCAACATCTACTTTATAAAAAAAGACAACACAAAGACACAAGGATGGGGAAAAGGAATGAAATTAGGAACATCAGAAGCACATTAAGTACCTCCCTGTAAGTCACTTAGTTAATCTCTTTCCCGTCAATGTCCCCGTGGAAATCACTGGTGATGACATTAAGAGTTAATCATCAGGAAGCAAGATTTATCTTTGTTTTGTCCCAGCAAACAGCAGAGTGCCACAGCAGCTCAGCTGCAGCTACCTGCATTCCAGCAGGATGCTTTTGGTTACCAGCAGTACTGCTCTCCCCACACAAGGTCAATCCTCCAAAGGCACAGCCAGCAACGCGCAACACGGATCTCCCCTCGGATATCAGACACACATATCCTGTGCACAGACGTGCCTTTTCAAGGCTGCACGTGGCTCTGCCCCCAAATCCCCCAGCACTGCCAGTAGCATCAGTTGCTCCCACACAAGAGGTTCTGTTGTCCTAGTGAAGCAGCCGTGGGCATGCTCCTGGTGTACTCCACACCCTACGGCCTTCATATCCCTCCCAGGTGTTCTGCAAACCTTGGCCTGCTCCCAGCTGTGAAGCCCAACACTGCTGATGGATGTGCCAGCAGCAGGAAAACGTTCAATATTTTATCCATTGTGATACAGACACCATTCAGCACCTTGCAGGCTCACTCCAGACTGCTGCTCATGCCAACATGGCTGTCACTCAACATCACTGCACCTCTCACAACTATCACCCCAGAAGTCTTATGTCTGCTGATGTTAAAACAGGGATGGAGTATTTAATAGCCTCACTAGGAGAGGGCAGGGCTTGCCAAGGGAGGGCAGGCAGCATCCTCAGCACTGCTGCAGAAGCATCCACGACTCCTGAGCACTCAGTGTTTGTCCTGCCCTTGGCTGTGATCTGCTTAAGGCCTCAGCACAACAACCAAGGTAATAAAAAAAATCCTCAAACAAACGAAGATCAGGGGAAAGACTGGAAGATGATACTCCAGAGGGATGAAAAGAAGAAAAATAAAGAAAAAAGATAAAGATGAACTGGAGGTCACACAGAAAAGCGTATTTACAGAACAGGCATGTAACAAAAACTTTTCAGTGTTCACTTGAAGACTTTTTTTCTAGGATTGGTCCCTTTCCTGCTCTTCATATATTACTTCAAATGTTAACACTTGTGATTATAGTGATATTTTATCTTTTTAATATTCTCATTTCTGACTTGGCCTGAAAGTTGAAATTCTCATTATCATCCTCTTTTATTTTGTTTCTTTTGTTTGAGGGTGTTTGTTGGGTTTTTGTTTTGTTCAACCATGAAGGAAGTTCAACTAGAAAAAAACCCCACAAATACCTTTTATTTCATTATTTCTGAGGTCTCACCCATGAGTTTTACAGGTGTGAGGCTGGCAACACAAGCAGCAGGTAATTTACCTGATCACTTCTATTACACTCTCTAGAAGAACCAGAATTAGAGATATCACCTGTTCAACAGCTGGTCTTCACGAGGCCAGAAACCTGTGTAGTTCAGCCACTGCTTAGCTGTGGGAAGGCATGATTATCTAGAAATAGGACAGGTTTGAAGAAAAAGAAAATTGAAGGTAACAAAAGGACAAAAAAAACCAAAACCCCATCTGAACAGGAAAGGCTGGATTCTACATCTTGATATACCCATGTTACCTCAGTTATATGAAGGGGTGTTCATTTCGTAGTTCACTACAGGAACTAGTCAGTAGTCAATTAATTTGCTTTACATTATCTTTCCAGAAATATGTTGGATTTTCCTCTATTTACATTCACTATTTCTCCACCAACAGAAGACCAGAGTCAGAACAATATTTTCTTCATTACTAGTTAATAGACATTTATATCTGTTTTCAGAGTCTATATACCATTAAAAAATATTCCCTTGCAAGAGAACCCACATATGGATAGCACACACACAGAACAAGGCCTGCCTGGTACAAAAATACATTTATTTTAAAAGCCAATAACCTAACCTGCATCTTACCACTCACACTATCTATTATCTCGTGCCACTCACTCCACTGTGGACAATGAGAACAGACTGGTCCTTTCCAGTTTCTCACCACAGAGCTCTTGCTTTAGTTTTCTGACCCTCATGCACTGCACACTGCTTTTAAGGTTTGCACTGCACAGCAAGTTTCTATCAGAATTTCCTTCTAACACCTGAGACAAAGGAAAATTGAAGATTTTTGACATCTGAACTCAGAGACCTCTAAAGCCCCATCCCCCACAAGTACGACCTTCTTGTAAGAAGAGCTTCAGCTGATCAGAAATTCAGATGAGTAATAGTGATGACAAACGTATACCAAAGGCTTTCAGAAGAATTAGTAACTGGTTCTTGCCATCCCATCATCAATTCCCATGAAGTGCTCACTTGGCTGGGATTATCATTACTTATAAGGGTGCCATCAAACTGAAACTGAGCCAGTGTTTTAAAAATGATATAAAAGCAGTTATGGGTACTAAAGCAGCTCCCAAGTCCCTGCTGCTAAACTGCATGTTCTTCTTCACAAGAAGGTGAAGTATTCTCCCTTGTGCCCAAGAGAAAAAAACCCACCACTGGCTCTGATAACAGACAACAGTAATGAACCATACAAAGGAAATAATGGGTTATTTCATGCATTTGACAGCTTACTACAGTTCTAAAAGATTTGTGAAGATGAAAATGCATTTAATTTATCTCAAACTATTTCATTTTAGGCATTTGTAGCAATTATAGCTAACATTTTTCAGACAGAATTGTGGTTCTTGAATTACAGTGTCCATTTCAAAGCAACATTCAAATTAATCTAGTCAATTTTTCCAGTCCTGAAGTCCACAAGGTTAAGGTTTGACAAGTTCGAATTTCATCTGTAACCAAATTAGAGCTAAGCACTCCTACACAACCGAAGTGCTAAAGAGTGAGGCAACCTCTCCTTGAGGAAGCAGCTCCTTTCCTCCCCCCACCGTCAAGGTAAGAGCAATTCACCCCAGCAAAAGGGCACAGGTGATGTGTTAAGAGCGAGCTTTGGGAGCCCTGCACTGCCACACTGTACAGCTGGCTTTCAGGAGGGAGATGCCAATTGCCAGGATTACCAGGGATGCAGCTCCACAGCAGCCACTGTGGCATCTCTGCCTCTTTCCCTGTCAGTGCTCTTTCCCCTGCTGAAATCTAACTGAAAAAAAACAAAAACAAAAGAACCAAACGCAAAACAAAAGGCAAAAGCAAAAAGCAAGCAATTAGTGTTCAGCCAGAGCAATTCCCAGAGGCCTCTCACCAGGACCCTGGCAGCTCCCTAAGGAGCACAAAGAGGGAGGAAACATAAGACTGGGATGGATAAAAAGGCAGACTGTGGTATCAGAACTGGTGTAAACTGTTATGGGATCGCATCTCTCATTACAATCAGACTTTTTGTTTAACAGCAAAATGAAGCTGTAAACCCAACACTGTTACCAGGAATTCAATGCATCAAAAGGCCCTTTGGCATCACTGTCAGCAAAGAGGCCACGGGCACCATTCTGGGGACACTTAAAAGTACATCAGAAGAAAGGATCTCCCTGCCATACCACAGGACACCGCATGGCTTGGGGGAGATATTCCAGGGTCGGGGGCACACTGTGGTTAACCCTCACAAGGGAGCAGAGCATCCCACCCAGCAAACTCCTGGCTCACAAGGCAAGTTCGGTGTCCGTTTATTGCTGGGTTGACTAAACACAGACTTAACAGGTCTTTACTGAGATTCTGCCTTAAGACTTTGACTCTGTAACAACACATCTTAAGCACTACAGGTCCTTGGAGGGATCCTTTTTCTAGTCTCTTCTTGCTGTTTTAGTGAAACAAACATTACATTTTCCTGGGCCCTTACTGGGACATGTTTTTGATCCAGCAAGCAGCCACTGCAGCTTCACAAAACAGTAACTGTGATAAAACTCCAGGGTATCAGTCAATAGCAATGTGAAAATCATAACAATATGCATTTCAGACCTTTGTACCCCAGCTAATCTTCATTCATTCCCCTTCCACTCCCCTTTCAAATTACAGCTGCAGTGAACAAGGTGTCCCATCTGGACCTCAAAATGCAAAATGAATATAGGCTACATAAAACATAGCGGGGTCTAAAAATAATCAAGGACAGTGTACCTTGAATTTGTGCTCTGATTTTATCTTCTGCTGACAAATACAACTTTGGAAAAAGACCTAACTATAGGGAGTATTAAAAGTGATATCCAAACGTTTTCCAGCAGTTGCCTGTAGCGGAGCTCTTTGGGAGGCTTTGCTGCAGGCCTGCACAGCACAAGGAAAAGCAGTTTGCTGCAAGGGGCTCACACTCACCGTCTGCAGAGTTTCTTCCTGTCTTCTGCTTTGGCTCTGTCGGTTGATAAAGGAGCGTGTCGAGAGTTTGTAGTGGTTCAACAAGCAGATGATCACCACCACCATAACAGTTATAACCACGATTATAATGATGATTTGAACAAACTCCAGTTCAGCTAGAACATAGGAAAAAAGAGGAAAATGTGTTGTTAACACAAAGAATGTTAACCATCAAAGCAACTCTCAGTATTTCATTGAGATCGATCTGGCATGAGATACTACTGCTGTCCATTCTGAAAAGCTTCATGAAGAAAACTGATCTGAAAAGTATGAAAATTATTTAATTTTTGTCAGAGCAAATCAATCAGGCAGGTCAAAACTAAGAAGCTTCTTGGTGATCCTTCTCTGCAGCCTTCACAGGTAATACACTCTTCAACATAAACACCACAGACAAGCCTTTTGGACAATGGGGGAGAGGGGAAAGCCTAAACAAAAAAACCCCAAAAAACCAATCCACAGACACACAAACCCCACTCTATTTTAACAGCCACCTGTAATGTCAAGAGTTCAGAGGGCTCCATAAGCTTCAAAGCCTGAGAGGAATCAGGACACTTTATCTAGTACACTACCCTTAATTTTTTATCAGCTGAAGAGCACAAAAACTATTTAACTAGGGTGGACAACTTTTATCCTATTGAATCTACATGCAATGTCTTTTTCAATCACTTCCTTCTCTCCGACTAGTATAACGTTAACTTACCTAGGACTTTCCCAGTCAGGTAAAAATCTAAAAAGAGATCTGGTACTCTAAAACCAGATATGTTCCACCACAGTAAAAAATGAAACCAGGGCCTTGTTGCAAGAGATACAATTACAATGAACTCCGTCAGAGCCCATCATCTTATCTGAAGGCCTGCCTATACCACAAATATTAAGTATATTTAGAAATGAGTCACTCTTGCACCCTTTTGGCTACACTGGAGCAGCAAGGATGAGCAATATAAGAGGAAAAATTGCCCTTTGGAGTTACTGAGTTGATGATATTTCTATGGAAACTGCATTGCTCACAGGGGATGCTCTCATCTTGAAAGACAACTCCAGTTAAGGGGAGGAGGTCTTTAGTTGCTAAGCTGATAGAAAAAGCTAAGAAGAGGCACAAGTTGCTCAGTTTCTGTACTTTCCAATAAGGGCACTACTTTCTGGATTCAAAGACATGAACTTTGGGGAATTGATATTAAATTTCTGTTTTAAAAAGCTAACGAGGAAAGAGACATGATATATGAAAATGAAAGGACAAAGCAAATATCAGAAAACAGGCCCCTTTCTCCCCCACATCTCTAGTTTGTAGTCACCCTCAGCCTTCTGTGTGACAGCAGTACACTTGTGCAGACACAATGCAACTGTGAAGCTGAGCTAGAAAAATGCCCTTCACACATAAAATCCAAGATTAACCTGCTGTGGAAGTAAAGGAAACCCAAGCTGTTTCATTATTCCAAGATCCCTGAGAACAAAACTTCAAACTACAGGAGCTGCAAGTGATGTCCAGCAGAGGCTGGTGCCAAGCCAGAAACAGGCACTGCCACACCACTACCTAAGTGCTGAGGGTCTACAATCATCTCCTAAGCCTGCTTAAGGCTAAGGAAAAAGTAAAGGGCAAAAATATATCTACCACTTAATCACTCTTTGCTGGTAAGTACCATCCACTCATCATCAAGACCACCAACATTTTCAAAGAATTTGATTAGTCAGTGCTTTGTACTCTGCTTCTGCTGCCAATCCCATATGCAGTGCAACGATCCCTCTTTTTCCCCTCTTGCGTCACTGGAAGCTAACAATGTCAGCACCAAAAGATCAAAAAGCAGGAAGCACAGAATTAATTAAAAAATAAACCCACCAAAACCACATTTAATTTAAAAGTCAGTTTTTCTTGGCTCAGAAACACAGAATAGAGACTTTACACAGTTGACAACTGCTGCAATTCACATTCTGTGGCTCCTGAAGTACTAAAGGGCTTCTTCACCCAAATCTTTTTTGGGTCCATGTCATACTTTAGACTGGAAATTGAGAGACTGTTGCTAAAGGGCAACATGCAAAACAAGCAATGTTGATTTAGGCTTTCCTAGAATGCACAGATCACTAGAATGACATGTTACTTCTCTATCTGCCAAGGGCAGAGTCTTCTATATTTATCCAGGCCCCTGCATTTCAGTGGCAGGGGACAGTACCTCTCCCTTAGAAATGACTGATTCAGTCTGTGAGCACCTCCCTTGGGAGAGAATAATTTGAAAATGTTTCATTAAAACATGGCTGTACAGTAATGAAAATAAAAGCCACAGTACACAGCTGTGAGCACATGGGATTTCCCAAGTCCAGCTTTACATTGCAAACACCAAACTGCAACAAAACACCTTACTGATGTTCAAAAGGATTTCCTCAATGGAAAAGAAAGATATAATTTTACATCTCTTCTTCCTCCTGCATGAGCTCCTGCTGCTCAGTAGGTTATTAACAGTAAAAAGCAGAGACAGACTGCACCAGCCCTCTGTATTTGCTGGCACTGACCAAGGCCATTTAACAGCTCCTGGCGGCTGCTGACAGGCACTGGGTCATCCCGGCCCCCACCACGTCCCTGGTCCCGCTGCCCAACACCTGCCAGGCGTGAAGGGCCACCACCTTCCAGACAGGCATCTCCTCCTGCCCACTCTTCCTAAAAATTAACTGAGAGAAAGACCAGAGTAGCTTCAGGAAGAGAAATGCTATGGTTTTACTTCCCGAAGTCTGTCACACTCACATATACCCGTTTCTTTACACGCAAGAAACTGCACTTCTCATAAAAATTCTCCAGGGGAAAAGAACCCCGAAACAGCGTTTCAGGGTAAACGCCCAACACGGGAAACGCAACTACATAAATGAAAACACCTTCTCAGAAGAGCACGAGAAGAGAGAAATAATTTATAACCACACGAGACCGTCACCCCAAGCCTCCCCCGCAGATAGACCCCGCGGCTCTGCCGGCGAGCGCTCCCCGTGCGGGCCGGGCTGTGCCGTGTCCCGGGGCCGCATCCCGCGGTCCCTGCTCCTGCGGACACACCGGTACCTCTTTCCAACAACAGGTCCTTTAACCGCGCATCCTTCACCGCTGTCTTGTTAAGCCGCTCACTGGACATGCTCGCCTCCGGCGGCCGGGGGGCTCAAGCCGCTCCGCCAGCCCCCGCGGCGGGCACCGCATCCCCGGCAGCCCCGTGCTCCATGCAGCGAGGGGACACGGTCAAGGAGGGTGACAGCCGGCCTCCCGCCCGCGCCCCTCGTGGCGCTCGGACCGCGGCTGCCGCCCCGCAGCCGGAGCGGGCGGACACGGCCGGCTCCGGCCGCTCCCGCCCCGCCGTGCCCCCCGCCGCGCGTGTGCGCGCACGCACGGACACCAGGGTCCCGCCGGGCTCCGTGCCCGGGGCAAAATAAATTGAAAAAAAACCCCGAAAAATAAACAAACAAACAAAAAAATCCCCAACAAAACAAAACCGCAACAGCAACCAAAAAAAAAATTTAAAAAAACAGTCAAGCGGCGAGAACAAAAAGAACGGAAAGGCGATGCCCCGCTCCTCCCCGAGCCCCGCGGCGGGGCCTGGAGCGCGGAGAGGGAGGCAGGGAGGGAGGAAGGTGCGTACCTGACCCGCGCCGCCGCCGCCGCTCTTTAAGCCCGGCCCGGCGCGGCGCGCGCTCGGGGCGCCCCGGCTCCGCCGCCTGGCCCGGCCCGCCCGC
>WBMZ01013274.1:343-62515 GCA_013400975.1 Atrichornis clamosus | reverse complement strand
AGGGAAGGGAAGGGAAGGGGCAACATTATGTCTGTTATAGTAATTCCTGGCCAGGAATGGTGTGATTCTGCTGTCTCTTAGGGCTTTCTGTCAAGAAACCTTCCCTGTAAAACAACAAACACTGTTGCCAGCACTTCGTCCTTGTGTCGGTAGGACTCTGCTGAAACAGTTTCTCAATTTTCATTTTAATTCTTTCAAGAATAAGTAAGCCCTCAGCTGCCAAGGGCTCCTCTGGGGACTTGTGTATAATGAATGCTGAACATGTGTAGCTGTCAAGTTCCACAAGTATAAAGTAGAGATGTGAGAATAGAAACACAAGAAGGTTAAAGCAAACATTATTTATTACAATGTTTCTTTTTTTTTTCCAAACTGAGAATTTCAGGATTCCAGAATCTCAGCAGCACCCAGTGCATTTCCAGAGATTCAGTCACACTCTGTATTTCCATCACTATTCTATTCCCACAACAGAAAGTCTACAATTTCTCTCAAAATGTCCGATAGTCCCAACCTAAATATTTGAGTTGTCTAATCCCCTGACAATGAACTTTAGCCTCCCTTAATTCTACCTATGGATAAGGCAATAGTTGGGCAAATGCAGGCCTCCCTAAAAGTTGTCTCCCAAACTTTAGACCAGACAGACTTGCAAGAAAGGGAGATTTGGGGGGCTTGGGGGAAAGGCTGGGTGGGCTTCATTTTTTCTGTACAGGGTATGGCAAATTTTTTCTATGTTGAAATAGTTTTTCCCATTGAAACTTACACTTAAAGGGGAAAGGGCCAGGTGAGAAAATTTATCTTAAAGTCAAGAATATTTCATGAAAGTAGTTTCTCAGAGGAGCTTTCTGAGAGCCCATTAGCTCTGTTCTTTAATTACTCAGGCAGTTCTCTGTGCAGCACTTCCTCCAACACATTTAATTCCCTGCAGTCAGTTGATGACTCCTATATGTAGTACTGCCTTTATTTGCTCTCTTTTTTTTTTTTTTCTTTTGTAAAACACTGCATATAGACCATTTTATAGCCCCAACATTTAAGGATTTCTTTTTCCCACTCTGTTAAAAATAATTCTTTTAAAAGAATACCTGCATGCCCTGCCCATATTCACTGAATATTTTTTTGTCAAATGTTTGTTGTCAGCTGCAAATGAACTAATTCATAAAGTGTCACCCACCATGAAAACAAATTTGTAAGGAAAAATGTGGCATTTTTTCCAACTGCAGTGCCGGGTGGCACTGACAGTGTAACGATACTGCAATAGTGTCTATTCCAACATTATAATTTGTAGCAAGGTGTAGGTACAACAGAGCATCACAGCAATTATATGATTCCACCTTGCAGTGTAATGCCTTGTGCAACTCTCGCTTTGTTTCTGAAATCACACTGAATCTTCCCACTGTGGAGTTTGAAATCCATCAGTGAAAAGAAAATCACCTGTTTGTGCCTAGTGAAGCCAAATTCTGCCTTTTTTCCTTCAAATGATGCCTACATTGATTCTGGATGAAGTTTCCATATTTGCACACAAAAGTTCTCTGTCGTTATAGTGATAGAATCATGGCATCATGGAATGGTTTGGGATGGAAGGGAAGAGATTCTTAAAGATCCTCCGGTTCCAATCTTCCTGCCATGGTCAGGGACACCTTTCACTAGACCAGGTTACTCAGAGTCCCATCCAACCTGGCCTTGAACACTTCCAGGGATGGGGCATCCACAGCTTCTCTAGGAAACCTGGTCCAGTGCCTCGCCACCCTCACAGTGAAGAATTTCTTCCTGATATCTAATCTAAACCTGCCCTTTTTTGGTTTAAAACTCAGTGTCAAAAGTCCCTCTCCAGCTCTCTTGTAGATCTCATATATGGTCATGGTGAAAAGGAAAGGGAATAGCAAACCCGCTCCACAACACCACTTACAGGCTGAGAAAACACAGCCACAGTCCACGCTGCTCCTCATAATATCCTAAGGCTGTCGCATTTTTCCCCAAAAACTTTATTCTGAAAATGCACCAGCACCAATTTGAACTGCCCCCTAAGGTTGAGAAGGCCCCAGGTGACTTCAGTGGGACTGTGGGTATCTGTGTCTGCACAGATCCCTCCCTTTTTCCAGCACAGTAGCCAGAAGAAGTGAATGTTCCTGTGACCACCCATTCAGTGCTGGCACTGTTCTGCAGATGGTGCATTCCACACAGAGAGTAAGCAAAACTACTACAAGTTATTATACCCCAGAGGGCTTTCATGCCACACACATTTAAGGTCCCAGGCAAGAGGACACTCTTCCCTGGCCCTTTCTATAGAAATGGAGACATATGGCTCCTTCAAAGGGCGATTCAGAGCAGAAACCCAATTTAGGTGCCCTGATACAGCCCTAAACTGTTCTCTTCCCACTGTTTCTAGGGGAAACCTAAGGACACATGGTTCCTAAACTAGACATTCATCAAAGGCACCACAGTTACATCCATACAATTACCACAAGTATGGTTGGGTGCATTCCGGGGCACCGCGGCCAAGGCATGTTCATACCCATATCTCTGCTAGCAAATGGTCTTACCCTCCAAAACAAGGGGTCTGCTGGCCATGAACCCTCCCTGGCATGTTGGAAGTACCCATCTGGGGCCTAGAAATGTTCCAATGGAGTGTCAGCTTCCTGGAACAAGACGTGTGAGACACCAGTGCATTCCACTGCCCAGGAATGCTTCTGGCCACATTTATGGGTGCTAGTTTAGATACAGCCCATAAATATAATCCTGTACTAAGAGTTCTGTAGTAGAGATCAACTTATTACCCTCTTGGGCAAAAGTGCTAATTGATTTTATGGTCACAGGTCATCAGTTTTTTAATGTATTCAGTGCAAATGGGAATATGGGTGAGGGGCTGAGTGCACAGTAAAGAAATGTTATATCCTGTTTAAGCAGGAACAGCAGAAATGCAGGGAATTCTGGCATTTGCAAAACACTTGAAGTCCTTTAGAAGGTGAAAAAGTAAAATTTAAAAAGAAGTTAAATTATTTTCCTACACTTTTCTTCCTGTCCTGCCTCACTTACACTGGAGCTGATCAGAGAGATATGAAAAACAGTTTTCCCCACAGTGTGTCAGGCTGTGCTGGGAATTTATACCATCTTCTCACTCTGGATCCAAGCATCTCTCTCTTCTCCTTTCCTCATCATCCACTGTCTTTTTGCTCTCTGTCCCATGCTCTGAATCTTGATTCTAAAAGGGACCGTTCTACTACAGGTACTCACACCCCAACATCACACAAGAAGTGACAACTACACACCCCCACCAGCACAGGGAACTCCTTCCAGCCCATCAGCCCTATCTCCAGGCTGATCCCATACTCCAATCCTCAGCTCATCTTCAGATGTACTTTAAAAGTTCTTAGAGAAGTTCCTGAATCTTGGTGAGGACTCATCTTTCCAGGAGATACCTACACTGCAGGGTGCTCAGAGAACCTCTCCCTCTCTAATGTACCCACACAAATGCAAGACTCGTTGCATGACTGGCAGCAGAAGTATATTGTCAAGAGGACTGATGCAATTAGCACCATTTAAGTGAGCAGCATACAGAATTAATTTGCACATGCTCCCACAGGGAATAAGTGGCACTCTGGGAACTATGAAAATAGCATCAGGCCTTGGCACTTCCAAGCTAATTTGCTTGTGTCTGCCCCCAAACAAATACAGAGACTGTGTGCCAAGGAGCTTGTCGGCAAACAGCACAAAGTTTTGAGGAAAGCAATTAGCAGCTGCAGCACTCTCCATCCAGGCCGGGAGCTGATTGCTGCTCTGGGACACAAGTCCACCTCTTTCTTTCTGGTTCTCTCAATTTAGGAAAGAGGTGAAGCATCGCCACGCAAAGTGCCCTTGATCCCAGTGAGCCACAGGGTTGGTCCTGAGTGGCCAGTCATTGCCTCAGCAGATAAATTGCCATGAGCAGTTCTTCATGATGATGACCTATTAAATATTTAACAGGATGACAGTGTGGAGTTGAGCTGGAGCACATCCTCCAGGAGCCAGCAGCCACAGTAACAAACCGTTCCCCAGTGGCTGCTCTACGGGCACAGATTGAACAGGTCACTCCTGACCCAGCTACCGGACTCCCTGGGACAATTTTAGGTGTGTTTGCTGCCTGTGTCTCAGAGGCTGGAGAGAACAGGGTGCTGCAAGGCTGAAAAAGTTTCCTACGTGGCCCTGTGTTCCAGATGAAGAACAAAGATCAAAGGTACCACTCACCTGGCTGTGGGTAGACAAAGCTACCCCCCCTACCAAAGTGAGGATCCCAAGGGTGCAGAAAGAAGAGTTCAGCACATGGTGCCTCTCTAGGGATGTAGATGGGAATGAGCAGTCTGTGGATGGAACAGAAAGCACTACAAGTAGACTGTGAAACTTGCCAACCATCTCACAGCTGCAAAACTGCCAAGCACTGGAAAATTTCATTGTTCTCTCACCCTTTCTCACTCTTTAAGTTTTAGAAAATAAAGCTTTTATCTTCTTGGATTTTGCACCCTTAGATATGGGTCAACTCCAATACCCACCAGGGTAATGAACAAAGAGACTTCTATGCTGTGTAAGAGTCAGGCTGAAACATCTGTGCTTTATACTCCTTTAAAAACTTATAAGGATCAATACCACTCATGCAAATGTTGGTTCTAGAAATAGGAGAAGCATTTCACTAAGCATGTCACTAACAGAAGCAGATCTCTCTTATATTTTTTCCCATGCTCTTAAAGAAGTAATACGGAGGCAAAATTCTGCCAGCAGCAAATTTCACAAGGGGGAACTGGTAACAACAGTATAAAAAAAAGATAAATCTCTTGCAGCAATGGCTGGTTTTAGGATGCACTGGAATGTTGTAAAATACTATCAACACAAGAGAGGTGGCTTTGTTTCATTTGGTTTTTAAAGTAGCAATTCTGTGTTAGTCCTGTAATTGAAACAACTGAGATGATTAAAATAAACTCGGTGTGAAGCTCCGGTAGGTTGATTCTCACTGAATAGGAACGTTACAATATTTCTGCTATAAAACCCCATCAATCTCACTTGCACTGGGCATTCATGAAAGGCACATTCCCCAAATGAGCCCAATGGAGCGGTGCAGCTACAGATCTGCTGAAGCCATCAGTTCCCACTGCTGGCTGGAGGGACAGGACAGTCTGTCCATTATCCTCCCCTGTGCCACAACACAGAGACAGGAGTGCAGAGTCTCCTCATCTGAGCACTGCCAGAATTCTGAGATGCCAAGTTACAGTTTGTAATTGATTTTTTAAAAAAGCAAATCCTGGGTCAGACTGCAAATGTTACTTTGTTAAATTTCTGTAAAAGCAATCACTTGTTCAGAATAATAACAAGAAGTCCAGGTATGGCATTCTGTTCCTTCGCAGTAGTTCCAAAAGTGAATTAATTAGAAGCAATTTGTTTCAAAGCTGATGGCTTTTCAGCTGATCGATAAATATACACTAGCTGTTCTCAAATAACTTCCAAGAGAGAAATATAGCTCAAGGATGAGTTTAAGAGGGACTCTGACTGCCATTACTCTTCTGGTGTAATTATACAACTGCAAATTGAGCAGTGTCTTCTTCCACGTGGGTGTTTTGGGGGCTACTGTAACTGTGGCTTTGGGACTCTGACCAGCGGCAGTATAAATACAACATAAGAGCAAAGCAAAGAAATTTCTGTATATACACAAGACATTACTTGAGTTAAGAGTTTGTTTTGTTTGGTAAAGAATTGTAACATCTACTTTACAAAATGGAGAGGGTTTAAGAAAAATGAGTAACTTTAGTTTGCTCTTAGAAGAAATCAGGATAAAATGACATCTTGGAAGAAGGATGCTATTTTGTGGATGCACATCAGCAAACTCAGAAGTTTACCTGGTTGCTGTCCACATCCTGCTGCTCCCTAAATTTGGTCTTTCCTGGACAAGACCCTGAACTGGCCATACAGAGGCAGAAGGTAGTGACAGGCATGTGCCAGCCCCATCACCAGCTAGAGAAAGCAATGGGACACTTTTGTGGTGTTGCAGCTCTTCAGAAGAGATCCTTTAAGACCAAACCACCCATCTGATAATCTTCATGGGGGTAAACCTTGGGACGCCAATGGAAACAGCATAAGGATGAAGTGACTGATCATGTGGGAAAAAGGGCTTGTCCCAGACTGGATGTCACCACAAGCTGTTGGCTCTCAGAGCTCTGTCTCTGCCTTCCAGGGTGCTACAGGGTCCAGCAGGAAAGAGACACTATACAAAATGAGTGAGGGATGGCAGAAGCAAGCCCAGTGTCTCCTTCTTTACCTGAAAAGTGTTTAAACAGGTCATTGACATCTGTCAAGGTCTTTACAGATTTAAAGATCTTTTGGAGAGTATCTGGGTTTTTTAGCTTTCAAACACACCTAAAAATAGCCAGGTTGAAAGCACTGGGTTCTCTTCTGACTTAAATTTTGAAAGATAACTTCAGTCCAATATTAATTTTATCCCAAGAGCTTCATCCACCTGCCAGTTCCAAATATGCCACCAGGACAATAATTTCTAAGGAGGTTTGCATAAGATCTGGGTTCTTCCTTCCCGTGGGCACTTCAGGAATCTCTCTTCTGAAGCCTAAAAGCAGCTGAAAGAGAAGAAATTAAGTGGGAAATGCTTTTGAGGGCCTCTTCCCCCTCCACTCTCTGCTACACAAAGGATGTGACAACTGGAGCCTGGAAAACAAGGGTTTGTGGGCAATAAATCAAAGCTGACAAAACCTGGGCTGTTACTCAAGCCAGGTGCACATAGTTTAAATTACATTTTCCCATTCCTTTCCACCTACAAAGCTTTCCCTGGTCAAAAATGTCAACCACTCATTTTTAAGGAGATCTGAAAAGATGTTCCAGACAGGACAACCTTGCAAGAAGGGGAAAGGGAGAAAACCAAACCAGAGCACCATAAGGAAATGAGGCAGAAAGCACATGGGTATCAATCAGCAGCTACAGCCCTGCCACCTCTGGGTACTGAGATCTTCATTCCCCACTAAAATCTCATCTCTGCCAGAAGATCCCCCGTTTATCCAGCCCTCTGCATTTATACAGGGCTGCCCCACTGTGCAATACACCTGTGCTGTCTTATTCATGCATTCGGAATCAAATTGTGCTATTCTTCTGCCAGTCTGCCAGCAGCACAACCCAAGCCTCCCCACAGACATGCCAGGATGAGTTTACGCTGCAAAACATTCAGCTACACAGCCACAAAAGGTACACCCCAGCATGAGAAAATCTGTGTTTCCAGAGGACCTGCAAGGTCAGCATGGTAGTACCTGTCCCCATGGTCCCTCTCCAGGGAGCTGAGCACGCTGACTCTCTGAAGGGGAACATGGTTTGTTTTTCTGAAACATATTAAGTAATTGATGTTTTGAACCAAAACCAGAACTTCTCCACTGCGCAAAGTAAAACCCTAAGTTCAAAATAAGACATTTTAATAACTTCAAAGATTTTTTCCCAATCTTTCTCCATGACCAAAAACTTGTATAAAGTGGTTTTGCCCAGAAGTTTTGATCTTGATGAATTAGCATTTTCCCTATGACAAGCATTTAATTAAGAGGTCCCAAATCAATTCTGAGAGGTTTCCTTTCCTACAAAATGTACTGTGTGCAAGCCCATGCACCTAGGAGTATCTGGTGTGGGAGATGGATAATTTTATCTGCTGTCAGTTAAGAATGAGAGATTTGGAACTGACGTTTAAATCTGATATAAAATAAAATATTGCAGGCAGAAGTACAGTGTACCAGCTCGAGATCTTCTGACAGGTCCTGAAGGACAACATTCAGCAATTGCTCATCATGCATTCTCCTCCCCAGCCTGAGAAGAAAAGTGTTTTAAGAAAAGCTCTTGTGGACTCAGGAAAGGACAGATTTGCTGTATCACATCAGATGTCTCAGCAGCAGCTCAGCAAGTGGTCAGACTCTAACTTATTTTTTCCTCTATGTAGCCTTTAGAAGCACTGAACCACAGAATCATTAATACTGGAAAAAATCTCCAAGATCATCGAGTCCAACTTTAGACCTAGTACCACCATGTCCACTAAACCATACCACAGAGTGCCACGTCCACTCATTTTTTAACATTTCCAGGGATGGTGAGTCCACCACTTTCCTGGGAAGCCTGTTCCAATGCTTAACCACTATTTCAGTGAAGAAATTCTTCCTAATATCCAGCCTAATATCCCTAATCTCCTATTATCTTAGACAATGCTCCCCCTTTCAGCATTGGCATAGAGGCAGATTATAACTAGTACAGCTGATACCTTGAAAAGCAATACTCGGAGCTCTTCAGCAGCTACTTCTCACACTTTATAGAGAGTGTGTTGGGCACAAAGCAAAGCAAAAGCAGGGAAAGGCAAGGACAGAGCTTGGCTGGGATGTCCGTGTGTCTCTGCACACAAAGAGAGCACAGCCAGGAGGGCTCACAAACACCCAGAAAAGAACAGGGCAACCAGTTTGGTTTTATCAGGGAGAAGTAAGGAAAATCAACACTACAGGGTCCTTCCCAATTGCCCATAAGATCCAGAAGCAATGGAGAAGGTTCTAGATGCATGCTACAGAGAAGTTAGACATCTGTGCAACTACTGAGCGATGCAGAGCTGTTATTTTGCCTGGATCATAGCATCTGTCCCCCATGGAATACAGAAAAATGACAGCTTTACTTTCTAGGGAAGTTGCCTATTCAGTGGGTTTGACTTGCAGTTTTATGTTACCCATGCAGAGGGAGAACTGGAAGAGGAGTTAATGTTTTCATAGGAACTGTAATCCTAAGGAAGTTCCCAGATGCTTTTTGCAGGTGGGATTCCTCCCATCTTAATGAGATACTTGAGCCTTCAGTGAATGTGTTGAAGGCTTGGGCCAGTTTATGTGACCTGGCTTGAAGAGGTATAGCATTGGGGAGTGGGTATTTTGGGTGCTGACCTGAAGAAGAAATTGTTTCTGGGTGAGGATCATGAGAGAATAATTTTGTGCTTGCAGAAATGTATCAGGGCACATGCTGGGCTGGGAGTTTCTGTGTGAAGAAAGGAACAGTGAAGTCTGCTGCAAGAAAATGGCTAGACACATTAAAGCTTTTCATTAGCACTTTCTGATAAGATTATAAATATTCTGTATAATTACCATTAGCTAGAGTAGCCAAAAGCATGAATTGGCAAAAAGCATAAGTTCATTATAAAAATTATGCGTAACACACACGAGAGTGGAAAGAAGAAGATGGAAAATAGGGCTGAGGAAGTAAATCCATTTCTTAAAAGAACCTTTTAATAACTCTAAAACACACCCCACAAGTCCCAGTGTGGACCAGTTGGCCCTTTGCCACCTTCTCCTTCAGGGCAATGGAAATGGGATCCATCAGCTCAGCAAATACCGCTGGCAAACAAAGGCCCCATTGCCAAGATTTGCTGGCACCGGCACCATTCCCACACATCGCCCCACATCCCCTCCAGAGAGCAGGACTGCCTTTGACATGTTTAGTCCGAGTGTCCCTGCTTGGCACCAGCACCCGGAGCTTTGTCCTTGTCCCCTCCCCTTTTCCCCCTGGGTCTTTGGGAGGCCTGGGCTGTCTGAGTCATGCAGGGGGGTTCCCTCGCACGCTGAGCCGACCTCATTGTGCTCTGCCCCAGTGAGCACAACTAATAACCACAGTTTGCCTCCTTTAATTGAGGCTCTGAATAACTGGGGGCAAGTACCCACCCCTCCAACAAAGGCAGAGCTCCCCTCGCCGCGGAGCGCAGCTGCCACTCACGCGGGTCCGCGCGAGGATGTCACAAAAGCCGCGCTATTTGCATGGAAAGCAGCTACCACAAAACCCAGCTATGAGCAAATGGAGGCCAGCATGGATTCCAGGAAAGTCCCCATGGCAGAGAGCAAGTCCAGCTTTCTGCGCCCCATGCTTGCTGAGCACCAGAAGCTCGGTGGAATTATTTTGCCCTGCAACAGGTTTTTCTGAGAGGCTGTGGAAGCCTAGAGGGATGACACACATACTGGCGATGGAAATTACCACAGAGGGGGTTTCTCACCTCAGAATACAAAGCAGATTGGCTTTTCTGCAGGCACTGGTAAGAAAAGTACTAATTAGTACAAAGTATGGTGATAGGCCAACTCTCTTGCTTAGTTGCTCATTCATTAAAGTGAAATTAATCTGGATTTAGATAAGTGTAAACGAGTGAAGAATGTAGTTGGGTGTTTTGTTTTGTGTACACCCATTTGCTGCTGTTGCTTATCAGAGAGAAACAAAGCTAAAAGCACAGCACAGGACATCTCAAAATCAGCTCTATCCCTAATGACCAAGGTATGCTATCAAATAGATGTGTCCTGTTATGGCTGTGAGGCCCCAAAACTCAGTCTGAGGATGTGGAGACGTTCAGGTGAACAGAGATTAATCTAGATAGAAGCTCACACAGAAGTAGAAGGAAAGGCAGCTTGCTTCTAGTCCCCCATGTGGAGAGATCCAAGAAACCTTGGCTGAGTAACAGCAAAAAACCTTCATCTATAATACAAGAAATCTAGAGAGGAACTATTTACAGATAGTGAGAGGTCAAGGGGGAATGGCTTCAAACTGGAAAAAAGTAGATTTAGACTAGATTTAGGTTAGATATGAGGATTAGGAGATTAGGAAGAAATTCTTTACTATAAGGATGATGAGACCCTGGCACAGGTTGCCCAGAGAAGTTGTGGATGCCCCATTCCTGGAAGTGTCCAAGGCCAGATTGGATGGGGATCTGAGCAACCTGATCTAGTTGAGGGGGTCTCTGCCCATGGCAGTGGGGTTGGAACTGGATGATCATTCAACGTCCCCTCCAACTCAAACTATTCTGTGATTCTATGACTCTGTGAGCACATTCTTGACTTTGGCCATGAGGTCAGAACTTCTTTATTTCACTGAGCTTCTCATACCAGCAACATCACAGGTGAGACTTCACAGGCCACTGTAGGAAAACCCAAATCCCCATAGAAGAAGTATGAAGGATGTGATGTGCATAAGAACCACTTACAAACCTGACAGCTGCACCACTATATGAAAAATGAAGACAGCATTTATGACTAGCTGAGGAAACCCCCACCCACCGCAAAGTAGTGTGGTATGGACCAATGCTTCCACATTCAAACATCCCATCTGCTTTACAATGATCAGCACTTCCATATCTCTATACAAACCAAACTCATTCTTTGGCCAGGAGGGCAGGAAGGCAGAGCCAGACTATTGTCCCTACTCCCATCCACCCAAAACTGGGGTGCCACATTCCCACTGCCCATTAGGGAAAGGTTCCTGGCCTGGGACCATGCTATTCCCTGAACCATGTCTGATCATTGTTTAGAAAGAGCTCATTAGCACAGAGTGAACCCATCCCAACAAGTGTCCCATGGGCTGTGGTGGGACCGTGCCAGGGACCAGGACTTTTACTGGCAGTGGTGCGGCTTCCCTCTGGGTGGCATTTCTCCTGGCTGCACGGTGTGTGCACATGAAGAGTCAGGCTCCACCATCCACAGAGATTCAAAGGGGTTGCCTTGGTCCCAGAGATCACTTGGAGATATCTAGAACCAGCAAGGATGTGGCTCAGCTACTCCAGTACTAATTACAGAGGTGCTGGAGCATGTCCAGAGCAGGGCAGTGAAGCTGGGGAAGGGTCTGGAGCACAAGTCTGATAAAGAGAAGCTGAGGGAACGGGGAGTGTTCAGCCTGAAGAAAAGAAGGCTCAGGGGAGACCTTATTGCTCTACAACACCTGAAAGGAGGGTGTAGCCAGGTGGGGATCAGTCTCTTCTCCCAGGTAACAAGCGAGAGGACAAGAGGAAACAGCCTTAAGTTTCACCAAGGGACAGTTAGATTCTATATTAGGAACAATTTCTTCACTGAAATGGTGGTCAAGCATTGTAACAGGCTGCCCAGTGAAACAGTAGAATCATCATCCCTGTAAGTGATCTAAACATATGTAGATGTGACACTTGGGGACATGGTTTAGTGGTAGTCATGGCAGTACTGGGTTGAGCGTTGGACTCAATGACGTTAGAGGTCTTTTCTCACCTTAATGATTCTGTGATAACAATGGAGCACCAAGGAGACAAGAACATGCTAAGTGTGTACCCGTGGTCACTTGTAACTGGTAGTCAAATCTTCAGAGGATGTTGCCTTGAGATCCTAGTGGTGGCTGTCTTGCCTTCCACATGACAGTGACTCCATCTTACAAAGGCCCACACAGGGGCACTTCTTCGGGCAAGACATGCTTTTATATGGTGTTAGAAAAAGAGGGAGTTTTCGCATGAGATAAAGCAAGGAAGGAGCCAGTCCTTTCAAAGTTAGGCTTGATCCTTCCTGGATCTGTTCTTTCCTAGCCACCCACTAGCCATCACATCACTGGTGTTACAGCACTGTCAGAACTGTCCTTATAAACTGTCCTGTTTCTCTTGAATTTTTCCCCCACTGCCTCTCTGGGAAGCAGAGAAGCTAGGGAGAGTGATATAGACACAGTGCCCCTGCTGGGAAATTGAGAACTTGCTCCCTGCAGTGATCACCACCATCAGAGCTTGACCCCTTTCCCTGGAAAGTGCTGGATATGTGGTGTTGTTTTCTGTGCCCATAACTGACTCAGGATTAGTTACTGAGAAACATCTTGGCAGCCTTCCAGGCCACCACACAAGAAAACCACTCTATTGCCTTATGGCCAAACAAAGTCTACAATTTGTCTCTAATCACCTCCATTAGAGCACAGTTTGTCTTCTAATCAAAGGCCATGTTTTCCATTTTATCTGTCTTCCCATCTTTCACCCATGCCAGGGCCAAGAAGCTACAAACTTTCCTATACATGTAGACACATAATAAAACATTCCTCCCACCAAGGTCTGAAGGCTCAGAGTCTAATAGAGAAGTTCTTGTGGCTTTTCTGCTGGAAGAAATCACAAGGAAAATATATTTATGATCTCTCAAGAAAGATTTTTTTCATTTCTCTGCCAGGCTCACAAATTTTACAGCTACAGCAAACTATGACCTGACATCAACAGGATGTCAGATATCTCATAGTTCACAGAAATGTCTGCTCATTTGGAAAAAAAAATCTTTCCTTTCTCAGAAGAAAAAGCTGCTAAATCCAGCAGTTTGAGGCTGAGATGAACAAGACAACATGTCTCACAAAGGCATCACCTTGCGTTTTAAAGAAGCCAGAGGAGCTCACTCTACCACCACCATAGCTGATATGCTTCCATGAATTAATTACTCTCAGAGTTAGGAGAAAAACTGAATCTTACATGCTGCTTAAGAAGCAGCCTCTAGTTTCTACTTTTGTCTTGCTGAAGGTATTCAGACAATCAGTGCAACAAGTTTAAACATTGCTGATGGTGTGCCCTCTGTTTCCACACTTCTCCAAAGGCAAGATGGGTACTGATGGTCATACCTCCTAATATATTCTTCCACAGGTAGTTTGGGAATTTTGATCATTACCAATACCAGTGTTTAACATGGCATGAATTTTCTTAGCCAGTGCAAGGTTATTTACAAGTCCAAATAAAAGAGCAATTTAAAGGTAAGATTCAGTGTCATGACTCTCTTGACATCTTGCACGAATACCAAGCAAGCCCAAGTTTCCATCACACAGTATCTGTCCAGACAAACATAAAGCTGCACATCTAGATCCAATCTATTATTTGCATTAACTTCTTTATACGTGTAGATAGGACATCAACTTGTTGGAGCAAGTCCAGAGGAAGCCACAAAGTTAGTTAGAGGGATGGAGCATCTCTCCTATGAGGAAAGGTGGAGAGAATTGGGATTATTCAGGAGGTAAAGAGAGGGCTTTGGGGTCTTACAATTGCAGCCTTACAATACCTGAAGGGAGCCTATAAGAAAAACTGAGAGAGACTTTCTCCACAAGCATGTAGTGACAGGACAAGTGGGAATGGCTTCAAACTGAAAGACAGTAGGTTTAGATTAGATATCAGAAAAAAAATTCTTTAAAGGTAGTGAAGCACTGGGACAGGCTGCCTGGGCAGTTTTTGGATGCCCCATCCCTGCAAGTGTTCAAGGTCAGGCTGGATGGAGCTCTGAGCAAACTAATCTAGTGAAAGGTGTCCCTGCCCAGGGCAAGAGAGTGGAAACAGATGATCTTTAATATCCCTTTCAATCCATTCTATGATTCTATAATAAACTTCTAAATGTAATTGCTTTTGTGTTAGTGTTGCTGTGGTGTGCCCTACTAGAACCACTCCCTGAGCTGTCCCATTTTAACCAAGAGAGAATCCACCTCCCACAGTTGGATCTCATCACTTTATGCTCCACTTTCATTAGAAAGAGCTGCCATAGCAGAACGAGTGAATCCAGCAGGAAAGGTGAAATGCTGCCTGGCAGAATCACAAGGGAGTAAGAACTGTGTTGTTTTACTTGGTGAAAAATAACATCAACCATTTCTTCATGCTATCACCCTAGCACAGCTCCTGCTCAGCTATAAGCCCTGAAGTATGGGAAGAATCAAACTTAGCATCCAGACTGAAATTCCAGAGAGAAAGTGACATGAAAAGCTTAGTCCAAGAGCAGGAAAACACACAGACACTGTTTTCTCTTTACTGATTTCAGGTGTGTTTTCATAGGTCCCACCAACCCCAGAAAAATCATCAACATGTCACATCCCAACCCCTAAAACCACCAAAAATACAAAATTTCAGAAATTACTATATAATTATAGATTCATTGCAGACATGTCTATTCTATCCACTTTCCCATTCCAAATTATATAATTAAACATCTACTGATTTAATGAAAACTCAGTACGTACTATTCTGAAATTAGGACACTCATCTCCCCCTGTGGGAGCACAGATCCACCCAGCATGAATAGCATGTTTATCCACTCCTGTGGTTTCCATTTCCTAGATTTTATTTGTGTTTACTGAGAGAAAATCATTCCATTCACTTCCAGATATATATATATATATATATATATATGCATATATATACACTAAAGTAATAGTGGATGCTATAAAAAGAACTTAGTCCAGAAGAGAAGAAAATAAGGGATGCCTGTACTCTAAAAGAAGCTTATTTCAAGGATGGATTGTCGGGGATATTTGAGTCCATGGGAGTTATGGAGTCCCATTAGTGGCCATACTTCACCAGAAAGGTCCCATATCCACAATCAGATGAGCAGCCAGTACCTTTCACTTAGTGACTTCATCAATACTTCATCCCCTGCTCAGTTTGAAACCATCCAGTCACAGGAAAAAAAAAGCCACAGGCTCCCTGGACAAAGCAGACGAAGGGGAGAGGGCCCTTGGTGCCTTCAGTCCGACTGTAATGGTAATAGCAGGTTACTTGGAAGCTTATGCTATAATGAGGGGTGGTGGGAAGAGAAGAAACACAGACAAAACAATCTCTGTGACTATGAACTTATTGACATCAATTTCCTCTCTCTTCTTGGCGTTTCTCCCTCTCACTCCACCACGGCACAGAGTTATGGGCAGAAAATGCTTTTCCTGAAAGGCTGTTCTTCTCCTGTACACTTTGTGGTGAAGGGGAGACAGTTATTGAGAAGAAAAAAAGAAAAGAACAGAAGATGAAAGGGTCAGCCTTGCAAAATTACAACCTCAAGTGCTGGTGCACCATTCCTGAACTGCACCAGCACAGCCCCATCCTGGCACCACACTGGTGGTGTCTGTCAGGCAGCAGTGGAAGACGTGAGCAGAAACACCATCCAGAAACCTACAGAGCCAGGACAGGTCTATCTTGAGAGCTGGGCTGTGCTGAGCACACTAAGAAGGTGTAGGGACAGCCCCAGCCCCACCCCTGCCCCCGTAAGTAAAACCTCCACACACAACAGGGGTGAGGAACCATCTCCTAAGAATTTCTACATTTGTTTCGCATAACCTTCCCTGATAGTAGGAAAAGAGTTGTTTTAGGACTGAAGAGGTTGGATCTGACACCAGGATCTCTAAGCACCAGTGTGCAACTTCATTGTACTTGAGTGCACCACACTTCTCATGGAAAACCTTCAGTGTGTCCCACAAGGAAGAGATTTGCACCACATGTAAATCTGTTCAACCAAAGTTTATTTCTGAGGTCTTTTACTGCCCTGCTGTGTGAGCTTCAGAAAACCACTGATTCACAAGAAATAGCTCAGAATGTGTGTAAATAGCTGTACAAAGTTGTGATAAATCAGTCTAATACAGTCTCAGATGTTTGGTTAATTAAACTTTTATTATCTTACGCACTATTGGTTCATGGAAAATAATTAGCCGTGAGATATTACTAAGCATAAACACAGATGAGTGAAATTACTCTATGCTCCAAAATCAAACTTAATGCTTTACTTATTAGACAAACTAAAGAACAAAAAAAAAAAAAAAGAAGCAACCTTCTGTAGGATCTGAACAAGGAAAAATTTTCTTGACCCTGTGAGACCAAGAGACATTTTTCAAAATTTCAGTAGAGCCTGACAATTTATGAATAAAGTGTGTGCCCACAGAAATCCAAGTAACAACCTGAGAGACTTTTCTTTATTACAGGCCTCCTAGAAAAAAAAAATTACTTGTAATCAACTCAAAAATAGTTTGCAGAGCTGAATGTGGTGGCAGGGTGTAGCAACCTATCCACTAATTCCATTTATTTAGAGATGTTATACTGTTGTCTTGTACAGCAAGCACAGAGAACAGTATTTTTAACTAAATAATAGTATGTGAAAGGATTTACAATGAAAAAAAATCCCACCCACTGGGATAAACTCCTAATTATAGATGATAAAAATCCTTGATTCTGAACCAGTCATACATTAGAGAGATTCCTGTGTACCATCTTACGTTAAGTGAAGCCACAGTGTCTTACAGCATGTAGAACTGTGAGCACATAAATACTGAGCTGGTGATAAATACATTTTAAATCTTATATTAGACCAGGAAATTAATTCTTCAGGACATTATCAAGGTCACTACAAAGAACAGTTCATCAGGCAGGTAAATTAGACAGGAATCAGCTTCTAATCTTGCTAATAGAAATCAGACCAGCTAGTGTAAATGATGTTGAATTCTTGAAAGATTTGCAGTTCTGCAAATGTTACACTTGTCCTTAAACAACGTTGTTAAAAATCAACATGCATGACTCACTATTCCAGCACAGAGCTCTGATGGCTTGGAGGAATAGTTTGCAGATACATCGCTGAATAAACACAGTAAATTTTCCAGTGCATTTTCCCTTTTTTCATGAGTATTATATATTCACAGTTCAACTAAGACTCATATCCTATTCATTACACCTGGGTTAATGATGATTTCCTTGTCTTTTTATATGCTGTTACCCTTTTCATTACAGCCATGAGCTCTAAAAAGGCCACATGTGTAGAAGTGGGGTCATTTTTCTGGAAGGGGAGTGGTGATTGCAGGTTGTCAGTAAGCTGGACTAGGGCAGGAGCGTTATGGACAGCATTTGCACTCTAGAAAAACTCTTGGAGCTGGACATGGCCGAAATGTATAGGGAAATATGGTGTCAGGAATTGAAAAAAATGGATATTTAATTTCTTAATCTAGACACCTAAATGACCTCTCCAAAGTGCCTGATCTGGGCAGTGTTTCACCAGAGAGCTTTGAGACTGGGTTGCAGAAATCTGTGACTCAAAGGCTGGTCTGGACCGTTTCAGTCCCCCAGGGATTGATAGCTTGAGCACATCCCCTCTCTACCATGATTCTTCTTATAGGAGTTATGTTTATATATGAGTCAAAATATTCAAGACAAGCCGTGCTGTGTTCCATCAGAGAAGTACTGCTCAGCAATAGCAAAAACCTCTCTATATTGTCAACACTGTGTTCAGCACAAATCTAGAACATAACTCCATACCAGCTACTGTGAAGAAAATTAGCTCTACCCCAGCCAAAACCAGCACACAACTGCAGAGGTGCCATTCACGTGGACACTTCTGCAAATGGCACCCAGAGTGAATTCAATAAAAAGTTTAATAAATCACAGAATCATAGAATGGTTTGCTTTGGAAGGGACCTAAAAGGTCATCCAATTCCAAGCCCCTGACACGGGCAGGAACACGTTCCACTAGATCAGGTTTCTCAAAGTCCTGTCCCACTAGAATTTGTTCCGGTGCCTCACCACCCTCACAGAATTTGTTCCTCCTATCTAAACTAAATTTAATCTCTTTCAGTTTAAAGCCTTGTCCTATCAGACAATAATCAGGTAAGAAAAATCATCTAATTACCTATACCCATACTCAGGATTTCCACTGGCTCAAAATCATTTACCAGCTTTCCAACCCCATTCATAGCAGGAAGAATTTACCACAGGATGCACCTGCAGTTCTTCCACTGGGTTTGTTCACCAGGTCCTCCAAGGGAATTCTTAGCTCGTCTCTACAGGAGGGCAACCAGCATGCACCAGTGACACAGATTTGGTTAACACTGGAGCAGGTCTGAGCTGGCATCCTTCCCATTTTGATTCCAGTAAAGTACAGTTTGGCCTGGGGTGTGACTTTGTTATGCCGAGAACTGGAAAGATCATTAAGCATCAGTGGATTCACGCTTCAATTAACAACAACAACAAAAAGGCTATTAGCAGCAAAGGTGTCTTTCAATAGTAGTAATTTAAAAAGCTGTCTCTGTTGCTCTTAATTGTATTGCAGCCATTAGTTGTTTTTTAAAGCATTATCTGCTTGCTAGAAATGAGTCAACAGATTGCAGCAGGTAATATCACAACACAGCTCACTTCAAGGACCAATTTGTCACAAGATTTAGGAAGAAGCCAAAGATAAGGGAGAGGAAACCATTCTTCTCACAGGAATAGCCCCTTGGGGATTAAATAAATTTGACAGTACAATGTTTGACCCAAAGCATATGGCAATAGCTGATAACAGTTCTCTAAACTGACATTGTCTCCTTCGACTGCACAAATCCTGCAGCATCAGGGAGCTGGATGAGAAATGCAGCACATGCACCTGAGCTTGCAGCAACACTGGCCTGTATATCCATCAGTAATATAAATCCCAACAGACTGATTTACTGGCATGAGGAAGCAAATATTATTGTATTCCCAGAACGTGGCAGGGAAGGATTCAACTCTTGCTTTTGGCTGTCAAGGGGAAGAATCCAATGAGTAAGTTATAGAAGCTGTCTCAAAAGTGAATGAAAAGAGATAGACACTCAGAGGTTGAATCACATCACCTGTCTTGGACAGTCATCCTCAAAAAGGATAAAACATTCTCTTGAGATGTCTATTCCTTTCCACTGACTATCAAAAGTGCCCAGACAAATAACTTTCAGGCTACTGTATCTGGATGATATGAATCCCACAGAAGATACTTGAGTATAAAAATACAAAATTGTTTCAATTTTTGTTCTCTGTTCTGATCCAATACCTGTCTTGAACCCTTTGATCTAAGCTATTAGAGTTATTTGCCACAAAGCTTCAGCACTGATGACTAAAATTCTGCAGCACCATCCCACTTGTGTCATATTGCAACCTCTCACAGAGACATTAGGTATTCAGCACCAAAACAGACAGGTTTTTATAGTAAATATAGAGCTAATATATAGATAGAACTAATATATGCTATCCATCTTGCTATAAAACCCTGGAGGAACAAAGCACAGGGATTCCTATTGCAGTGTAGCTAAATGAAGTCTCGCCCAGAGGTGGTGGACTGAGCTGATTGTGTGTAATTACTTTGCAGTAAAAATGTCCTGTATTTCATCCTCTCTACAGCTTAAACATGCTATAGCTTTATCTACCTCATTGTAAAAAAGAACTGATGCTTCAGGCTGAAAGGACACATTTATTTTTCAGAGTTTATAGATATAGCAATAAATATATGCCTTATACACATACACACACATTCACAAATATACATGTGTCTTATATATAAATTCCTTAGTTTCCTAGAGTACAAATGAAGTTATAGCCAAATTTACACTGAATGTTGACTATTAATCTGTAAGAAAATTAATGGAGTTAAGGAATTTTGTGTCCCGTGAGCCTGCTATTCAACAGAGAATGACAGCAAGTGACAAAAACCACCTTATCCAATTGAGCTACCTCCCTTGAAAGATACCCTCCCTAATTCTGGTCAGGATTAGAAGTAGTACTCACAGTTTCCAAAATGTGCAGCATGCCAGAAGGCATTTTATGCAGAATTTAGAACAGTTCTCTATCTTTTGTAAGTACATTAATACAGCAGAGCTTGCAACAATTTCTTAATTGCATTTTAAAGAACTTAATTAGTACTTTATCAAAAGGCAGTTCTCCTAGGTGTCAGAGTACTCCCACTGCTTTTGTTTCACATCATAAACAAGCTTACTGGTTTGAAAAGGAATTTGGTGTTTGGGTGTAACTTGTAAGGAATTTGATGGGATTGAATCACTAACCCTACAATTTACTAACAAAAATAGACCACCAGTTAAACCACACTGCAGCTCTACCACTGACGAAGAAATCCTCTTAACTGCCTGGTACATTACAATTCAATTTTGCTTGTTGGTTTGGTTTATTTAAAAAATAAAAAAAATAAAAAAAAAAAAAAAAGAAAGAAAAAAAAGTTGCGATTCAGTGGCAGAAAGGGTTGGTAACCTTTACAAACTTCCACAGAAGGAAGGATGCACCACTTCATGTTACCAAGGAATGAGAAAGGAAATGGTTGTGTCATTTGAGTTAGAACTTCGGCGATGACATGAATATCTCTTTTGCAGAGAGACCATACAAAGTTTACGTGTATCACAGACCTGTTCAGATGCCCCATACCTGAAAGTGTTTATGGCCAGGTTGCATGGAGTTCTGAGAGTTCTGAGCCACCTTTTCTAGTGGAAAGTGTCCCTGTTCATGGCACAGGGGTTGGAATGAGATGACCTTTAAGGTCCCTTCCAACCCAGGCCATTCTATAATTGTATGATCTACCTACAGCTTCAAAACAAGCCCTTAAATGCCAAGCTTTGCTTTGGTCCTGAGCACAGAAATAAATAACACAGGTTTTTAAAGACAGCTCAGGTGAACACAGAATTGGAAGCAATTATTTTATCCCAGATCTTAAAATAGGTGGTCCTGCCCATTTTGTTTCAGGTGTTAATGTGACAGCTTACCTAGATCAGAACACTTATTGCTCTTATTGTTCATTTCTGCCCATGAAATTGTTTCCAAAGTCAGTTTAATTACCAGGTGATGCAAAGACCTTGATTCAATACTTTGAAAGGTCACAACTTTTCTGGTGAATTTAGTCGATGGGAAAGTAGCCGAGTTTTTGTGCTGAGCTTTTTCCCAAGTGTCATGGGCAGTCCATGACCAGCAACCATTGTGTCCTTCCATGAGATCCAGCACTTGCCATGGTACCTCCTGAATCATTGGATTTGCAGCTCTCATTGCAGTTACTCCTCACAAGACTTTAAGGCTGGAATATATGGAGCCAGGAGCAAAACACCCACCAGCCCTGAAAGACCAAACTCACCAACGTTACAGTGGGTTTACAGAAACATTTGCTTCATAAGAAGCTGGGGGTCCAGGAAACCCACTGAGTTTTAGAAGTGCAATATGCTATGATGGAACCTTTAACACACTGCATGGGGGTTTGCACGCTCTGACAAAGATTCAGCCTTTTCTATCATTTGCAGTAAATTCTACCAGCTCCACCAGAACTGGGACTAAATCTTCACAGCACCTCTCCAGAGTTGACTTTCCCTTTCCTATATACAAGTACAACCCCAAATCGAGACAGAATAGAGGAAATCTTTAATTTACAGGTGCACCTGACCATGGCAGGCAATGGTCTAGTTCCATTTATAGATCGTGCTGAAAGTTACCATTAGATTTTTATGGGAATAGTCACATAAAGTATAACAATTATCAAAAGGCAGGCCTAGAACACTAAGACATTAAGCAAGTGGTATCCTTCCAGTTTGAGGTCAGTTTAGGGGTTCCTAGTGAAGGAGGAAGAAAGACCTGACTGCACAAATCTGCTGAAATTTAAAATATTTTAGATTCTTGAAGGCCACATGCCAAAGGTTTTCTCATTGCTCTGTTTTTCTTGGACAGAAAAGCCTGTAACTAAACCTAAAACCTCAGAGTTCTTTTATGTGCCTTGCCCTGCTGAGCATCTGGACATCTTCAGAGGTTATTCTTTCTACAGAACAGTGCTCAGCATTTCATCAAAAAGAAAACACCAAGACAGACAGTGTCGCCCCAAAGATGAGTTGTCTTTTTTACCCCATCATTTTGACCCCACTGGAGCAGACAGAAAGCCTCCTTCCATTTCCAGTTGGATAGGTATTGGGCTCCATAGCTGAATTTTGAAAGTGCTGAGCACCCACAGGTCCTGCAAAATCAATGAGGGCTGCAGAAAGTGTTGAAAACCAAGCTGCTTTCAGCATATGAGAATATGTTCCAGCTTTTTGCCTATTCTTATTTCTGTGTTTCTCCTTCACTTCTAAATTATTTAGAAATGGCTTCCATAGTCACAACATTTCCCCCCTTCTTTTTAATTTCTCCAAACAGCACATTACTTTTTCATAGGGTGTCATTTCTACTGCCACTGAGACCCAAGCTTTTCCTGATTGTCTCAACATTTCTTTTTAATTTCTGGGACTTAGTTTTATCTGAATCTTTGCCTTTACAATTAGTTTTACTGTACATCAAACATTGTTCAGAGAGCTTTCTTGTCTGAAATGCAAGAAAAACTCCTACAGGCTAGGGGAGATGTTATCATCCAGCCAGGTTCTGTGATTTCAGACAATTGTTGGCAGTCCAGAGATTCACTGCTTTACATAAAGTGATTGCCCTTGGTTTATGATGCTACTATTTGTCTGTAACTGCTAAAGAAAGAAGCTAGAGATAAGAAACACAAATGTAAAAGGTTTAATTGATCTCATTTTATTATATTCCTATCTTTAGAATCCCATATTAATATTCCCAGTGGTCTGTAGGAAGTTGCAGGTTTGGAGCAGATTCTTTTTCTCACAAACTCTATCAAAGAAAAAAAGTAAAACCATTTTCTGACATAGACTTATTTCTAAAAGTCTGTTGTTTGGTTGACTGTTGGATTCATATCTTTTCTCCCTCAGCAAAGAGAAGAAATCAGGCCACAGCTGCTGAAATATCCTCATCACCTGAAGGCAATGTCTAAGACATTGCTTTTTCCAACGTACAAAGGGAAGAAAACTAAATCAATAAATCACTTTCCGAAACTCTAAACTCTAACAGATCTAACATCCATTCTGGGGGAGAGAAGCTACCCTTGTGCACAGAAATACCAAAGTGCTGCCTGCAGGCACTGACAGACAGTCTGTATCTAAGTGAAGGTGGTGACAAGCTTGCTCATCCCTCCTACCAACAACTCCCAGCAAGATGCTCCCAGCCAGACACAGCGTCTCTGAGGAGGGAGAGTTCTGTCACCCCTCCCTGAACAAACAGGAGCTAAGTCAGTAGTAAAACAGCAACAACTACATCTACTGGAAAGCCTAATTAAGGAAAATGAAACAGAATCCTGAGGAGATCCATCTGCAGTAGGATATTTTTGTTAAACAAGCTGTTTACTCAAGGCAAGCAAGTTGTGCTGAAACCTAGAAGTGGAGTTTGAATGGGAAAAACCTGCCTAGAAATCCACTTCATGCACACTTAAACCAGAGAACAGCAGAGCACTGGCTCACATTTGCAGTGGGAGCACATGGAGGATTTTTCTCAGTTTTCTGAAGTCCTTAACTAATATTCATCCAGCGGATATGAGCTAGCACTTCACCAAAGGACAGAATCCAGGTCTTCCTCTCCTAGATAGCTGTTCTCACCCTGTGCCTGTTCCTCCCCTGGGACAGCACGGTGAACTAAATATGAGTAAAAACTAATCTGGGAAAGAAAACAAAAGTATTCATTAGCTCCCTTCTATAGTTCATGGTGAGGCCACATGAATGCCTGTGCTGGCAGATGAGAAAAGGAAGTTAGGAAGAATAAGATTTTCCTTTTTTGAAATGTGGCTAGTCATAAAAGAGCACTGTAGCAAATCTCCGAATAAACCTAATCATTTCAGAGTGCAAAGCAAAATAGGAATTTATTTAGAATCATGGAATTGTTAAGGTGGAAAAAAACCTTTAAGAACATTGAGTACAACCATTAACCCATCACTGCCAGGTTCACCACTAAACCATGCCTTTAGTGTCACATCTACACATCTTTTAAATACCTCCAGAGACAGTGATTCCACCACTTCTCTGAGCAGCTTCTTCCAGTGCTTGACAATCCTTTCGTGAAGAAATTTTTCTTAATTATCCAATCTAAACCTTCCCTGATGCAATTTGAGGCCATTTCCTTTTGTCATGTCACTTGTTACCTGGGAGAAGAGACTGACACCCACCTGGCTATGACATCTTTTCAGGGAGTTGCAGACAGCAATAAGGCCTCCCCTGAGCCTCCTTTTCTCCAGGCTGAACACCCCCAGCCCACTCGGCCTCTACTCAAAGGCCTCAGGCTCTAAACCCTTCACCAGCTTTGATACCCATCTTTGGACATGTGACATTTAAATCATATGGAGATTACACAGTACCAGAACAGAACTGTTGTCATGACCTGGGAAAAAAGTCACTTCTACACGACCTGTGGAGGAACTGAGGGAGGATCCAGCAGCCACAGCTCATTCCCAGAGTTCAAGGCTTTCTGCCTGCCAGACAGCAGCTCTGGAACCATTTCCCTCCAAGCTGGTGACGACTAGACCAAGTGGAAAATTAGATCTGAGAGTTTCAGATATTTTATTTGCAAATAAAAAGTTCTGTAAGAGAAAAAGATTATCTGAATATCTCTGCTGAGCTTTCTGGAGCCAACATCCAAGTTGAATGAAAACGTCCATGAAAAGTAATTTTTTTTCTTTAATTTCAAGCAAAGGATAAATCAGTTGGAAATTCTGTCACAGACCTTTTATGCCTTCACAGAAAACTGCAATTAGCCAGGAAATGTGGTGATGAAAGGATGAGTGATCCTGTCATCTGTAACATGAGTGATTGCTAGCACTTGGAGAGGTTACAGAGTTTGAGAAAGCCACCACTGCCTCTGTGGGAGTAGAGCATCAAGGAATAGCAGGACATATCAGAGGTGACATCAGCTGGGTCACTGCCCAGCTGCAGCTTTTTAAAAAACCAGAATAGTTCTGCTGGGCTTTCAAGAGACTTCCCAAACCATCTGAAAGTCACTAGATTTTCAAGTGAGAGTCAAATTCTTAGTAGCTGCACTTAGCCTGGACATTTTCTTAAGCAGCAAAACGTGGAATATTCCACTAAGAACCCTGCATGGTGCAGGTATGATGTAGCATGTGCTAGAGGCACGGGAGTTAGATGATCGTGGGACTTATTGTGCCAATAAGACTTTAACCAATCTGTCAGACATCAGTGGTTACTGCAAAACACCTCAAGATTCTCTGCATTCAACATGGAGGTGAGTGCCAAAGATTTTTTCCCAGTAAAACATAGGTGCCCCTGTGGCACGTATCAAGTTCTGCCAGATGACAAGAAACTTTGTTCACATTTGTAAGAGGTCCCTACAAGCCATAAGAGGGATGAAAAAGTGCTCTTGTGGTAAGACCAGGCAAGACTTGGAAGTACTGCTAGGCTGAACCTTTGAAGAATCCAAATAAAATTTTACTCCAACTATGAAAGTAAAACCAGTCTACAAATTCCCAAGTCCACAAACTCAACAAACTAAAAGAATTAAAACTACCACAACTGAGTTAGTGAAAGTACTTTAGGCTTCTCACTCCTACCAGCTTGTTATGTTCCATCTCCATTCCTATTCCAAGATGCCTAATTCAAAACAATCTAGAAATTAATGCTTTTAATGCTTTTATAGTGAAGTCTCAGAATTCAACAGGAAGTACAAAGTGGAGGTCAGCAGTTAGGCAAATGCCCTTAGGTGTTGATGTGTTCCAATATTTCAATATTCTTGTGAGATTTGACTGTACTGATAAGTCTCTTAGGAACTGATAAGGTAATTCAAATGCCTGCCTTTTTTCACAGTCTCTGTGCACGAGACATTTTTAACACTGAAAGCCAACGAGAAATAACTTGCTGCTCTTCTGTGAATATAACATAAAACTGGGCAACGGCAACTTCAAAAAAGTCTTTTCTGAAGCTTTCAGCCTATTCTTTTAAATAGTGTTCAAGGTGTTGCCTAGAAGGCTGGAAGCCCTTTTTCATCAGTAACAGAACAGTGGTGGTATATGTCTTATATTTTATGCACTTCATACACAACCCAAAGTCAACAAAGACGTGCAAAAATAGAAATATAAATGTTGTGAATCATCTGAATGTGTGACTGCTTTTGATATCTTACCACTGGCCTTTCCATATCAACTTAAATCAATGACAAACCATTGGTACCAACCCACTGTTGAACCAATTCAGTCTAATGTCCTGTTTGCAAAGCATTTGAGATTCATGTGATGGCAGTCCTTTGGTCTAGTATATTTTTTAATATTTCATGTCTGCATGTTGTTATCCCTACAACATATAAGCAGGAACTGTATTTAGGAAGCATGTAGCATCTCTGGAATTTTTAGCAGAATGTATCTCTCCTGCTTTCCTGTGAAAGCATCACCCATTTTTGCCTCTCAGCTATAGTCCAGAATGTAATAGAGATGTTTGGCAAAAATATCTCCCCTTGCCATGATGTCCTACTGAGCAGACGTTATTTTTCGATTATGGTATGCGTACTGCCACAAGACCAAATGAGAGCTATAAGGCTATTAATGCACTCAATGGCGTGTCCTTAGCAATAAATTCAGTCAAATATAGAAAGACAGAACGACCAAGTCTAGGACAGATGTCCAGTGAGACCTGAGACAAGTGATTCTGAACAGCTGCTCGCAGGAAATCCAACATTTGCAACAGTTCACAACCCTTCCCATTTTGGTAGCAGTACCAGGACTGGAAAACTCATCAGTGCTCAGTACAACAGAAAACTTCCTACCATTTCTGCCCTTTGATTGCTGTGTCTCCCTGGAGCTCACAGGGGATTATATCTATTAAAACCCGAGCTTGGCTGTGGTAATATATGCTTTTGTCCTAGAATGTGCACAAAATAAACAGCAGCTTGGCATGTGCCCTTGTCACGTTTTCCACCCACCCAGTGGGTTTGTGTGTTCCTGTTTTATGCTGTGCTGTCATTAAAACCACTGAAACTTAATTACAACTATTAAAAGTTTGACCTTCTAAACATGTAAAAGACCTAGCCATTACAGTGAACTCCTTTCCTGTTCCTGCTGTATTAACAGGGAATTTAAAAATGCTGCATGCACAAGAAATCACTTGGTCCTGTTTTCCATCAGGCCCCTCTCATCCTTCAAAATTGTTCCACCTCACACATTCAGAAAACAAAAAAATTAACTGATCTCTATATCAGTATTTCCACTAGTGGTGGTCTCACTATCTCATCCTCTGTTTCAGTGGTTGGCTTCAGCAACAGCAAGAATTACATGTTTGTTTAGACCTAAGCTAAACATCATGCCTATTAAAAATGCATACAAAGCAGCACATTAAATAAGTATGATAAAACTGATTCTGCCGAAGTGCACTTTCCCGGTTTTAAATGTAGGAAGAAAAGACTCAGGGAAGACTCTGGGATAACGTACTTAAGGGGAAAAACTTACTATGCAGGAGCAATTGCAGTCAGAGTCAAGAAGTAAGAATATGTGAGAGAAACAGCCCTGCAGACCCCCAGGTCAGTGCAGAAGGAGGGGCAGGAGGTGCTCCAGGTGCAGGAGCTGAGGTTCCCCTGCAGCCTGTGGGGCAGCCCATGGTGAGGCAGCTGTGCCCCTGCAGCCCATGGGGTCCATAGGGGAGCAGAGATCCACCTGCAGCCCTGGAGGAGCCCACCCCAGAGCAGGGGAATGTCCAAAGGAGGCTGTGACCCAGCCCATGCGGGAGCAGACTCCTGGCAGGACCTGTGGACACATGGGCAGAGGAGCTCATGCCAGAGCAGGGAAAGAGTGTGAGGAGTTCTCCCCCTGAGGAGGAAGGAATGGCAGAGACATGTGATGAACTAACCACAGCCCCCATTTCTCACTGAACTCATTAGTGCAGGTAGAAGCAAACACCTTGGAGAGCAACTGTTATATTCAGGACGAAGGATGCTCCCAGTGGTCCTTTGCAATTGAATGAGAAGTGGTATGCACACACATGTGGACACAGGACGGGCTCAGAAAGACAGACAGATGGTATTATACTCTGACAGACAGATAAAGGACTTTTTGAGTAGGCAACAAACACTGAGCCAGGTACAAAGTGCAGAAAACTCTTGCTTTGGAAAAGGAAAGTAATATAATTCCAAAGAAAAATCACATTTTTGGAGTTCAGCAGCTGCAGCAGGAAGCTGTTTGAGTTGGCTGAGAGTGCCCACCAGAAGGACTAACCCTTCTCTATTAGAGCCCAGTTGTGTATATGATTACATAAGATTTTGCAGGGAAAAAAACCAAGCTCCTTCAGCCTGCATAGCTTACAGGCGTTATCCCCCACGACTTCCATTTGTGCTTGGATTACACTATCCATTACCCATCTATCTACAGGCTGGAAAAGCAGTCACATCTTGATATTGCTGGGCAATGTCAACTAGACTATGCCTGCTTGTGCTTGTCACTCTTTAAGGACCCTACATAAGCCCAGAGCTTTTTTTCTTGCAAATGGAGTTCACAGAAAACAGTAACAGATCTTCACAATCTCAGCTGCAAGGCCTGTTCACAGTAACCTGTACACACACTGCAAAAACTGGCAAAACCAGATAGCTTTCATGTAGTCACTAAGAAAGAGAGAGTATTTTATCAATGGTGGAAGAACAGGCTGTGACATTGTTGTTGCTATCAAAGTTCTGGGAGATACCAGCCACAATGCCATTCCCATCCTCTTCAAAAAGGAGCTGGAAATTCTGTGTCATTTATTCAGTGCAAATCCCCCACTCTTTTCTCCATTAAAAGTCATTCAAAACATCACCAATGCTTATGTTATTGGCAGCCAGAGCACTAGTGAACTCCAGTTATCAGTAGAGTTAGATGCTGAAAAGCAGAAAATCACAAACATCCCTTTGCTTCCTTAAGGATAATTCCCAGGAGCATCCAGAGCACTCTTTTCTTGGTACAATGCCAGAAAACAAGGGGAAAAAAAAACTTCCTATACAAAATAACCAAAAATCTGGGTATGAATAAAATGTCACCATTCATATTCAGTAGTCCAAAATATTATAAAGCAATTGAACTATATGAGAACCAAAAGGGAATTCACAGTTTGATCTAGAACCTGACCTACTGTTAATACTGACTTGGGCCATCACATCCCCATCACGTCTCCTGTAGTAGAACTATAGACTTGTGACATCATGGAATAGTTTGGGTTGGAAGGGCCCTTAAAGATCCCCTAATTCCAAACCCCCTGCCATGAGCAGGGACACCTTCAACTAGATCAGCTCCACTCAACCTGGCCTTGAATAGTGATTTCTTACAGAGTGAAACTGAGTGGAAAACACCAAAATAAAGAATTATCAGTGTAGAATTATAAGCATGAAAGAAAACAATAACAGCTTTTCATATCTATATGTTAACTGAACCTATTCTAATTCTGCAGAACATGGAGCTCTACTTACTCTCACAGAGACGTCTTCTCAGCTTCCCCCGAATTTTATCGATGGCGTTGTAATCAGAGACATGAAACACGTGAGCAGACTTGGGCTCTGAAGCAATCTCATCAAGTTCCTCTTTTAAGGCTTCTCCAACACCCACAGCAAAAATCCTAATCCCAGCTTGATGGGCTGCAGTGGCAGGATCCAAGACAAAATCCTGGCTCCTTCCATCAGTCAAAAGGATAGCCACTTTTTTAACAGTTTGATCACTAAGTCTCCCACCAGCTTCTTTGGAAAAACTGTAGGTAGTGATGTACCTGAGAGCATCTCCAGTGTTCGTGTTACCTCCATAATACTGAATTTTTCGTGCAGCCTCTTTGATTTCCTCACGGGTTTTGTACTTTCCCAGGTCGAACTCTGTGGTTGGACGATCACTGTATCGCACCACACCTACACGGGTTTTGTCCGGGCCAATCTCAAAAGTTTCCACTAAATTAGACACCCACTGCCGAACTTTCTCAAAATCTTCTTTTCCAACGCTTGAGGAAGCATCCAAGAGGAAGACAAGGTCGTAGTGAACACTCTTGCAACCTGCAAGCACGGCAGAACACATTGTTAAGAGAAGATGAATGCAGACATACCAAATATTACCTAGGCACGGCTCCCTAGTGAGCAATTTGGAGGAGGTAGCAAACCCTCTCCCTATTCTGCAGAGGAAGAGCAGATTCTCAGCTTTCTTTGTTGTGATTCACCTCGTTTGTTTCAGGACATCTACAGAGCAGCACATACTTTGCTTTGAAATGCAAACCCTTTCTCCTCCTGTGCTGCTGCCTCCCTCTGCTCAACCCTTCACCTACACGCCCCGCATGCACACGACGTTATTTTCCCCTGACTTCACTGCAGTGCCTTTGCTCAGGCAATGCTCTGAAATGACCTGGACAGATCAAGAGTCCTGCCCTGACCTTGCCTTTGCCAATCCTGACCCTGAGTAATGAAGCTTTTGTGTTCCCTCTTGCATTAACATTATGATTCATTTGTGCTTAGTTAGAAGCAGTTCTTTTGCTCAGCATGATATGTTGACAAAGCAAGACTATAACAATTTCAATTTTGAAGCTTTCTGTCATCGACTACTGACTAAAGGATGACTCACTGAATTTCAGGATGTGTTCCTCAACAACAAAAGGCAGCTGCCTTGCAAGGGAAAAGTTCACTTATCCCCACAACCACTCCTTTGCCTCCAACCATGATATTCGCAATGTGAGGCCTGTGTAATTCAAAGCACAAAAGTATTTTAATTGCAACTTCCTTGCCCCATCCAGCCAGACTGGTTGTATATTTGTCAGATGCTTGTCAAAAAGGAAGATCTCTCAAGAGATGTTTTTTAGCTGCTTCTGAATACATGAAAGTCAGGAGGCAGTAGATCCATAAATATCCCACAGATGCCCAAGATTTATCAACATAATGCCCCAACTGGACAAAATGTGTATATATATGCATATGTTTATTTAAATCACTATTATAGACCATAATCCTTAATAAATCATGAGTTTTAAGATTGGAAGCTGCTCTACAGAGTCAGTTTGGTCACAGCCATCAACCATTATTTCTCCAGTAGTTCTTGTCTCACATTGTCTCAAAAAGAACAAGCTTGACCCAGTGGCATAATTACGTATTTCCTACGAAATTCCAGTGTTTGAACCTGCAGGAAGGTCACAAAGTCTTCTCCCACACACAAATTTTGTCATAAATTTGCTCTGGTGCTTTTGCTAGTCCTAGGGCTGTCACCCTGCCCTGAATGGAAGAATGCCAGAAGAGCCGACTGCACGGGAAAGGAGGGAGTGGGTAGCTCAGCTACCCAGATGGAATTTACTTTCAAAGAGTAAAAGCATTATAGGTAGGTGTAATAAAAGAGTAGGTCAGTGCTCATGATGACCATGAGAGTTATGGAATGCATGTCTGGAGTCTGGCCATGAGAAATGAGCATCATCTGCTGCTGTGTTGACTTCTGTAGCACAGCATATCCCGGTACAGCCCAGGTGCTGCAGTACCTCTGGGAACAACCTATGCACATGGGATTGGGATCACACTGGGATCAACCCATCCACATGGGAGCTCTTCAGAAACAACCTCTTGTTGTGGTTTAATCCCAGCTGGCAACCAAGCCCCACACAGCCGCTCACTCACTGCCCTCAGTAGGACTGGGGGGAAGAGAATTGAAAAGGTAAAAGTGGGAAGACTCATGGATTGAGATAAGAAACTTTAATAATTGAAATTAGATAGAACAAAGTAAAATGAAAGGAAGAAAAATAAGAAGTTGTAATGAAAAGAAAAATAACAAAGAGAGAGAAATAAAACCCAAGAAAGAAGGGTGTTGTAAATGAAAACAGTTGCTCACCACTGCCTGACTCACAGACAGCTCCCCAGCAGCGGCCTCCAGCCGAATATCCCCCCAGTTTTATTTCTGAGCTTGACACCATATGGTTTGGAATATCCCTTTGCTCAGCTGAGGTCAGCTGTCCTGGCTGTGTCCCCTCCCAATTTCTTGTGCACTCCTGGACTCTTTTCTGGTGTGGGGAGGACTAGAAGATGCCTTGGTTCTGAGTAAGCTCTGCTCAGCAGTAGCGAAAACATCCCTGTGTCATCAACACCGTTTTCAGCACAAATCCAAAGCACAGTCCCATACCAGCTACTGTGAAGAAAATGGACTCTATCCTGGCCAAAACCTGCATGTGGGATCATGTTCTGTGATGGCACTTTGTGAGTGAGGGAGTGCTTGTTTCTAACCACAGAGCAAGAAAACTCTGTCTTGGAAAAACTCTCTTGAAGGCAACCTGAGAGTGGAGACGATAGCATGTATCATTTTATATTATGGCATGTAAGTTACATTGCATCTGAGCATATCAGCTAGACTCTCAAATGGGGTTCTGCTTGATTTTTGGAGAATATAAAGGATTAACAGTAAATGGTAAGAAGGAAGTTACACTTTCCCACCTTGCCTCCCCAAATTCATTATTATATTAATCTATTCTGTCTGAAAGAATGTTAATTACGTGAGACTAGAGAGCAAAACCCACAAGGAACAGACCTTCCTGTTACTCATTTTAATGACTCTCAGCAGGTGAGACAACTGCAATTTAAAAACAAACAGAACAGACAGATTGAATCCTGTCTGTGTTCAAGGGCAATGAGCCTTAAAACAAGGGGGAGTTAAGGTTTAAAAAGTGATGCCTATTCAAGGCAGTATTGTAGGGAAGAAAAACATGGTCTTTCAGGATCATTTTCTTGGAGTTAGTGATTCCTTGCTTACAGACCTGATGGCAGTGAGATGAAATGCCGCAGAAATGTTCTTAGTAAATATTAATCTGCATTTTTAGCACTCTAATGTCCACTGCTGCACAAAATTTATTGTCTTCCAAGAATGCTATAACGGTACCTTTTACTGGCAGAAACCATTCAGTTCATGTTGAGAGAATATGGGAGATAATTCTTAGAAAGAAAGATTTCAGTTTTGTAACTGCAAAAATATCCTCCAGGAGCAGGATTCAAAGAGTTGTATTAATCTACTTAGACACTGAGCCAACTGTTTTGCAATATTCCCATTAAAAGTAGTTCACAAACAAGCCATAAGCCCAAAATTATTTAAAGTAAGTGCAGAATGAACATATAAATGGCACTACCATATTCTTCCCATGACTGATCCAGAACCAGGAAAAAAATGGGGTTTGGTTACTGAGTATTTATTCCTGTCAAACATCACCCAAAAAGCCTTATATAGGTCACATAACAAAACTGTAAAGCAGCTATTTCTTACCTGAGAGAAGGTCTAAAAAAGCCTTTCCTTTCTTATAAATTACTCAAGCCTACAGGAAAGCGACTTTTCTAGAAAGAGAGAGAAAACATCCATTTCAAAATACCTTTGGGCTTTTATGCCAAAAAAATGGTATGTATGTATGACCATTTTTAATTTGAGGTGTGGCATCACTGACACGAGATAAGTCAACTCTACTTGCTACCACACAAAAAGCGTGTCCTTGTCAATGATCCCTGAAAGAACAGTCGCTCAGCTGCACCATCCTCTAATGCATTCAGCGGCATCTGGGGGAGAGTGTTCACCAGCCCAGGCCAAAAGCTGTGCCAGGGACCACGCTAGCAACTAGACAGTAGAGAAATATGGAATCATAGAATCATTTAGGTAGGAAAAGACCTTTGAGATCATCAAGTTCAACCATTAACCCAGCACTGCTATGTCCACCACTAAATCATGTCTCCAAGCACCACATCAACACGTCTTTTAAATATCTTGAATTGAGAGAGGGTATGAACAGGGCCCTGGCCCTGTTTATCTCACTAGGAAAGTCACAACCAGACAGAAGATTCACCAGGTCTAATCTGACACCCACAGAAGGCGGTGGAAGAAGCGATCTCCATGCCAGTGTGGGGTAGATGGAGCATATCCAGAGCAAACTGTGGTGAGCTCTCTTCTTTCTGTGAGCAGCTGAGCTAAACTTTCTAAGTCTGCAACAGAACAAGAGACCCCAGGTAAATCATAACCTTGATCCCTGAGCTTTCTCCATTCCCAAGGTCCCTTTTATGTATTTCCAGCAGTAAATGTCTTGGGTTGTTTATAGTTTTTCTTCTAGTAATGACAACTTCCCAGCCACAGGAGAGCCCCAGCAGCTCTTGGGCATGAGGCAGTGAACAGAACTCATACCTGCTCTTTGTGCCTCGATTCTCTCCCCGCTGAACACGAATGTGAGAAGAACAAAGAGATGGGGCACACGGCATCTTCCCATCATGGACATATCCATGTCTCCTTTCTCACATCAGCTCGTCTCTTCTCCGTGGTGGGAAGCTTGCTAGAAATCCAATCTGTAGCCTAGAAAGGGAAATAAAGAGCAAGTGTTATCTCACAGAAACACAAACAGCAGTAATGATGCAAGTCATGAGAGCAACGTTTTGGAGAGTCGTCTCTTTTGCCTGTCATTTTACTTGACTAGACATAAACTGCTCAGACAAAGAGGCAGGAGTTCACCTACTTTTCAAAAGCTATACTCGTTCACTGGCTCTATTCACTGTGAAGCAGCTGAATGGAAACAGGAGAGACATTACCAGATTATTATACTTTAATTGAGCCCACTGCCAACTACACAATCAGCGCACTGGAGTGGAAACCATTCCTGACCTGGCCCTCCCACGCATTCATCATTAGGAGATACACAGCACAGAACCCAAATACAAACCACTACAAATCACACACACAACCCATTGCCACTTCACCCATTGCTGCTTTCAGTTCTGGAGCCCCAGAAAAAAATGAACATTAAAAATATGCTGCTGTTTTCATACATGTGTTTGTTGCCATCGGTCCTTCTTTGTAGGAGTAAACTCATCAGTTTCAATACACATCTTTCAATTGTTTAGCTTAAAGAACTTCAAAAGCTCAGGGTGATCTTCAATATAAGGTCTTTGGTTTGAGTTGACTATGACTGGAGACGCTGAAGTCAGATGGTATTGTAACAAGTCAGGGAAAGTGGTTGGGCTGTTAAAATTTAAGCTGCATTTTCTAACACTAGATCAAAAATTTTTTTTAAATCTGTTATTAACTTATTGCTCTTGTTTTATTACTTTTTTATTGTATCATAAAGTCATTGCAGTTTGATCTACTGTTTGCACACAGAGAGGGGAGAAATCAGCTTCCACTCTGCAGTTCTCACTGCCTAAGACACTACTTTCAAAAACTTTCTCCAAACTCCTGACTCCTTCTTTTCCTTCTTAATGATTCTAATGATTTCTTTGTCCATTTTAATGGGGAAATTCTGCCTTCTCAGTCTTTTAACATGCATGTCTGCTTCTCACTGTTGGTAGCTGGGCAGAAGTCATGAAGGGGACACTCTGTGATGTAGATCATTGCTTCAGGGTCGATTATGCATTCTAGGATATTTCTTTTCTAAGCAATAAGATTCTGTGGGAATCACAGACAAAAAGAATAGTGGTGTCAGCATTTGTTCAAAACCTGTTTTGATCAGTTGAATGTTGGGCCTATCTCTACCCATATCTCAGCATGTTGTGCTGGTTTAGGAAATTAAAAAGGGGAAAATCTTATGAAGTTGTTGAGATGTTGCTATAAATCCTTATTCCCACAAAAAAAATGCAGGCTCTTTTCAAAAGATAAAATACAAACTATTTTCAAAATTCCATATCATATGTAGACAAGGAGGAAAGCAATACTTATAATAAACCCTTTGCTGCAAATAAAATTTGGAAGTATCTGTCAGCAATGGAACATAAATGCAAGTAAGACTTTTTAAAAAATTATATTTATTCATGTGCCAACCCTAAATATAAAGGACACAAGCAGGTGCTGTAGTTTACACCTCAGCCAGACGATGTCCCTACCAGATAGTGAGGTGTTCAGGTTTGAGCCAGCTGGAAAAGGCTGCAGGGTAAAAAAGGCATGAAAATACCACTGTGCCCTACAGGAGCTAGAATTTCCTTCTAAATAAGTACATTATTGAAATACCAATCAGGCAGCTGCCTGCAAAGAGATCAGGAGAGGCATTACTTAAAATATCAATGGGAACTTTCAGCCCAAGGTTTTTGCTCCCCTGGATCTTTTTAGGAAACACTGTTTTCGGGTACTGGTGGTGGCACAGCAGGTTAGTGGCAGCAACAAGAGCTGGGAAACCAGATCTGCCATGAGACATCCTGCACTTCCAGTGCAGAGAGCTCAAAACGTCCTTTCTCTGTGTCTGGGCTTGCACGGCTGTGAAGTTTTATAAATACATTCTCAAAAACAGTCTTGGCCAACTGCTAGCCCACACGAGGCCAGGATAAAAGGAGCAGAGCACCAGCTGGTGTCAGTCAGCAGAACGATGCTGGCTCTGTAGCAGTGGATGCAGCAGTGGAAGTGGCTCACTCAGTACCTGTGTGAATTCCACCCCAGCTGAGGGACTTCCTCCATGGCCACATCTGAGGCCTGTGTCTCTGAGGCCTCATTCCTCTCCCCTCCTTGCCAAAACACTTCAAGAACTCATTGTTGCATTATGAATGCTTCAAGGTGTCTCAGAATAGCCATTTAGGTTAAAAATAGTGGCTAAAAAAAAGCCACCAATCAAATCAGAACATCTGATTAAAATCTATAATCATAACATGTGGTGGCTTTAATGTACATTTATGGTTCAATATTATTCTTGCATTCAGGCCAAAATACATCATTTTATCCAGTTTTATTTAATGAGGAATTGAACCAAGTCTCTTAACTTGCCACTACTTTAGGTACAGATATACCAGTGAGAAAAAATTGCCCCGTTCACATCAATAGGACTTCTTGCATGGCAAGGAAGTTGTCAGGAGTATTAGAAGAAATGTAGGAAATAAAATATTTTTAGTGATGGGTTTTCCACACTGGTTTCTTTCCCACCTCATTCTGCCACTGTGAGACTGAGCCCAGTTGGAGACTGCAGCAGCTGATCACCATTTATTTCCCTTTCCAGGAGAAAGGGTAGAAAAGGAGCCAAAACTGGGACAGTGATCAGAGAGATCCAAGACTAAGAAATTCTGTTTAGCTGACCCTATTTCCAAATGACCAACATGGATTTTTTTTTATTACTATTATTTTTAGTTCAGCCTATCATGTGGTAATAATTTCCCTCAAAGAGGCCTAAGTCAACGCACATAATTTAAAAATACCTCCCATTTTCTTTTTATCTCACAAATATCACTTTGGGATTCCCTTGTGACATATTAAGATGCATTAAGTGATATTGCAAAAAGAACTGACAAATCCTATCACGTCTGAGTTTATTGCTGAGCTCCATTTGAGCTCCATGTGTCTGAGGCTCCATTTTTAATATTTTAATGGGAAAAAAGAAGTGAATACTTCTGGCTACATGCAAATGTGATGTGGGAATGCCATCCTGGCTGAGAAGCCGATAAATGTTTAATTGAGCCCTCTACACTCAAAACACAAGCGCAGCACTAGGCTATTCATACCATCTCACAGCTGAACAAATAATAAGCAGAAGATAGACACAAGCTCTATATAACTTTCAGATTCAGTATGGCTTTTTGGGGGAGTTAATATAGGGGTTTAGGTCAGTTAGAATCCATGGTAAGGTCTCTCTAGTTTTGAACAATAAGTAAACACTCCTCAGGAAATGGAGGGCAAAAAGCAGCAATTGAAAAAATAAAATCCAAAGGAGAACTGGGTCTTCTCGTCTCACTATTGCGATTCAGAGAACAAGGATGAAAAGCTTTTGTGGAAAAACAGAAGCAAAACTGTTTAGGAGTGGTGTCTTGAAAAAGTAAAAGGAAAAGAAGGGGCAGACATAAAGAATGTGGCAGAGAAGAAAACTTCACAGCACTTCTAGGAGAAGTGCACAGCCCCTACATAAGCCCCATCTCAACCTCTTCGGAGATTGCTTTTCTGTCCTGGTTTGAGAGATGCAACCAACAACAAAACCCATGTGAATTAGAGATGGAAAAACACAGAATACTTTCTGTGATCTCCTTCATTCTTCAGAGAAGTGATTCAGCCACAAATATTCATAAAACAAAACAAAGTAAACCTGGAGTCATAGTAAGAGAAGCATTTCAGGAGCTTGATTTAATAAAACTGTTTCTACCTCATACGAGCAAAAGTTCAAAGACTCTACAGAGACAGTGCAAAGACCAGTGAATCAAAGTTGAGTGTTAAAATTATGCCCACTTATGGACTTTAGTCTCCCCATTAAAATATCCGAGCTCTTACTTGCATTTTACTAAATTATACCACTGAACTATTTGTCTTACTGTTAAATTCAAGGGGGGCTGATTCTATTATTGTGCTTGATTTCATCCATTCGTCTGCTGCCACTGAACATCACCATATGCCATATAAATGTTGTAACTATGCTGGCATTCATAATGTGATTTTAAATGTCTTTGGTATGCTCCTCTGCAGAAGAGGTTAGCCGGGGGTGAAAAAGACAGTGTCCAATTATACAGCTTTTCACACACACACAAAAAAGAAAAACAAATATAAAACCCAGCACACTAATACATCTGACATCTTAGTAGAGTCAGCTTGTTGATTGTGCCTCTTCCAACTACTGAACTAAGCAATTTAATTATCTAAATTATTGCTGATATGAGCAGGAAGCCAACCGTATAAAAGAGAGATGGGACTTTTTCTTCCCTGCTGATCATCCCATGCAGTCGTATGTCTTTGTTCGATGAATTTTAAAGAAATCATCTGATGGCATTTCTGGAAGATGCGCATCTTTCCAGGCCTGATCCAAAGCCAACTGTGGTTAGTGAAAAGAGGCACATTGATTTCAGCGGACACTGTTTAAAAACCCATGTAAATAACAGAGCAGAAAATTCTCTGCTAACACCAGAGCTATTCCTGAGGTATTTTATTCAACTCCAACTGATCCAAAGTCTGCTGAAATCAAGGACGATACTGTCAGCAGCCCCATAGTATCTTGCATGAAGCCATTCATGCACTCTGCTAGCAAAAAAGTCTTCAACATCTGCTCTAAGTGCTGGTGAGGCTGCAGAGGGTGGGAAGTTTCTTCTCTTCTTTGCAATGATAGAGTTATAGAATAGTTTCGGTTAGAAGGGTCCTTCAAGATTCTCTTGATCCAATCCCCCCGTCATGAGCAGGGACACCTTCCACTGGACCAGGTTGCTCAGGGCCCCATCCAGCCTGGCCTTGAACACTTCTGGGGATGGAGCATCCACAGCTTCGCTGGGCTGCATCCCATCTCAAGAGCAACTTCTATCCCAGTCCCTAAAATCCGATGAGATGCAGAGCGATGGTTAACATGAATGTGAGCCAAAGCAATCTGTCAGCTTTATGGGAGATGGAATAGGGTGGTGGGAAAGATCAGTAGACCATTGAATCCCATCACTTTGTTTGCATTAGCTGAACCCTATTTACTGCCCTGAAGTACTTGGTGCTGGAACTACCCGCGCCCACAAATGATTAATATTGCTGCAATTGGAAATAAGTTCGATCGTGCAAGAAATAAAGTCCATACTGAAAATTTAAGGGGGGAAAAATAATAAATAGCTGTTCCCTAAGTGACAGGTACCTGTCCAGGAGACAGAACAAAACAGGAGTTGAATGGGAAAAAATATCATAAAGAGGAGCATAACCAAGAGTCCTGGAGGGCCAGAAAGCACACTCCAAGGATTAACTCAACACATGCATTTCCTAATTTGTGCCTGCTCCACTTTGCAGCCTGAGAAATGTTCCTTTAACCTCTGTGATGCTGCACGTGCACACACAAGGAATCCTGAGAGAAGGTCAGAATTAGAATTCAGCTACTCCTGACTCCTTAACCTATGCTTGGATCACACATTCCACAAATTGACCCCTCATAAATGCATTTACCACAGACACTTTAAAACAAGCTCCTACTGGTTGTCTGCCAAATCAGTGCTATTCTAGAACACCCTCACTGCTAGAAAAGGACTTTGCAATGTATTTTTGCCTGCTGCAGCCACACAGTGTCTGCAGGCTAAAACCTTGATGCAATATCCCCAAGTATAACATTCTAGTGTTTTGTCCAGAGGAAGTAACTCCAGGTTTAAATTGTACTCTTGCATATCAAGCTCAGAAATCTTCCTACTGATTACCTAAGAAGTCTCAAAAGTAACCTCAATGAAAATCTGTATGATAGACTCACTCTTTGGCTTTGGCATCATCAACCAGTCTGTAAGGAAAATATCCACTGCACCCTATGAACACAGGTGTTTATGGACCAGCCAAGTGGTAACCCCATGTCACTTCAGCTAACAAGGACTTTGAATCTCAACAGAATTTCTACATCTCAAATTCTGGTTCTATATAAAACTCTGTTCCTCAACATCTTGATTAACGTGACTGAAAGAGTTATCAAGGAAAAAACTCACAGGAAGTGTCTCAGAGTAGGTGTGAAGTCAAAGGGATTAGAAGAGCTGATAAGGGGAAGCTTTGCATATCTGATTTGGGAAAACAATGCCTGAAAAAAGGATTTGCCCAAGAACCAGGCACCAGCACCCGTAGCACTTGCACTGACAGCACCTCTCCCAATGTTTATTCAGTCACTTGTAAAGGCAGGAAGAATATCTTGAGCTTGAAACTGAGCCATTGGTTCAATACTTCTAGATGCAGGGTTTTTTGAAAACGAAGTAGCCTCTCAGTGCTGCATTTTGTTTGAACCAATTTTTTCCTCTTAATTTTTACTTACTTTGCTTTGCAAAGCACTAGCCTGCACCACTTTAGCATGGATCAGGAAACTAGGAACAGAACAGGATACTCAGAGGTCAGTTAGGTTGTCAAAATCTCATTTGGGCTAACTTCTTCAACCCCCTAAAGATTCTCAAGTATATCATTTAAGTAATGTAGATTGCAAGTCAATTATAAAACCTGTTAGTACAAGTTATGCCTCTGCAGTGGCTCATCCTTAGGGGTGTAAATGTATTTGAATCTTGTGGATATTATCACAATATTATTAGATACATAATAATTTAGGAATTCTGTTGGATTTACTAAGAGGGAACACACACTCCAAACTACACCACCAGTAGCAGGTGCAGAGCTCACCAATCCCAAGAAGGACTGGATCACACCCGGCTAAGTTAGAAAACTTTGTCCATACTTTTTTGTCTACTTCTTCTAAACCTAGCACAATGCTGAAATGTCTTTCCTGTTGTCGCTGAAGCAGAGTTTGCAGCATGGAAAGTCCATCACCTGCAGGAATACAAGGCATATTGGCTATTTAGGGTAACAGATAATATTATTCCCAGAACTTCATAGGAAGAGGAGCCCAATTCATACATTTAAATTAACCACCACTTCTGGCTGCAGGGCGTGCAGATTAAGGAGGAGTGATGTAAGCAAAACAAAGACCAAAATGATGTTCAGAAATATTACTGTAGGAACAGTTTGTTGTTGAGTGGAAAATCCTGAGATTTTTCCTCAATACTATATATTCAAACTCTCCTTAGTGCAGTATGTGCAGAGCATGTTGATTTTGTACAGGGTCACAGAACATCAGTCCTTTGGCCAAAGCCCTATAACCTGTACAGGCAAAGTCCTACAAATCCCATTTCCTCTCAAGCAGAGGCAGATCTGTTCCGACCTACATTAGCTATTAGGAAGAAGCCTTTAACATTGAGCCCCTGGAGGCTATTCAATATGAGAGTGCTCCACTCTTACAGGGCCAATTTCCTGCTTTTTATATCCTCATGGAAGTTCTTACAGCTCTTGGAATGAAATTTAATATTTTCTTTTTTAGTACAGTAGAGGATTATGTCAGTAAAAAGATCCATATGTCATGGCTTTATATAGTTAGTGAGCAGAGCTGGAGCGAGGAATTGGGATGGGGTAACAGCCTAAATCTATTTGGAAAATAGACAACATACTTTCTAACAAAGAGGAGCCTGGTGAATGCATTTCCCAGAACTCTTAACTGGGGCAAGCAAGAATTGCTTTGCATTCTTTGTTCTATGCCTTATGACAATGGCCTGGACAAGGATAACCAGAATGCCTGCAACCTCCAGCAATGAGCTCATACCAATTGTCTGTCACTCTCAGGGTTCTTAACAGGGCCATGCTAATTGGAAATGCACCACACACTCACCTACCACTTCCCAACACTTCTGCTGAACTATCCGAGTGACAGAAAATTTCCCAAAGACAGGAACATCAAGGCCCCCTACTTCCATCATGTGGGTGAATTCCTCTTCCACATGTTCCGAAAAGTTGATGGACATCTATTCTCATGAAAGTTTGATCAGAAACAAGTGCACTTGATTAAGAGATTTAACATTGCAAAGCCTTTCCATGGTCTAATTTCCGTGGACTTGGCCTTTGTAATGAAAGCCAGAATTCTACTGTGGACACCAACACACCAGCCAAACTGAAGGATCTATGAATAAAGGCCATGAAAATAAGAGGATACCTCTTGTTGTTAGTTGTGGAGGTGCAGATAGCAGGGTTACATCCTCAGTCTTGCCCTATTCTGAACCTCTCTCTCTTTACCCAGCACTTCCATTGTGTATCCACAGCCTGAAATCCACACAAGATGAATATCTTCATGCTCTCGTCCACTGAGAATAAGCATGGCCATTTCTCTTTTAAAACACAAGAAAAAGGACAATTGTACAGATATAGGCAGCTTGCAAGCAATCCTTTCCCACCATGTGTTCTAGAAACAGGCCATTCCTTGCCTCCCTGTTGCAGCAGGGCCCCAGGGTAGAAAGCAATTCACAGTTAGTTGACATTGTAACAAAGCATTTTGGAAACTGACCTGAAAAAAAGTGGTACTGGAACCGAGGTAGGATTGCCACTTTAATTTCTCATAATTGTACAACTCAAATCATTTAAGGCAGAGGCAATTCTTGGAAGCCCCAACAACAGAACCTCAGGGTTAGACACTTTACCCAGTTTAGATGTCTGCAGAGTGGGGAAGTTGTATGGAGAATTTGAGACTGAAAACCTTGCAACTGACTGCCTCCCCTGTCTTTTTGACTCTGACCTCAAAGGTTTCTCTCTCTCATGAAAGGAGCTGGCCTAAGAGGAGGGAGGAAGACTCATCCTCCCTGACCACAGAGGTCTACATTGTGGATGTCTTCACCATCAATACAGACTCCTGTAAAATGACAGAAATAAGAAGCATGGTGTTTTGAGTGAAGGCAAGTTGGATTTTTGATGTCTCAGCCACCTGTGCCCAGCAGCATGGTCACCATCCACACAGGACAGGCGGGTAAGGGGAACACGGGAGTCAAGCAGAAGCAGAGTGTATTAAGTGCCAGATATCCTAAGTTCAAGACTGAGATAAAACACCCTTGACTCCTCTCAATTCCTGATTCACTGACTGATCACTTGAAATCACTGACTGAGAATCCTTCTGTGATCTTGCCATGATCCCAGCTGAGGGATACGTGCAGTAAAGTTCTGCCTTGTCACTTTTATTGGCATTTCTGCCTCCAAGGCTGTAAGATGGAAAACTAAGATGGGATAACTGGATCAAAAGCAGCCCTGCAGAGAAGGAATTAAGGATACTGGTGGATGAGAAAGTGGACATGAGACAGAAATGTGCACCTGCAGCCCAAAAGTTCAACTATATCCTGGTTTGCATCAAAAGCAGTGTGGCCAGCAGGACGAGGGAGGTGATTTTGCTCCTCTACTCCACTCTCCTGAGATGCCACCTAGAGCAACACTGGAAGGACATCGACCTGTTGGAGTGAGCCCAGACGAGGCCACAAAGATGATTAGAGGGATGAAGCACTTCTCCTGAAAGGAAAGGCTGAGATAATTGGAGTTGCTCAGCCTGGAGAAGAGAAGGCTCTGGGAAGACACTGTAGCAGCCTTCCAGTACCTACAAGAGAGCTGTAGAGGGGCTTTTGCCAAGGGCAAGGGGGAATGGCTTTAAAGTGACAGAGGGCAGGTTTAGATTAGCTGTTGAGGAGAAATTCTTTACTGTGAGGGTGGTGAGGCACTGGACCAGGTTGCCCAGAGAAGCTGTGGATGTCCTGTGCCTGGAAGTGTTCAGCACCAGGCTGGATGGGGCTTGGAGCAACCTGGTCTAGTGGAAGGTGTCTCTGCCCACGGCAGGGAGGTCAGAACTCAGTGATCTTTAAGGTCCCTTCCAATCCAAACCGTTTTATGATTCTATGAAAACAGAATATGATCAAGAATACACTGAAGAGAAGTGCCGCAAAGAAATGCCTGAAAGCTGTAAATTAAACAGGAAAAGATGTAGCTGGAGGAAATATGTAAACTATCCCTATTTTCTGGCAGGAATGGCTCACTTCACCAGTGTAACTCACATAAAAAGGATAAGATACAAAAACTTGTGCTCTACAGCCCATACACAGCTCTCACAGCAGGCAGCTGACAGAGGCAAGAGGACTGTCACTTAGGAGCTGATAAGAAATGTGCAGCTATCCCTGCACAACAGCAGGGTCTGCCTGTCTGTGCTTAAAGCAAGGGGTGGGACAGTGTCAGGTCAGTAATCCTGATGTTGGCTGGAAGGGCTCTGAACCATTTCAACTCTCACCCTGTCCCATCCCCTCCACTCTGCTTCCTTCCTTTTCATGCTTCACACAAGTCTCAGAAACAGCGACAGGAAAAGAGAAAGCAGAAGGGGAATGGGCCATGCAAAAGAAGGAGTATGTGGATCACATGAATGAAACATGGAACAGTATCACACTCAGGTCTTCCTAACAGCCTCACTTCTTCATATTTCGAATTTTCATAATTAACTGCAAGAAGAAGGGCCTCCAGCTGTCTCAAAAAGACCTGAAACCCAAAAAATTACCTAATTCCCTTTCCCTACCTCTACATATGCAATATCTTGAATTTTTAACTTAAAAGAAGAGAGAGCTATTTGGTTATAGTACATATCAAAGATTTTATTTCATATTTGAGGGGGAGGATATTTTCAAATAGATAAGGACATAGAGTAGTTACCCAGAAAATAATAACAAAAGCAAAATTAGAAGCTTTGGTGGAGGAGAAAATACATGGAAAAACAGTAGAAATGGAAAAGAGGTGCCTACTTAGGCAGCAGTGCTAGAACTTAAATTATATCTGTACCTTTCTGGACTTTCAAGCTTAGTCTCAGATAGTTTCACACTACACTTTTTCTTAAGACATAGCAGAGCCCTGGCTGCAATTTATCTCATTTAAGTTTAGGCTGTAGGTGTCTAACTAATATCGTATGTGGTTTCATGCTTGAGTTCCTTTCCAGTTCATGGAGGGGAAAAAAAATTAGAGAGAAAAATTCCATACCCAGATTGATTTTATCTCTTTCTTGTGAGGAAGAGTAAAATAAATTAACTACCCACAATAAGTGCTTATTTTCCCCAGACACAAAAAAAGAAGCTTAGACAAAGAGCAAAGATTTAGATATTGGTGTCCCAACAGGTAGTGATAATTCAAGAGATGTCTGTCTGGTCAAGGTGACATAAGAGTGTCAGCCAAAAATAGCAACAGCTAAAGATGGTAAAGGTAATGACAGGAAACTTTATCAAGTTCAGAGGCAGAGGGTGAATAGACTTGAGCACAAAGTCTTTTTCTAATGGGGAACAGAAGAAGCACATCTGGATTTCTAAACAGATTCCTCTTTCGGAATGATGAAATTATCTCAGAAGAGCAGATTTGGGTAGAAGAACCAAAATGGAGCTAAGAAAAGCAATATCTTGTTGAACTTTTACACTAGTTTCCACAAGGAGAGCTTAAGACCATTCTGTGTAGAGTTTAGTCCAGTTTCTGGATGAATTATAATGGATACGGGAACCAAAACTGTGGGGCACTCCTGGATTGCCTAAAGAATTTAACTTCACTCTGAGTCTTCTCTATCCATAAACTGCACTGGATGAAGCCAACCCTGATGTTCAACCGTCCCAAATGCCAGTGGGTGATGCTTTGCTCTCACTGACTGCAGAGAGGCTCAGGAACCTGGAGGACCAAAGAGAGCCCTCACAGGAAAATAAAGGCTTCAAAAAGGCATTTCTATGTCTGTTTTGGCACTAGATGTCCTGCTCCACTCAGGAGCAAGAAGGTTCTTTGCTTTCTTTTCCTTTGCCAAATTACTAAGACACCAACTAAGAAAATGCCAAATTACTAATACATCAACATGGGCAGAGATGAACATGAATTGACATCATATACAGATAAGCAAATATTTCAAACACAGTTGTCTGAAGAATAATTGTTTTAAGCTATCTGTTGCCAAATAAAAGGGAAAAAAAATAAGAAAAAGGTTATGTGATTTTTTTTCTTTTGTTGTTTTTTCTTTTTCAGCAAGACTGATAGCCTGTTCTTTAAGAGAGAAAAGAGGTGTTATAACTTGTTTTCCATGGATACATATAAGACCTAAATCAATGTATGAAAGTTTGTCATATTCATGTTGATGTATTCAGAGAACAACACTTATTTATAGATTGCTACAGCTGAAAGAGACAATAAGATGTAGTCTGACCTCCTGGCCAACATAAGTCCAAAATTATTCTTAACAATTCCTGTACATCATCTATATCTCGTTCAAGGCTGCAGTACTTTTCCTGCTCTAGAGAACTATCAGTCTTGATTTATGAGACACGACATTCCCTCACCAGAACTAGAAACCTGCTTGAGTGCACATCTACCATCACCTGATGTATTTGATCTCTAGAATGAATGCATTCATCTTCTGTTTGCACTGTCATGTTTTAATCTGAAACCTTTCCGTGACTTCTAGTGCCCACAACAAGTTGTTAGGTTGGTGGTTAATCATGAAAGAATTTGAATTTTTTTCTGTACTAATGTAAACAAGAAAGCCCACAATGCTATTAGCTCTTTCTTGGCCCAAAAATAATCTCAAACAGAAAAATAAGTAAGAAATAAAATAACACACTAGCTCAGCTACATCAGCAATGTTTCACTTCCACAATAAAGAGAAAAAGAAAATAAAAACTTTCAAGATTCTTGCCTTCTTCTGCTCTGTTCAGAAACTGTAAACACAGCTGATGTTTAACAGTGACTGTTTAAATGGAGAAAAACGAAACAAAAGGTGAAACTGAATCATGAAACTAAGCAAAATTTTGTGTGCAACTAAACAGCAAGTACCTCAAGAAGTTCTGCACAAAATCCTGCTGGTAGCTATAGCAACTACATTCACTGTAGTTTTACTGGAAAACGTTTCTTAAAGCAACATAAGTATGCTTTCCAGCCATAATCTACATATCCAACTTCCAGGCTTTTTGATGCAATCCTGCTCCCCATTCAGCTTCCTCACTCCCTTTTCTACTTGGCATGCACAGCATGTGGGTTGCTGGGGTGACTCCCAAATTCAGGGAAGGAATTTTCCCTTCAAAATTCAGCAGGTTTAAATCTAAACTGCTGAACTGTGGCTTTCATTTCCAGTGAAATGCCGTGCCAGCACAAATACTTACATCTTTCAGGCAAATCAGACATCCAAAGAAAATTACACTCAGAGTAACAACTGCTGTAAGTCCCAAAACACTATAAAGAGGATGGGAAAAAAAAAATCCATAAGAACCTTAAATTGTTAGACCTGGAGAAATATATTTTTACAAAGGCGTGCAATGATAAAACCAGTGGGAATAGCTTTAAGCTGAAAGAGGGTAGATTTAGATTAGATATTAAGAAGAAATTCTTTGCTGGGAGGGTGATGAGGTTGTCCAGAGAAGCTGTGGATGCCCCATCCCTGGAAGTGTTCAAGGGCAGGTTGGATGGGGGTCTGAGCAACCTAATCTAGTGGAAGGTGATCCTACCCATGGCAAGGGATTGAAACAGGATGATCTTTCAGGTCCCTTCCAACCCAAACCATTCTGTAATTCTATGATTTGCTGCATGAGAATTTTGGTCTTGCTGCATTTACTTACTAGTAAGTGCTGTAAAGCAACAAAATTTCAGCACTACGTGGGCTATGAAATCTTTAGAGAGCCACTGTACTTAATTCATCTCACATAAATTATGCCTTTCCATGGCACATCTTCTCTATGATGCAGAGAACAGTAGTCATGTTTGACATTTATCTGTTGAACGGGATTTCCCCCACCCTTGAAATGCGTGTGTGAGACAGATGAGAGTGCTGCTGGTTTACTGCATTGGAATCAGCCTCCCGAGCAGCACACTGGTGTGGGCTTAACTCTTCTCTCTGGTGCTCCCATCTGCAAGAACCATAGCTCTGACTCTCAAGTCTGAGAAAGGTTTGGTCTCCTCACATTTGGACTCCCCTTTGAGAAGGCAGAATTTTATTTCCCTCAGAGGTGCACAAAACAAAAGATTGAGAGCATAATGCAGGTCTTCAATATTCATACTGAACTTCCACTTCTGAAGTCTTTGGAAAAATGTTTACTGTAACAAATTGAAAAGCATGTCCTTCCTCACGCCCCTCAAGTCTCTTCTCACTGGCAGTAGGGCTCTTCCTGCATTTCCACACCACTGCATTAGTTTGATGTATTGATTCACTTACTCACATGAAGCAGCTTGTCTACCTTGACTGTTACTACACTATTTATGAAAAGTTCACTTCAGAAAACAAAACAAACTGCACAAATAAATCCTTCATAGCATAATGTTAGATTTTTTTTCTAGAAGATTTGTTTTGGGATGTTATTCATAAAAGCCAGTTTATTACTTTTATAAATTATTCAGTTATATCCATAGGAATGCCACTGAATATGCAGTGTTTTCCCTGGTTTTGTGTACTTTGTAGGTAAAGACCTTGTAAGGTTTAAAGCATTAAAAGACATAAAACAATGTTAAAAGCTATAATACAAGTTTCTGCATCAAGACTTTTGATGTCCACCATAAGTTAAAACAGAGTTGCAATTCAGGGAAACAGAAACACTATGTCACTCATTGCTGTGATGTTATCACTGATGTTATTCAACATTCCCATATATTAAAGCATTATGATACCTGGAAAATATTCACAAGTTGTCATCTTGTTCCTAATAACATCCTAGAGGCAAAAAGATTTCTTCCCCACATACCAATGTGCAAGAGTGTCAGCTTTATGAGTTCTGCCTATGAATTACACCAGCAGGACTCAGTTTCACTGGCAACAATTCAAAACCAGGAAAGTCTGGACAAGGAGGCGACTTCAAAGGAACATGAATTATTGGAAAGATCATGCAAGAGCAGGTTAAGTATTCAACCTTAACACGCTTCAGTTTCATCAGATTCCAAATTGCAGGAACCAATTATTTTTTTGTCGCAGCAAATCTCTCATATCTCAGAGCCTGGCTCCATCCTGATGTGCAGCTGCAACTCTATTAGTGTAAATCAAAAAGAAAAAATGAAAACAAAACCAACAACTACAAAAAACCCCAAACAAACAAACAAAAAAAAAACCCCCAAAGTCCAGGGGACAGACACAAGTGCAAAGTGTGGTTAAAGCCTCACAGACCCTGATGCTGAGGCTGACCCACCTTCCTGCAGAGGACAAACTCTTAAAATAAATGTTACCAAAGCACTGAAATCCATTCAACAGTTACTCTAAGATGATTCTACTTAATGAGAGACTTCTCTTCAGCCACAAGTTATAAATAGGAGCATTGCCTTTGCATAGTGTGAATCTCAGAACATTTCTGGGGGAAATTCAGAGATTTAATCTAGGAATGGATTATATCAACCCGTTTCTCATTTTAGGAAAATAATGAGAAGAGGGAAAAGTATTTTTCCTTCCACGTGGCTCTCAGGCACATTAAGACCTACCTTATTCCTGAGCTCTGTCCTGCAGCAGAGGATTGCCTTTAGGAATGCTTTTCCTGCAGGCTACAGCCCTGCGAGTAAACAGGCAGGGACGGGCAGGATGTGGGCAGAACTTGGGAACCACTCTACCCCTCCCAGGGACCAAAGTAGCCTCAGAGCCACCACAAATGCAGAAGAGAAGGATGGTGAGGAAGGGCTACCCCTGCCGTGGTGCCTCCCATGATTGCTGCCCTCGGCTCCCGCCTGGCCCAGGGCAACACTCGGGCACTGCTTAACACCCCTTTCCTCTGCTTGATGTACACCAGTGCCTGTCCTGGTCCCAGCATCAGCCCTCATGGACTGGGGAATGCACTGGTGGTTGCAGATACCCATTTAATTCAGATTGCTGCCTGGCACTCGGAGGTCAGTGGCTTCTACTCTGTGGGATCAAGTAATTCCTGATGAAATTTCCCAGGAAGGGTATTGCCAGAAATGTTACAGCTCACCTGCTTTGCTCCAGAGAGCAGTCTGAGGGCATTATTCTTTAAAAAGACTGTCACATATAATTTTTAAAAGACATTTAATTCATAATTTTAAACACACAGGTTTAGACAATTATTGAAAGCATTTTTAAAGTTTCTAATTTTAAAATTTATGCATTTAAAAGTTATGCATTTTTAATAGTTCAAGTATTCCATCTGAATTCATCACATCACTGGAAGCCAACACAAGCAATAGTTTTTTTAAATACCACACCCTGAGATATGTGATTCAGTCTTTGCTGGCTCTTAGTAACACAGCTCACAAAAAGATCAATGTTCAACCAATCCCACTGGTCTCTCAGCACACCTCTAAGCAGATTAAAGTACTCCATAATTTTTTATTGGAATGACAGAATCTGTCCCTAAATAAAGACAACACAGTAGAAGCATCAATAAACTGGGAGTCATTTTCCACTTAAGTCTGTATAACACCAAACACACTGTTGAAACCTTAAATCACAGAAACCTATTGCTAGTGGCAGAGCCTTTGTTAGGCTTCATGGATTTATTCCCAGAAAGCATTAAGCCCATGGAAAGGATTACATTAATTTTTTATCACTAATTCCCATTCTGTTTAGACATTGTGTAAAACAAATCCAAAAGAATTGATTTTTACTGTCTAAGAAGGCGTCAGCGTGAACAAAGTCAGAGGTCTTTCCCCAAACTCAGGTGATACAATGAAGGACTCTGGAGAAAGAATGTTTGTACTTTAAATATGGAGTTGAATAAAAAGTAATCCCTGAGTAATCCCTGAATGTTCACCCATCAACAAGTTTTCTCATTAGAAGTTGGAGGTTTGGGATCCTACAGCACAGAAGCAGGCCCTGAACTAGACATGCCTGCCATGGTCACCAGAGGAGCAGGATTCTCCATATTTCAGCCTAAAACTTTCACTTCAGTGGCACTGCTGGTGGGGAATTAGCTCGAGTGGTAGAGCGCTCGCTCAGCGTGCGAGAGGCAGCGGGATCGATGCCTGCATTCTCCGGGGTTTTCAGAATTTATTTCATTAGAAACTAGATGGCAGCATTTAAAATTATTCTGAGATGGGCTCAGTTGGTCAGAGCCTGTTGCTGACCACACCAGTGTCGTGGGTTCAAACCCTGTATGGGCCAATCCTTTAAGAGTTGGACTCGATCCTTCTGGGCCCCTTCCAACTCAGACTATTCTGTGATTGTGTGATCATTGATGGATGATTTAAGTGTTTATTCTCCTTCAGGTGTCAAAATAATCTTTTTTTTTTTTCATTTAATAAGAAATGGGTATCATATTTCTCCTTTCTCCTGGGAAAATATAGCACAAACTTTTGAAAAATTGACCCTAGTACCTAATACTTTGCAAGCTCCTTCTGCAATTTTTAGCTCTTAACTCCCATTCTTTTCACTTTTTGTGATTTTGTGTCCTAGGAGATGAAATTAATAGTGTTTTGTGATTCAGTTTGACTTCTCTCAGAAGGCCACAAGATTTTTTTGATAAATCATAAGTTAAAAAGAACCATCTCCTGTAAAATACAAGATTTCACAAGTCCTAGGACCAAAGGAAAGTGCTGCTTAGATTTGTATTAAGTGGTTTAGATGATTATTAACCCAATAATCATTCAAATGCCTGGGATGAAAACTCTGGTCTTGGCAGCAGGCAGCACACTTTAAACAGCAGCTATTCCAGAAGAATGAAATGCTGATCACTGACTCTCTTTAAAACCCTTTAGTACAATAGGGACCTGGTGCAAAGCCTATGAGACCCTCCCAGTCACTTGGCCACCACTCAGGAGTCTGGGGGCTGCTCTGGGCATTGTCTCATCTCCCAAGCAATGCGAGAACACACCAAGATGGAGCTTTTCAGGAAAAAAAGGAGAGATAGGCAATGAATAAAAAACACAGGTAGATGGTGACAGAACTAGGGATAGGTCAGACAAATCCATTCCCCAAATCTTCTTTTAGCCTCCTGAAGTCTCCTGAAGCCTAACTGTGTATCCTCACCTCCAGATGTGTTTCAGTGATGGTCCCTGTTACAGCACGTGGGGAATTTTGGGAGGGGAACAGTTCAAAGTCAGGCAGTGTACCCAGGGTGGCTCCTCCAAATTTCTCCATCCTGAGTGAGACTTTAAAAGCCCTGAAATCAAATGTTTCTTCATTCAATCTTTGAGATGCCACCATGACTCAAAATTTCCATCTGGATATATCTGTGAGCAAGTCTCTGTTCTGAACTGAATCAGAAACAGGTCCTGGAGGGTTGAGAAAAGGGTTATAACCAGGCTCTTCACCTGTCACCTGGTCTTTAAAATGCCAGGTTTTTAGACGGGGACGAGGACTTGGACTTGGATGGATTTTGGATGAAGAAGTTGTGGATGCCCCATCCCTGGAAATGCACAAGGACAGGTTGGATAGGGTTTTGAGCAACCTCGACTAGTGGAAGGTGTCCCTGATCACGGCAGATGGTGGGAACAATATGATCTTTGAGGTTCCCTCCAACTCAAATCATTCTGTGATTTCTATGATTTGCTTTGCCAAAGGTTACTGTGACAGAGCCAGAATTCAGCTCAATCCAGCAGTCCAAGCCTTGCACCACAAGAAAGGCCCTCCTGCTCCACATTATCTCAGCTGGGACAGGAGCAAAGGGTGTGCTGTTTACCGGACATGATCCTCGTGTGGAAAGATTTACCGTGTAATAGACAGGATTTCACTTACCCCATGAGTACACAGCCATTAAAGATCCAAAGGGCCTAACAGCCTCCTCAAATCTTCCATTCTTCCCAATGGAATGGAAGGAGAAAAACTCTCCTATCAGCTTTGCTGCCATCCAGTACAGCATCATGTCAGAGAACAGAGAAGGGATTAGCACTTATCATCCAAGCAGGCAAACAAGTTAGCTAAACAAGAGGAGCTGGTAATGAGGCAGAAAAGCTGTTTGCACAATGGCACAGATCCTCCCACCTAGGCATGAATCAAAAGTGTTCATAATACTGCTATTTAATTGAGAGACTCCATAGATAAAGGCCAATTTTTAATTGAGACACTCTAATAGATAAAGGCCAGTTTTTTGCAGACAGTGTAGGACTGACAAAAGAAAAAATCCATGCTCTGTGGAGCTCCTCAATGATGAATCAGAATTATTACTTTATCCTACCTATAACAGGAATAAATGAAATTATTATTTATGCAAGTGTCCATTTCACAGAAAATTGTTGCCATGTTCCAGCAATTATTTTGGTTTCTTTGCAGGAGCAACACTGGCTTCATGTCAGAATTGTCTTAAAGTTGCACTAAACCAAACCAAAAGCTAGTATTCCCCAAAGCCAGTGTAATCCCTCCTCCTACATGGGCCCTGGGCAAGAGAGAGGGGAGATTTCTGAAGATAAAGTGCAGCCCAACAGCCTAAAACTTCCTCTGTCATCTTGACATGTGTGTGACACTCACCTACATGACATCACAGCCACATCATGGATCTCCCGAAAGACCCTAAATCTGATATCTGGGATAAAATAGTCATATTGTTCCTCCACAGATATTCCAGACCCTCCCACTCACCTAAACTGCTTTTTTAATCAGTATAAAACTTTTCAACAGTGCTAATTTATTGACAGAGAGATGCCACTGATACTGGGTCAACAGTCATGGCCACTCCAGCCTGCTGTGAGGAATCAGCCCTGCCTGTTAACTCTGCTGAGCCTCATTGAAATGATGAGATTTCATCTAACCAAATACAAAGATTTACAGTGTAGTTGTCCATATCTGAGTAAACCACCTGCCAGCCCTCTATAATCCATAGAGAGGAAAAGACACTTTTCAAACAGGTCAGATGAATTATCCTGAAAAACTAAGAGGTTTTTTTCCACCATCCCTGAAGGCAGCAAGCGGTGTCTGGCTGAGCATAGGGATCAACAGATGTCTAAAATTAGGTGAAGTGGCCCAACATGACGTCTTGGGCAGGAAAGGCCCATCTCCAGACACACTCAGCCTCTCTTCCTGAGAGAGACAGACCCAAGAGAGGTTACATGCCACACAAACCAGTGACACAGCCATTTCCCCTGTGTTTTGTCCATCCATGCCATGGGCCATTGCAATTATTTAAGGGAATTGAGTCCAAGTTATGATGCATGTGCAAGTCATTAACGAAGAGCAGTACAAAGGCATAGAGATAAGGGAAGAAGTGACACTGGTTAACACAGAAAGCATTCCTTCTTATTTCTCGTGTTTTTTTCTTTAGTTTTGGTTTGGGTTTTTTCCTTTTTTTCTTTTTTTTTTTTTTTTTTTTTTGTGCCTGAATACTAAAGACCTACAAAACTGCCAGCAACTCCTCCAACTATGGGGACAGACTCCCAAAACCCAGTGCCCCCTCTGTGGCTTCCTTGGCTGGACAGAACCTGCCTTAGAGGTTATTGCCTTCAAAATTACTCTCTGCGAGAGAGATGTGGAGCAGAACCATGGACATGGAATTGAGGAGAAACTGAAGTAAGAGTGAACAAGTTTAAGTTGTTTATCATACCGGTGGCATTTGGTATAAGGGTACTCGATGCTTTATCTGTTTTCCCTCATATTATCAGTCTTGGCTCAGAAACTGCTGAAGGAAAGCAACAGTTTTTTGACTTCCCTGTGTCACCACATCCGAAATTAGCAACTTAATTTTATAACGCACTCGTAACTGCCACAGCCTGCCTGGGGTCATGGCCCCTAGTCTGGGAACAGCTGCTAAGGAAGTGAAAAGGGTGCTAAGGGAAGAAAATATGGCAATAGAAATATCTACTGAAAAGGAAAAAAAAAAAGTCGAAGGCAGCAATAGAAATAAATAAAGACAGAAGAGTAAATTTAAAAGGAGAAGAAAAAAGTAGTCAGATATATAAAAAAATCTTGAGTGAAAACTGAGCAGAAAATGCACTCAGTAATACACCCAAGGGATGGCAAAAAAGAAGATAAAATAAGCCCAGTTGTAAACTGTTTTAATTTCAGGAATAAATCCTAAAAGTACTTATCCGTATAATTAAGAAAAGCCTCCAGAAAACATAAAAACTACTCTCAGAAGCACTCTGGAGGTGGTACCATAATTGAACAGCAAAGGAGGAAAAGGGAAATTGCCTTGAAACTCAAGGTGGCTTATGAAATATCAGACTTGAACAAGGATTGTCAACCCATCTGTTAGAAATGAGCAGCTCACTCCAGCCTCCCAGGGCACCTGAACAGATTTATTATCTATGCTAAAGCACTGTTCTTTACAAAAGGAATGCTGTTTTTTTTCTTCTTGCTGCAGGAACATGAAGTCACTGGCCATTGCAGAGCAACACCATCAGGTCCTGTGTCCAGACTGAGCATCCCAGGCTGTGCTGCACTTCACAGAAAAGAGGCAGATCTGAGCTTTGTCAGTGCTTGCACAGGAACAGAAGAATTCCAGGTGCTACAAAAGAGCTGTGCCTTGCTGCCTCTTAGCCAGTGTTGAATTAATTTTCCATGCAGGATTTAAAACCCCTGCGCTTGTCCACCCTGTCCAGATCTAGTCAATGGGGTTTGTTGCAGATTTTCTGGTATATTTTGCAAAGATCAGCACTGAGCAATGTTCTCTAATGAGATACTACAATGGACTGAAAACCAGGTGTTCCTTTCCATTCACACCTTGTAGATTCATTAGAGTATTTAACTTGCTGTGGAGAAAAAGAGTCATACCACTGAAAAGGATAAAGGGTTGCAGGGCTGCCCAGTACAAGAAGTGCCGTGAAATAGGTGCCAGCTGTTGTTTCACTTCTAAGAACTGCATTGGTAACCAAGACAGTCCACACAGATTATGTGTAGCCTTTATCTGCCGGTGAAATTGGAATTACTGATGTTCTGTCATACAACTGGTAATTAGTTTTACACTAAGAGTAGAGCCAAGAGAAATCTCCCAGTACTTCCAGCTCTAAGCTTTGCAGCTCAAAGAAAATCTTTGCAATCAATATGCAGAATAATTCCTCTTATGACAATCAATACAGACCAGGTAGCTCTGGAAGGAAATACCTGGGTGCTGACAATAGGCACATAATTCAACACAGTTAAGCAAACTGCACTGAAAAAATTGCACTTGTGCAATAAGCAGCCAAGCCGCAATCAAGTGTTGGTTAAGCTTAGAACAAAGACCATGAGGCCAAAAATATTTAAATCTGTCAGTGGTTTAAACTTGTCCTCAAATGTGAAGTGAAATATGGCAGTTTTGACATCTCTTATTAAAATCACTTAAGAATCAATATTCAGGACATAACAATAATCAAATCAAGTTGCTTAAACCGAACTCAAGGGATCCTTCTGTTCTGCAAAGAATCAAAGATTAATTTCTAAGGAACTGAATCAATGCAAAGTAAATAGGATCTGATGAGCTGGAGAAGGATAACTTACATCTACTGCATAGCAGATGAGCTCTGTGATAACAGCACTCCCTGAGCAAAGGAAATCTACACAACTGCATAATCAGGACTGACAGCACTTGAAAAATATCACCCATAACTCAGTTTCATTCATTCCTAATGAAATGTCAAGGCTAACACAGCTCGGAGAAGCTTTGTGACGTGATCAGATCAGGTCCAGGTTTGGCACTTTTTGGCCAACTCTGCAGCCCCACACACCCTGGGATGGGATTTGTGACTCCTCACGGGGCTCCCAGGGCAGGCTGTTTTGCTTTTTCTGTAGTGCAAGACTTTGAAAGTGAGTGCCAGGACTCACAGGCACCTGCCCAGTTTTTACTGCTACGTTCCCTTCACACTAGTGAAGAAATGGGAAGTTTTTAGAGAGTATTCATCCTGCTTTACAGATAAGTCTTTTAAAGTCAAAATAATTCCAGAAATCTGACTTTGTGTCATTGAGAAGATATCAGGTATTTGCCATGAAAACCTCAGTGTAATAAAGAATAAAAACTCAGCCCACTGTGATATCCTAAACAAACCTTTTTTTTTTTTTGGTTACTTACATCACCTGTTATGTGAAATTAATTTTCCACTAAGGAACATATCTGTTGTATATCAGTAATGGTTATTATAGGGTTGGGTTGTGGGGTTTTTTTCCCCACTCAAGATTAAATCTCTAAGGTATAACACAAATCCCTGGCAGGTTATTCACCCACCCTCTACCCACTATTGCCAATGCTGAAACAGTTTTCTCACAGCAATAATTGTGTGTGCATACTTTTTCTTTGCTAGGTGAAGTAGGAGCTATTCAATTGACCTTTTCGCGATGCTGAAAAATAAATACTACCAGCCCACTCCCACCCAAACCTTCAGACTAGAAAAGAGTAAGCAACTTGTCCCTCAGGCAGAACTATCGGTCCAGTTTTGTGGCTCACATTCACGTGATGAAATTTTCCAGCCTAGTCAGTGGAGCTGGACATCAGGAGTAAAGCAGGGAGAAAAAATCTGTGCATACTCCCCCCCAGCCCTCACCCCCAGCCAAGCCCCTCTGCTGTGACTGCCAGCCCAGGGTCTGTAGTTGCTGATCAGAACCCCCATGGCAGCCTGCACCAGCAAGGGCAAAGGGGATGTTATAAGGGAAAAGTTCTGAGATGGAAAACAAGGGCCGTAGGGTTCTTGGTGCTCCACTATCTCTGAATAGAAGAGCTGTATGAGTCTGCAAGGTGAGGGTTGGTTTCTTCTCCCAAGTGATGAGGGATAGGACAAGAGGAAATGTCCTCAAGTTGTGCCAGGGGAGGTTCAGATTGGAGATTATGAAGGATTTCGTCACTGAAAGGGTTGTCAAGCATTGGAACAGTCTGCCCAGGGAAGTGGTGCAGTCACCATCCCTGGAGGTATTTAAAATGCATGTGGCATTTGAGGACAGGGTTTAATGGAGGACCTGACAGTGCTGGGTTAACAGCTGGACTTGATGATCTTAGGGGTCTTTTCCAACCTAAACAGTTCTATTACTCTCTGATTTTATACTTCTCAAAAAATAAGATCCAACTAGTTTCTCTTTTCAACTCAAAATGTAGAAACATTTCCAATCATTAAAGAATATATTATTCTATTAATAAGAAATCAGAATGTTATGAACTAATATAAACCTCCTGATTTGTTTGGGGTTTTTTTATGAACTTAAGGCCGCAATTCACATAAAATTTCTTGTCATATAATCTCTTATTCACAGCTGGAAATATTGACTGTGCACAGATTTAGTGACTTGCCAAAGGCTGCCAGAGCAACACCTTCACAACAGCTCAGTGGGCTGCAATGTTAAGAAAAAAATCCTTAACTTCACCCGTAATTTACTGACCCTTGATGACATTTATAAATCAAGAACATTAGGACTAAGATCTCCTCACCCCTGAAACCAACCCAAAACATAGTAGCACTTTTTAAACAAAATCTGAAATTAAGTACTGTAAAATAAATGTTATGATTTATTGCCTCATGAGTTTTCATACTTGCTTGCAAAGGACAATGTAAGTCAGTGCACCTGGAGCAGACCACTTCAAGACTTAAGACCTGTAAATCTCCCAAAACAACAAGAGATCTTCGCAGAAATTTCTTTCTGCAAAACACATGCCTTTGCTTGGCTCTGCTCATGGAGCTGTGAGAGTCATCTCAGCTGAGCTTTGCTCGTGCCAGCTTCAGCAGCCTGATGTGGTTTCCATTGAAGGGGATCACTAAACTTCCAGCAGGATCTGGAAGATGCCACTAGGAAAACACTAATCAAAACAAACTATATGATGAAGGAAATTAACAGAACAAGGTCATGTCCGAATAGGACTAGTTTCCAATATATTCATTTTCCTGCTTTTTTCCTGTTCTGCCTGCATTTGCTACAAGTATTTTAAAAAATGATCCTAGTTCCTCAGTCACAGTTCAGGGATTTCTGTGGATGCTGTCTCCCCCTCTCCTCATTCCCCAAACTTGAGATCTCAGACTCCAAAACATCTTTGTAACAGTTGGCCATGCCAAATACAAAGTGAGCAATACCCAGTAAGGATCCAACATTCCTGTCTTTAGACACATTCTGCCACGGAAAGACCTGCAGGAATGTGTCTTCTCTACAGAGGCAGTTTTAAAGGCAGAAATTCACTGCCACATTTCCTCACTACGGAACACATAGTTGTAAAGATTGGAAAGAGTTATTTGAGTGTCATAGAAGACATTAAATAATTAAAGTTCATGTAAGAATGACGGGAATTTGGCATTGCCTGAAGAGCTGAAATAGCCCAGTACCACCCATGTTGTTCAGGTATAGTGGTATAGACAAGATGTTGATATCATGCAGGATTTTTTTTATAGGTTTTTCTCCTCTTTATGAGAAATGGGAAGAATTTAAGAATGGTCTTTAAACAGGTGGAATTGTGATCACATAGCAGTGATTAATCAAAACATGTTTTAGAAGAAAGCGCTGCAGTACGACAAATTGAAATATCCTGTGATATCCAAGATAATTATAGAGCAAATCTCAAAAATTTATTTTAGCAAGAAAGTTATCATATGCTGGAAACAAAAAAGTTCTTTTACTCCTATTATTTTCAGTATCATAATCTCCAGAATCAAAAGCTAGCTCTGGCATGTAACAAAGATGTTTGCCTTAAAACCATATGAAATGGCAGCAGAAGTAAGAAAATACTTATGTGTATGTATAGGTGCTATAGACATTCTCACCCACACATTGTCTGGGTCTCTGAGCTCAGAAAAACCTTCCCACAGACCAAAAAAGTTAACTAATCCTTCCACCCAATTCTTCCTCAGTTACGTCCCCACTGGGGAGCTTTTCTTGCACCATAGTAACATGAGTCATAGTAACGAGTCAGGCTGATACTTCCCCTGCAGTAAATTCTCCATCAGATGTGCTATTCCAACCCAAAGACTTTTCTCATTCATGGCATTGCTCTCCCTCAAATTTGAGAGATAAGCACTGAAATCAGGGAGAATATTATATTCCTTTAAAACAAAAAAGATCCCAGGACAGAGGGGCACCATCACCTGGTGGTTTAAGAGTCAAAAAAATACCTGATCTCTTCCCTTTGCTCTGCAATGTGTTGAGCATTGTCTTTCTGCAAGTTTCTTGGAGTAATTCTCCCCAAAACCAGATGACAGTCATCAATTGGTGGGCTGCCCATTTCTAAACTCAGACTTGGACTCCTCTCTTTCACCAGAAAGGATGCCAGAACAGCACATTGCCTCTTATTAGGAGCAATTGCAGCACCACACTTATTGAAGACACACAGGGAATCTGCAATACATACTCAGGGCTTTCTTTTGCAATAATATTCTATAAACACTTCACTGATATAAAATCTAATATATATCTTCATGTACTTGATATATCTTACTGGAAGTTACTTAGAACACCATCCCCGCTGTGGACAAAGACCACAATATTTTTATACTCAGAATAGCAGCATCTTTCTGGAAAATATGTACAACAGTTGGTAGGACTTAAACTTACTTAAGACTACTAAATGCTTACTCTTAAAAAAAAAAAAAGTCTTAGAGCTTTTGAAGTGGAATAAACCTTGCAATTGCCTGACTAACCTATTTGGCAGCACTCCCCCTTCTATTTTATCAATTAGTATCTATACAAACTCCCCCAAAACAGATGTCTAAACTGTCCTCCATCAAAGAGAAAAAGGAAATTCAGGCAGGCACCTAAAGTAATTCTGGTTGGTAATGGAGCACATAGTAACACAGATAGATTTTGCAGGTGCATCTTCCTGAGAATGATTCCATTAGTGTCCACATTGCGCAGATGGGCTGTGTTATTTTAAGGTTTTAATCAAAATATATGCAAACAGGCACAGCACCACGTGCATACTAATGCTGAGAAGTGCCAGCAGTCAGTACACTCTTTTAAGAACATTAGCTATGTAAAAACACAGAAGCAAAGGAACTGAGGAATTAGGCACTTTAGAAGAAGGCTTAGAGGCTACAGCTAGAAAGTGACACACAGCACATTTGTATTAAATGTGAACTGAAGAAAACATCTTGTTAACATGACAGTGTGTTCCCAAATACTGATAGAAACTGCAGTGCCACACAGACAGAATACGAGAAGGTGATATGTCATCAAAATCCCAAGGTATTTATGTTAGAAGAACCAACCCTAAAAACAGTGATTAGAGTGTAATCTTGACATCTGTAAGCCTCCTGTCAATGGCTCTCCTCAATGAAGGTGTTACACATCCCTCAGTCTCTGCTTTATCACCTGCAGGGAAGGCACTCTGCATCTGCTAATCCCAGTCTGAGGGATGGCCAGACCTGATTCAGGTGACAGACTCCCCCTGCAGACTCCATGGTCTGAAAACTTTGTTAACCAAATGAAAAATAAATAAACCCAGTTTAAGAATAATGGAACAGCTCCTTCTGGATTTCCTTTGTATAAGACAGATCCTGTTCCTGCATGTCTGCCTAGGGAAAAAAAAAAATTATTCTGAATTTTATATTCCTCCCTGCACAAGGGGAAAATGAGAAGAAACAGACACAGCAGAGGTTGTGTTCAGTGACCCGGGCGCCAGACTTGCAACCCCAACAATGTCCTCTTACCTGCAGAAACACAGCACCGCCCGCAGTGGTACCTGGAGCCCGGCTCCTGACCTGGGTCTCCCCGCAGAGCAGTCAGCCCGGCGGGGACTGGTGGCGAGGGGCGGGCAGGGCAGGGGCGCACAGGCAGACACACGGACGCAGGGACACACAGACACTCCCCCGAACCCCCCTGAGCACACACGCCCTCACAGGGACGTGTTAGGGACACGGGGATGGGCGAAACGCTGCATCCTCTGCACACCCACCCCTGAGGGAGGGGAGGAAAGAAAGGAAGACAAGACAAAAGACAAGACAAGACAGGACAGGAAGGATGGAAGGGAAAAAAGAAAGGAAAAAGAAGAAGAAAAAGGAAGAAGAGGAAGAGAGGAAGAAGGAAAGAGAGAACTAGAGAAAGAGAAAAGTAAGAAACAGAGAAAAGATTAAAAAGATGGAGAGAAGAGAAGAGAAGAGGAAGAGAAGAGAG
>WBMZ01013273.1:0-10413 GCA_013400975.1 Atrichornis clamosus | reverse complement strand
CAGTCTCCTTGGCAGTGGCAGCAGCAAGNGGCAGCAGCAAGAGCCGGGGTCTTCAGCCAAGGCAAACAGGCGGCTGGTCTCTCTTCGGAGGGAGAGAGAGAGAAGGCACAGGAGACCCAGCTCCTCCTGGAGCCCCCACTCAGATGGGGAGAGTCTCCCAGCAGTGATATAGCAGCAGATGATGCAGGTGTCCAGCGAAAACAGCAGGGAGGGAATCCCAGGAAACTGGACAGCCAAACTCCCACAGCCAGAACACCGCACCACGTCACCCCAAGCCGGGCGAGGAGGCAGTGAGTCCCAGAGGCTCATTCCTGGCTGTGAAGAGGCTGCTCCCCCCACCCCGCCCACACACACACACCCCGTTCCTCACCTCTCTTTGTGTTTTTCAAAACTGTATCAAAGACTCGGCCAAGGTGATCAACTATCCCTTTGTGGCTTGATCACCCACTATTTACATATGGGACTACACCCCGCTTCTGCCAGCTGTCTCCCTGGAAAAAAGAAAGAAAAAATTCACTAAGAAACACAAACCCACCACAATGTCAAAATAGTCACCTGATATTTTTGAGAAATATATTTTTTACAGAGTCAAAAGGATCCAGAAAATACACATGCTAGTAGTTTCTTTTAGTACTTTTAGTAGTTTCTATTACTATGTCTACCTAAGTCAGAGGGTACAATATGGGCAAATAAGCAGTGGGAAAAGCCAGTATGCTAACTACAGATTGGAAGTAGAGAACTGAAGCTTTTTCCTCATTAATTAGTTGGCTAACCTTTATTTTAATGGCATATTACTTTTTTTTATTACTTATTTTAATCAAGTGGACACGCAAGTTTTACCAAGCCCTTTAGTTACAAACAGAACATCTCAACAAGTTCAGGAGTTGTTACTTTAAAGGAGAAATTGAAAAAATAATTCAAATCCTAAACATAATATTAAATGGTGTTAGAATACTGGTTCTGATATTTCTGCTTTTCATTTTTATAATTACAGATAAAATATATATACTAGCACAGTTTCCAAATAAGTGTTATTAATTAGGCATGCATATCTAATTTCATTCAACCTACAAGTCTCAATTCCTTCATGCTTAGACACTTGGAATGGACACACAGAAGGAATGAATATTTGCAAGCTAGTTTGTCTCTTAAGAAGCCAGGGCAAAAATTAGATCTTCAGGGAAGATAAAAATACACACATTTCTGATTATGACATGTCATGATTGCCTTAAAATTATCAAAATCCATGTTTCCACTTGAAGGGGTCATCCTAGATTTGCCCCTGTCATGGAGTCCAGGTGCCTGCCCTGTGATGGTACAGGAATTCATAGAGCCACATTATGAACTTGGTCACTGCATTGGGTTTATGTGGCAAGGTCTTGGTAGTGGAGGGCTACAGGTGTGGCTTTTGTGAGAAGCTGGCAGAAACTTCCCCATGTCTGCTGGAGCCACTGCCAGCCGGCTCCAAGATGGACCTACCGTTGTCCAAGGCCGAGCCCATCAGTGATGGAGGTAGCAGCTGGGGAGAGCAGACATCATGTGAGAGAAACAGCCCTGCAGACACCCAGGTTGGTGGAGAAGTAGGGGTAGGAGGTGCTCCACGTGCCAGAGCAGAGATTCCCCTGCAGCCCATGGTGCAGCTCACAGTGAGGCAGCTGTGCCCCTGCAGCCCATGGAGATCCACCTGCAGCCCATGGAGGTCCACAGGTGTAGCTGGATGCTCTACCTGGAATGTGGTCAAGTAACTCAGATAATGTCCCATTTGCAAGGCTATCAGTGGCAGACTGAGCAGGGCATCCTGCTGGTTTTGGTGTTTAATTATGCTAAAACCAGTCTGAGTCATCCTGATAGTGAGGTAAAGATGTGGCAGATATAGTAAAGCATCCCTACCTAAAAATACTGAGCTGACCCAGATGAGATCTGGGGACATATGACTGACAGTCATCACTTTATATTATAAAAGTCTAGTCCACTTTCATGCACTTAAGTTCTTCTAACATATTCCTCCTTAGAGTATGTGAAGATTCCTCCCTCTGGTTTTGGGAACACCCACCAAGGATACTCCTCGAGGTTAAGAGAAAGAGATCTGCCCATAGGTTTTGATATGGGTGAGTTACATCAATCTCTACTTAATAATTGTTTCTTTTTACTAGCTTTAATATAATTGCTTTAATATATAGTCTACTATATTATACACTAATAGTAGTTTTAACTTTTACACTGTGTAGTTCTTATTAAGATCTTTTGTCTAATCATTTGTCAGAGTAAATAATTCACTTTATATAAAGATATCTGATTTGCCATCATTAAAACCTGTGGCACAAAGTTACTTAAACCGTTGACAGCTGGAGGCTAAGATTGGGTCCAGCTGTCCCCAGGCAACTCTCTGAGAAGGAGTTTAGAACTCTAGAGGGTCCTTTCTGCACCTGGTGACTCAAGAGGAGGGCTTCTCTAATAAACTTCATCTGAAGCTCCCACTCCACCCGTGACAATAGGGAACAGAGATCCACCTGCAGCCCATGGAGGAGCTCATGCCGGAGCAGGTGGGTGCCTGAAGGAGGCTGTGACCACAAGGGAAGCCCATGCTGGAGCTGGCTCTTGGCAGGACCTATGGCCCCATGGATAAAGGAGCCCATGGTGCAGCAGATTTGCTGGCAAGACCTGTGACCCTGCAGGGGACACACCCTGGAGCAGGAGAAGAGTGTGAGGAGACCTTCCCCTGAGGAGGAAGCAGCAGCAGAGACAATGTGTGATGAACTGGCAGCAGTCCTCATTCCCCTGTTCCCCTGTGCCACTCAGTGAGAGGAAATAAACAAACTGGCAGTGAAGTTGAGCCCCGAAAGAAGGGAGGGATGGGGAAAAAATGTTCTGAGATTTGGGTTTACTTCTTATTATCCTGCTCTGATTTGATTGGTAATAAATGAAACTAATTTCCCTGAGTCTGTTTTGCCCATGACAGTAATCAGTGAGTGATCTCCCCCTGCTTTTAACTCACAAGCCTTCTGTTATGTTTTTCTGCCCTCCTGTCCAGCTGAGGGTGGGAAGTGATAGAGTGGCTCTGGTGGGCATTTAGTGTGTAGTCAAAGTCAACCCACCACAGTCAGAGATGTGATTTGGCTGAAAACTTACCTGCAAAATTTATTCTCCCCAAAAGCAAATAGCCAAGTGATTACTTGGTGTCTGATCATTTCAAGTCTGATGGTCTGGTTCCCAGAGCAGCTGTCTTCTGGAAGCCACATATGTTGACCTATGCATGCAGAGACCCTATCCCCTTGAAATATCCCATATGGCTTTAATCAGACCTACTGTATTGTATAGAACAGTCATTTTATTAACAGATCTTCTCTTAGGCTACTTCAATACAAATAAAACAGGGCCAAGGCGCTGACACTGGCAATGGTCCACTTTCATCTGTTCTGTTTTAACTGCAAACACAGCCTCTTGCATGGTTTTGGCTCATGCCAAGTAGCACTGTCCAGACAAAACCCAGGAACAGCTCAGGAGATACCAAATGCCAAGGATTATTTCCAGGCAACAATTTGGACATGGATATCATGTTTTGAGGATAAAGGGAGCAAGCTTGAGCATATGGAGGTGATCCATTGCTATGCTGCTTGGACTCAAGGGTCACAGTCCCTGGTCAGATCAGTTCAGTGCCACAGAAGTTGCTTTTCAGTCCACCTCCTAAAGGCTGAACTTTACAAATGGGAGGTCGAGAATACCCCTTATAGTAGCACTGGAAAATACTGCTTTGCTGGAGAAAGCAGCACAGAATGTCTGAGATGTTTTTGGCTGCCTCTGGATTGCTCAACTGATCCAGCAGTTACAAATCTAGTCCAGAAGGAGATTGGGCAGTTCTGGGTCTGATGATCTGGAAAGGTTTGTTTGATGAGAGCCTTTGCTCTCATCATTTTATGTTATCTGTGTTGGATGAAGAAGTAACACAGAAAAAAAAAGGCTACTTACACATGGCTACTATTCTGCCTTTACTCTTCTCGAGCCCTTCAGTTTACATGCAAGCTTCCTTCAGGCTTTTGCACTTCTGCCCTGTAAAAGTCATGTTCCCCTTTGATCTTCATTCACCTGTGATTTCTGAGACTTTCCAGCATCACCAGAACCAGCATGTCACCTACATTCTTCAGCATTTTGGAAAACAAGAGAGCTGCTGGCAAATACTTCAGAGCCTTTCCTGCAAAAAAAGCCATACACAAACCAGTCACAGCCAGGCACCAAACCCCCAGACTCAGCCTGAGTAGGTGACTTAGGCTCAGTTGGTAAGGAAAGAGAAATCTATTAACTGTATCCAAGGTGATGAACATTTTGGTAGGAACTTAGAAAATATTCTTTCCCTGACTAAAAGATTCTACATCTACAAAGTGGTCACTTTTCCCTGATCAGCTTGGCAGTCTTGGGTCTGTCCATGTTTCCTTTTAGGTTGAGTCACCATTCAAGAGCAATTTGTCCCAGCTCCACAAATGGCACTGTCAGCTCAAGAGTCAGTCACTGCTCCCCTCACAGTTTTCTCTTTAAGTCCATAAAACACACCACAGTCATCCCACTGGTAAACTCTTGAGATGTACTAGTACCTGTGTGGTTGTATTTCATATGATTTTCCAAAGAAAGTGTTATAAAATCTCGCATCATGCAAACCTGATTAAATTATGTCCTTGAGTTCATAGCAACTTCATGTTTCCTTCTCACAACAGCATATCTATTCCAGCTCCTGCCATTTCACAAAATCATGAGAAGCTGTGTCAAGAAAGGACTTGGAAGGCAGTCTGGGCCCTTCTGTGCTCCACAGCAGAGGAGCCTGTCTTTACACATCCGTCCCTGCCAGATGTTTTCCTGCACTGTCTGCAAAGATTTCCAGCAATGGAGATTCTCATTCCACCTGTCCCAGTGACTGCCTACTTTTACTATTGGAAAGATTTTTCCCAAGCTTTGCAGTTTAAGCCAGCACTTCTTGCCCATCCATCCTGTACATGGAAAGTGGATAAATTTCTCCCTCTGCAATATTCCTGCATTTTCTAAGACTCATTTTCTGTTCCTTAATTTCCTCCATGTTAATCTTCTCCATTTATTTCATCCTTTTCTCTTAGCTCATCTTTTCTAGACCTCTGCCTGTTCTCATTGCAATCTTCATTAAAATTGGTCCATACCTTTCTTGAGGCACAGTGTCCAAAGATGAAGACACTACTCCAGATATTCTTATCAACATGGAAAGCACAAAAAGATCACTTTACATTTCCAGCAGGCTGTTATGCCTCCTGCTTGTACATCTCAGCGTGGTGCTCACCCTGTTTGCAATAACACGACATTGTTCTATGCATTCACCTTGTATTGGTATCATCGTTACCTGTATTCCACCCCATTCTGCCCCAAGGGCCTTGTTTGATGAATTCCTACCAAGCTGTGTGATTTGTATTTGTTGAGTTTGTTCTCCCTGTGTAAGTGCTGGTTTCTGGAAAGGGACCAGTGTAGTTGCTCTCAGGAAAACTACAGTTAGAAAATGACAACTGATCACTACTCTTTGAGTGCTGTTTCCTCCCCTGTTTTGTGCTTGCCTTTCTCCTCCTACTTTTCTGTAGTGTTTATAGAATCGTTGTACACGACTGAGTAAAGTTGTTTCTGATTTAGAATAAATCCTGATCCTTAGTTCAATGACCCATTAAGTGAATGCACATACGATAAAAGTTAGATCAAGGAATATCAAGAGCTTCTCACTCTCTGATTTTCACCAGCCTCTCTTCTGCAGCAGATCAAGCCGTCACTTTGCCTGTTCATAAGACATAATTATCATGCAAAAGAAGTTAATTGTAAACTTTAATTTGCTTGCTACGGTTTTACAGCATCTAGAAGGAGCAGAAAAGGATGAAATAAAGTAGCAAAACAAAAGAGAAGCACTAGAAAGCTAAAGAGTTTTTTGCAAATGAGCACTCCAAATTTCTGTTTGATCAGCAGCTACACTGAACGAGAGGAAGGCTAGACAAAGAAAGGAGATTTCTCTTGTCTTAGATTATGATGAGTTTGAGAGGCCTTTAAGAATGAAAAAAAGCTTTGATTATTAGAGACTGATATTAACAGAGAAAGAAAATGTCTGGAAAATTGCTTTTGAGATTAAATTTGAAAGAGGCATGTTCATGAGCTTAGGGTAATTTAGGGCTAAACAGCTACCAGCTTAAACCTGGAACTGGAAAATTAAGAGTATATATAGTCAACTACTAAAATGAGTAATAGCCATTAACACATAGAAACCAATGACCAAAAGAGCTTAAACAAATGAAGTAAACTTTAAAATGCAATTTCCACAGCTGAAGTGATTATACCATATTTTAAGGTACAGACACACCATGTTACACTAGAAAAGTGGGAGTCCCAGATTATATAACTGGTCTTCAAGGAACTGTAGTTCTAAAAAACTGCATATGAAAATAAGGATTTCATATTCAATACCAGCCCACATTAAGATCTGCAGATCTCCCAATTGCTATAAATTGTCTGAGGAATCTACTCTAAGCAGCCATAAATGCCTAGAATCCTCTTTCTCAGCTTATGGTCAGGGCTGCTCAAGAATCACTAAAATTTCATACTGACTCAGATCCATCTCTTCATAAAAGTAGACATCTGCTATTGCTTTCAGTGTTAATCACATAAATAATTTATCACCACAGAAATTCTACTAAAAATGTGTTACACAAGTAAAATCTTCTGCTCTTTCCTCAAACTGGGTACCCCTTAGTGGGCACTGTGAGAGTTAAGTCTCTGCAATGGGACCAATCCTTGAACATCTTTCTGAGAATGCTGCTATACTAAAGAGAAAGTTTTCTCTTTAAACAATGAGACTTGGATGCATGACAGCACTAATTACCCCACCAGTGCAGATGTCCTTTCTGGTTTCCTGCACTACAGCTCAACCCCTGTGTTACCCGTGTCACACTCCCTGCCATACAGCTCCCTTCCCTTGCAGGAACTGCCTGAACTCCTCCACAAGGTCTTCTTGCCATCTTCATAATCAAATTCACTTTCAACACCCAGGCTTGCCAAGCTGTGTAAGCAGGGCTTGTTTGCAGACATTAGAGACATCTGCCAGTTCAAGTGCCAGACTCTTTTTGTTTATAATTGGAGATTTTACCTAAGAGAGAAGATAAATTTCAGTAACCCTTCAACTCTGAAAAAGAACAGTCAGTCCTGTCAGACACTTCTTATTTTCAGCTTTCTAAATTATCACTTTTTAAGTTTAGAACTTCCAGTTTTGAGTAAGCAAGACAGTTGCAAACACTTTAATTTTATTTAAACAATTAATTCTAAAGTTCTTTTTTTTTTCACTTTAATGAACTTACAGACACTTTTTCAAAGGGGAGAAAGAAACAAGGCATTTGTTTCTCATTTATTCTCACTACATTCAGGAACCTAATTGTCACTCTAAAGTGCAAGAGCCAGTATAGAGAACTGATGGAAAATGAGACATTCCATTACGGAATTAAGTAAACCAAGGCAAGACAAACCTGTGTAACAATTTTTGCTTTTAAATGCTTTTCCTTTAATTGTCTTCTTTCCACTGCCAAAACAACTATTTTTATGAAGGATCTATTAAGTCATTGTCCGTAAAACCACAGGAATCAAAACCCATTTGCTTTGTTGGTGAATATGGTGGATGCTCTCCCATGAGCCACATTTGAGACTGGGCAAGGACTAGGGATAGCATCCTAAAATATATGAAAGCGCAAGACATGAATCTTGAGAGAAACAAAAGGAGGAGACAAATATTCCAAAGATGCAGTTCATCCTACAAATGACAGCTGGTCATTTAAAAAACCAAGTCCCAAATTTTGGTTCCAAACTCAGCATCTCTTCTGTGTGGGCAATCAAATTCCTTTGTTAGCTTCTTAGCTCTGGCATGTACCAAATGGGATTTCTAAGCACGTTGCTTTACAGTCTCTTCCATCATTGCTCATAATCTTTCAGAGGAAGCAAAGGCATTTTGTTCTCATGTTCACAAACAATGGCAATTTTCCTTTATCCTTTAAATTTTGGCTTAACACTCACAAGATTGCAAATAAAAATCTCAAGTACCAGCTGCATTTGTGTATGCAGAGTATCGTTCTTCCACAGGAGATATGTTATAAACAAAACTGATAAACAGGGATGTATGATAAATAAATATGATATGTAAAGCTGTCAGGAACATGACAAGTGAAAGTTTTGATTAGTGGGAAATTTGATAACAAAGGCAGTACAACAAATGAAAGTCATTGGAATTTTCTTTGTACTTCTGGATATGCCTATTTATATAGTGAAATCCAATATTTGATATGTCTCTTATCAGCTGGTCGACAATGAATTTTAAATTTAAAGCTATCACCAAGCATTTGTTATTCATCAAGCTGGAAAAAAGGAGATTGTTGGGAAAAGTGACTGCTAGGAGATGACACCAGCCTTGTGTTCACTTTCAGTCACAGACCCAAATAAAGCAATTATTTCAAAATGACTGATGCAGATAAGTTTTCATATTGAACATTTGGATGGAGAATAGTACTGTCTATATACACAGTCAGGAATAAAAATGCAAAGTTTTATCCTGGGCTTTTAATATGCATGACAACAAAGAAACATTTGAATGTTGACTTTATTCCCTTTCAATCTGTTCAAAACCTAGGGAGGGGAGTATATGTTATAGCACTGCCTCTTCCACATCTAGTTTGCTACAGTTTGGAAGCAAATCCCTACAACTGACTACAATCTGTTCTATCAGCTGCCTTTGCAAGGTCAACACACAGTATTGCACTATATTTATTGCCAGCTGGTGAAAATTGAGTATCATTTAAAACTTTCATCACAACTGCAAATTGGCAAGAGATTCTGTAAAAGTTCATGTCTGTGGGAATTCAAACATTGGAGTAATATAGATAATTCTACAGATATTTGACTTGAAGAACTTCATTTTTGCCATTTGATGCTCAGTCTTCATTTCCTTTATACGGGTGCACTTATTCAGAAATGATTTTGAGATTACTGGGTAAGACTTTTGAGAAGGAGAAAGACGGGAAAATAAGGAAAGAACATTTTAAAGTAGAAATTGAAATATGTACAGCCTTACCCATTGCAGAGGAACATATTGTGGGAGACATGCCATTGGCCATGGGCTATTATGTTTTCATTGCCAGTTCATTATTCAGCTCCCACATTCACAGCATCACCAGGTTTTTGCTGGGGGTAGCACTATCTGTGGCTCAGCTCACTACTGCAGGGCAAAGACATTACAATCATCCCACTGAAAATCTCTGCATGCAGAGGAAATCTTAGATAAACTCAAAGGTTTAGAAGGTGGGTTTGAATATTTACTGATCATATTATAACTCCTAACCCTTCAACATCAATCTAAAAGACAATTTAAAAATGGCTACTGACCCACAAACCCAAAACAATCTCAAAGTATTTTTAAAATATACAAGCCTGAGGAACTTTGTCTGTCAACGTTAACCTAAAAATGCTTTTACCATCATTTTCTTCTTAACTGAATCAAAGATGTTGATACATTTAAAAATTAAAAAAAAAATCCAGGTGTCACAGAAACCCATAAAGACTAATATATAACTAATAGACTAATATTAGAGGACACCTCTTGATCAAAGCAGAACTGCCTTGAAAGGTAGATCAGAGTCTTGTTTAGGGTTGTGGCAAAACTAGTTTTGAAACTCTCTCAGGAGGAAGGTTACACAATCTCTCTAGGCACCTCATCCAGCGCTGGACCATTCTTATAGCTGGGGGTTTTTTAACTAACGTCATGACCAGTTTAGATATCACTGGGATTATTTTCTTGTCTTCTAACCAAAAAGCATATTTCTATTATCATCAATGCCTGAAAATATGTACAGGCTAAGTCAAAGCAGGATTTATGTTAGCAGGTATTTATAGAGTTTGGATCTATATATTAAAGAGTCAGGTTTTCTAAGAGGGTGTAAAATCTGGAGCTTTGTATTTACATGCTCAAGTCTTTGCTCTTTAAATCAAACAAACTTACTCTGTTCACCAAAAAAATACCAACAGCAAACTGGACTCTTCATGTGCAGCACTGCCACTGTAGTTACAAGAGGGAAACAAAGTGACACTTCTTTGTTATGTACTCTGTCAGTATTTCCCAGGATATTTTCTCTGCAAATATCTTTAGTTGTTCCTATACCCCAGTACTTTGTCATGGATTGACCCTGGCCAGATGCCAGGCACCCAATGAACGTTGCTGAATCACTCCCGTTGCAACTGGACAGAGGGGAGAATTAACAAAGAGGTCATGAGTTGAGAAAAGGACCAGGAGAGTTCACTCATCAAACACCATCATAGGCAAAACAGGCTCAAACTTGAAGATATGAAAGTGAATTTATTACACAGAATAAACAGAATCAGAGTAGGATAATG
>WBMZ01013272.1:0-42269 GCA_013400975.1 Atrichornis clamosus | reverse complement strand
TGTCACCTCTGTCCCATATCACCACTGTCCCGTGTCACCTCTGTCCCGTGTCACCTCTGTCCCATGTCACCTCTGTCCCACGTCACCTCTGTCCCATATCACCTCTGTCCCGTGTCACCTCTGTCCCATGTCACCTCTGTCCCACGTCACTGCTGTCCCACGTACCTGCACAACAGAGCTCTTGGCCACCATCCCGCGGTGCTGGGGAAGCCGCTGTCCCCCAAACGTGCCACAGGCCAGGAGTCCCCAGCTGGTCGGGCCTTGCTCCAGCGCTGCTTTCTCACTGATGTTCTCACTGGTGCAGGGAGCAGAGTCCTCACCTCACAGAGCCCAGTCCTGCTCTGGCCACGCAGTGGGAGCTGTCCCAGTGCACTCACAGGTATTGGGGCACACGTCCTGACCATCACCTGTGGGATGACTCAGCCAGGACCAGCCTTTCTAAGCATAAGGAGAAGCAGCTGGTTCACCCGGTGTCCAGAGGGACCTCAGTGGGATGGGGAATGGTCCAACAGGAACTTCATGAGTTCAACAAGAAGAGGAAAGTCCTGCCAGGACTGGGAAACCAGCCTAGCACCAGCACAGGCTGGGATCACCTGACTGGAAAATTAGTTTGGCAGAGAAGGACCTGGTGGACACCACATTGACCATAAGCAAAGGTGTCCAACAGTGCATCAGGAGAGCACTGCCAGCAGGGAGAGGGGGACGATCCTTCCCTTCTGCTCACCACTGGAGAGGCCACACCAGGATACTGGGTCCAGTGCTGGGCTCCCCAGTGTGAGAGAGATGCAGGCATAGCGGGCATTACATGGACAGATGGTGGCAGGACAAGGGGGAACAGCTTTAAACCAAGAGAGGAGAGATTTTTATTAGATCTTGGAAAGGAATTATCCCCTGTGAGGGTGGGGAGGCCCTGGCACAGGGTGCCCAGAGAAGCTGTGGCTGCCCCTGGATCTCTGGAAGTGTCCAAGGCCGGGTTGGACGGGGCTTGGAGCACCCTGGGATAGTGGAAGGTGTCCCTGCCATGGCAGGGGATAGAATGGGATGATCTTCATGGTCCCACCCAACCCAAACTAGTCTGGGATTCTATTCTGTGATTCTGTTGGAACTAAAGTTTTGAGATTTTAATGCTTTTTGTCATCCTGAAGGTGTTGGTGCAGAGAGCAGGGAGCAGAGACAGAGAACAGCACTGAGCAACTTGTTCAAGCACTGAACACCTTCCGGGGGCACTCTTGTAAACACATCTGACCTAAACCTTCACAGCCAAGGATAAACATGTTATATTACAATATACAATGGCCCGTCAGAAGTCAAGGAGTGTCTGGATGATGTTCTTAGTCATATGGTTTAGTTTTAGGTTGCTCTGCAAGGCGCAGGGGGTTGCACTTGATGATCCCCATGGGTCCCTTCTAACTTGAGACAGTCTATGACTATGAAGTTTTCCAGCTGATGCTTGCCAGTGGGACTCTGGTGAGTTATCTCAGTTTTGGGAGAAATTTGGATCATCTTGAAAGGGAGGAAAGATGGATGGATGGATGAATCACATTTTACAGGAGACATTTTCTTTTTGTCACTCCTGGAGCAACCACTCTCTCTCCGAAGCGGGTGATGAATCTGCTTTCACTCTTTGCAGAATTATGAAATAAGTTGATTTCCTAGAGCGATCTGTGATTGTTCCTGGCACCTGTAGCTGTAGGTTTTCAGGAATAGGAACCAGCTTTCCCTTGAGATTTGTGACTGATTTCCTGAGCTCAGTGTAGGCAGCAGCAGTTGCTCCTCCACAGCCCAGAGCACCGGCCCCATTCTGGTTCCTCCTTCCTGGCCCATTCCTGCAGCAGGGTCGGCTCACGGTGCCCTGCCCTGGCCTTGCTGCATTTGCAAACACCCTTCACCTCCCACACTGCCGTGGCACTGAGGTGTGGGTGCTCCTGGCCGGGATCTACAGTGGAGAAGCACAGGGAGGTGTGGGAGGTGATGCCTGGGACTGCTGCAGTGAATGTCCATGGGAACCTTGGATTAAAGCAGATTCCTCTTTGTGGAGGTCCTGGTAGCCACAACGTTTCTCAGATGCACGGGTCTGACTTCAGATTAGAGGTGGGGAGCAGACACCTCCTTCATGGATGGGTGCAGGGGACACAGGGGATCCATCCCCATCGCTGGTGGGCAGGGAAGGGATCAGACCCTCCTCTTCTCCCCTGCACACGGGACCTGAGGCCCTGGGCCCTGCAGTGTCACCTTGCTGCTGCTCAGTGCACTGACCTGGCCCCTCTGCTGATGCACTTCAGCCCTTGGGGCACCTCAGGGGCTGAAGGGCTGCTGGGGACCCCCGAGAGCTGCCATGATGCAATGGTGTTGTGGCTGCCCCTGGATCCCTGGAAGTGTCCCAGGCCAGGCTGGACAGGGCTTGGAGCAACCTGGGCTAGTGAAAAGTGTCCCTGTCCCTGGCAGGGGTGGAACGAGATGGGCTCAAAGGTCCCTTCCAACGCAAACCATTTTGGGATTCCATGATTCCCAAGTGGTATCTTGGAAGAGTGGCCCAAGGGACAGTTGCCCAAAGCCCATCTGCACTGGCCGATGGGTTTCCTGTCAATCAGCTCTTGCCATCTCAGCACCAGGAGTCTGGTGTATGTTCCCTTTCTAGTCACTGGAGACAGAGATGGACCTTTCTGGGGGATGATTCACTGCACTCAGCTTCACATCTATTCTGGGATGGGAGAGATCTTTTTCTGGCTGTGCCTCCCTCTCTCTGCCTCTCGTGAGTTCCAGAGTCCTGCCAGCTGCCCCAGCAGTTTGCAGATCCCTTCCTGGACCTGCTTCACCTTTATGCCATAAACGAGGGGGTTGAGCATGGGAGGGACTGTCAGATAGAAATCAGCCACCAGCACGTGGACGTGAGGTGCCAAGCTGAGAGAGAAACTCTGCAGGTACATGGAGAGGAGCCCACCTACGTAAAAGATCAGGATGACGAAAACGTGGAACCCGCAGACCCCTTGAGTCGAGCCTCGTGGGACGGCAGCCTCAGCACAGCCCTGAGGATCCTGCAGTAGGAGAAGGTGAGGAAGGCAGGGTCCGTCCCCACCAGCAGCGTGGCCACGGCGAGGCCATAGCAGTGGCCGGTGGCCGGGTCGGCGAGGCCAGGCCCACCATGGCCATGTGCTCACAGTAGGAGTGAGGGACCACCCTGCTGCTGCAGTAGAGGAGGCTGCTGAGGAGGCACATCAGGGGGGTCATGGCCCCAGCCCCCCCTGGCCAGCAATCCCATCTGGATGGCCCTCGGGGCGGTCAGGACCGTGCTGTACCTCAGCGGGTGGCAGAGGGCCACGTACCGGTCCAGGGACATGGCCAGGAGCACCCCTGACTCCACTGCGGTGAATGTGTGGATGAAGAACATCTGGATGAAGCAGGCCTCAAAGCCAATCTCCCTTGAATCCAACCAGAACACGCCCAGCATCTTGGGAACAACGGTGGTGGAGAAGATGAGGTTGATGATGGCCAGCATGGCAATGAAACAGTACATGGGCTCCTGGAGGCTGCTGTCCAGCCCCACAGCCAGCAGCACCAGCCCATTTCCCAGCAAGGCCATGATGCAGGTGATGCAGAAAGGGATGGAAATCCACACGTGGAGAGCTTCCAGGCCAGGGATGCCTGTCAGGAGAAAAGGCCGAGGGTTGGTGTTGGATCGGTTGGGGGCTGACATGGCACAGGTGGGCCAGCCTACATCTTTGTCCCCAGCTCCCTGGAACAGTGACAGAAAAGTTGGGATTTTGGCTGCCATCGGTGTGACCACTGTGCCCATGGCATCATGAAATTTTGTTGTGTTTGTTTGGGGAAAAGCTGTCAGAACCAGTTATCTACAGTCAGGCTTTGAACGCCTGCTGCAGTCAGCACATTCCAGAGGATTCACAGAATCACAGAATCGTGGAATATGCTGAGTGGGAAGGGAGCCCCAGGATCACCCAGTCCAGCTCCTGGCCCTGCCCAGACCCCCCGCCAACCCCAGCCTGTGCATCCCTGGGAGCGTTGTCCAAAGGCTCCTGGAGCTCTGGCAGCCTTGGGGCCGTGCCCATGCCCTGGGGAGCCTGGTCAGTGCCCAGCACCTCTGGGGGATGAGCCTTTTCCTGCTCTCCAGCGTGACCCTGCCCTGGCACAGCTCCAGCCCTTCCCTGGGTGCTGTCCCGGTCCCAGGGAGCAGAGATCAGAGCTGCCCCTCTGGAGGTTGCTGAAGACCTCCATGAAGTCTCCCCTCCGTCTCCTCTTCTCCAGCCTTTGCCATATCCATGTCTGTCTACAGGTTGGCACCACATTGTCCTGCCCTGCTGTGGCTTCCAGCCACTCTTGCCACTCTCAGGGGGCAGAAATGGGGCATAATCACAGAATCACGGAATTATTTAGGTTGGAAAAGACCTTTAAGATCATCAAGTCCAACACTTAACCCAAAACTGCCGAGGCCACCAAGCACCCTGGGCTCTTTGGCCCCTGCCCAACCTTCAGGAGCATTTCCTGGGCAGAGCTCAGGTGAGTCCTCCCTCCCTATGTCCTGGTCAGAGAGAGGACTGGACGTGTGGGGTCAGGTCACACAAGTTCATCCTGATGTTCCTTTGGGCCATGCAGAAGCTGCACCATGTCTGTGGTGAAACTGGGCTGAGAGAAACGTTAGCCAGAGCAGTGGTGCTCCAGACTGGCCCGGCCCTGGGGACACGAGCAGCCCTGGCAGCTCTGGCTGGAAGTCCCAGTCACGGGGAGCAGGGCTAAAATGGTGCCACCCCTGCTCCACACTCACCACTGGTGGGACGGAAGGTTCCCGTCACAGGTTCCTGTCACACCCACTGCAGGTACACCCAACTGTTCCCCTCTGGGTTTACTAGAACATGCTTGTCTGGAAGAAATTGGACTGTCCAGGCTTGTGGGCATCCAGAGGTGGAGAATCTCCATCCCCTGACTGGCATACAAGTGCAGATCACGCTCAGGGTTATAACTCCTTGTTTTTCTTCCCCCCGACACTGTCTGTCTGCTCCTCCTGGCCATGGCATCCTCCTCCTGCCTTCTCTTCGACAGAACCCTCAATAAACTAAAAGACAAAAAATCAACACAAACTAAAGACCCAGAGTATTGCAGTGTCTCAACTTCACTCCAGTATCTCTCTTATCAAGAGGATTTTTTTGTACATCATCAAGATTTAAACACTTTAAAATGAAATGATAGGACTTTGTCCATTCCCCTCTTACACCCCCAAACTGCTCTGCCCCTTTAGTGTCAGCATTACCCTCCCAGGTGCTGACAGCTGCTCCAGGACATGGTGCTCCACACGGAAAACTTCATTTGAGATAAGATTTGTGCTGGTTTGGGATGAAAGTCATACAGAAAAACTTCCAGTCCTGAGCCAGCCACTGTGAAACTTCTGCAGAGACAAGCCTGGACTTCTAACCAAACTATTCTATGATCCCAGTGTTCTCTGGTTCAAAGATTCAAAAAGATCCAAAGATTCTCTGGTTCTCTGATTCAAAGATTCATTGATTCAATGATTCAGTGATTTTCTGATTCTCTGCTTCAATTATTCAGTTATTCTCTGATTCTCTGACCTGATGAGGGTTAGAAGCTGTTAAGTGGAGAAGTCAGATAAAAGCAAACAAAGGCATCTGCCCTCTGCATGGAGGAGGCAACTCCCGGCCTCCCTGAGAGAAAGGCAATCAGAGAACTTTATTTCTTGATGTCATTTGTTTAATTGGCAGCTCTGAAGGATGTTAAACATGCTCTGCTAAACCTGAACCACACACAGCAGCCAGGCTGGGTAATTTGCGTGAGGGGAAAAGCATCTCCGGAGGTCCTGCCCAACTTCCAGGAGCCCTGGCACACTGGGGGCTGCGGGCACTTCCCGGGATGTTCCCTGGGGAGCAGGGACACTGATGTGAGGAGCTGCAGTTGTCACCCTGACGTCAGTGCCCTGCAGAAAGCCCGAGAACTTAATGGGCAACTTGGTCAATAAAGAATGAAAGGACTGGAATCAAATTAAATTCTGGCAACCAACGCTGGCTGCAGGAAACGGCTCCTGCCAAACAAACCTGATTTCATTTTCTGCCCAGTGAAAGGTTTTGTTAACCGGGGGGTGAGCACAGAGGTACCTGAGAGGAGCTGGCCCTGCCCCGCTGCTCTCGGGTGAGGAGCTGGCACAGGGAAATGTCAGAACCAGAGGATTCAGAGAGCTCAAAACAAAGCTGTCAGAACCACTTCAAAATCACAGAATCCCAGAATGGTTTGGGCTGGAAGGGACCTTAAAGCTCATCTCCACTGTCCCAGGTTGGTCCAAGCCCATCAAAGCTGGCCCTGGAAACTTCCAGGGATGGGGCAGCCACAGCTGCTCTGGGCACACTGTTCTTCCCAGCACCCAATCAGGATCCCAGAGCCCTGCCTGCCTCCTCCTCCTACTCTCTCCCAATCCCAGCAGACGCCCCCGTGACATAATCCAGCCAATTTCACCAAACTCTGCCTGCTGGTGAGCCCCCAGCTCCATAGCTTTCCATTCCAATACCTGCTCTCCTGTCAAGGCATAAAGAACATTATCCACGGTTGAAAATGTAGTTTGCATTGCAGAAAATGTGTATTCAGCTCATTGCTGATTAATTTATACAATCAGAAACAAGTCGACTCTTCTGCAGGAAATATTTCCTGTGTTTAGTTAAAAGGTTTGATGTTTATTTGTTTACCTTTTAAAACTCTGGTCTTATTTTTACCTAAAAAAATACTCAGAGAATCAGAATTAGAGCTGCAGTCTCGTTTAATAAGAAAGTTTGAAAAACTTCTTTTAGAAAAAAATTCCAGCTACTGCCTTTTTCACTGGCTCTCTCACACTGTGCAGGCTCTGGGCTGGTGCTGAAGCCCCCCCGAGCCCCCAGCCTGGGTCCTGCTGTGCCCGTGCTGCCACCAGCACCCACCTGGCTCTGTCCCTGCTCAGCTCCACCTCCGGACGGCTGGAAAGAAACTACTCCTGCGCTCCAGGGCGGTGCCTAAATCACCCCGGGAAATGCAGGTGGGAGTTCCCGGGATGGAGATCCGCAGGGCAGAGTCCTCTCCAGGCTCCCCTGTAACAACCTCAGCAGGGCCAGAACAACCTGAATCCTATGTCAGGTCTCCCTCATTTGCTTTCTTTAATGAACGGCACGTCTAGGACATCATGGAATCATGGAATTATTGCTTCGTGTTGGAAAGGACCTTAGAGATCCTCTCATTCCACCCCCTTCCACACCCTCCACTGGCCCAGGTTGCTCCAAGCCCTGTCCAACCTGGCCTTGATAGCCAAGCCAGACAGGAATGTGCTCTACAAAGTTAAAAGCCCTTTTTTGTGTTTGCCTGGAGAATGCCAGGGCAGTTTCATTTCCAGTTCTCCTGTACTGTTGGCTGGAATCCTCTCCTGGATTCCAGTACCAAGGATCAGGCCATGGAATAGGCTCTCCATGCCCCCTCCAGACCCTTACCCAGCCCCAGGCAGTGTAAACCCAAAAAGTGCCAATTCAGCACAGAAAAAAAAAGCAAATATAGGGCAGCAGAAACATTCTGTCAACTGTTTGTTGGGATGCCAGGGAAGGTGCAGCAGAAAGTTGCATAAACACCACAAAGACAGGAAAAAGTATGTTTGAGGTGAAGAATGGCAGATTCAGACCAGTTTTGAAACTGAAAGCGATCCACTGAGTTTAATTTTTAAATTAATGCAGAAGTGAAGACTAAAGAGGGCATTTTGGGTGGGATTCATGGCAGTTGTAGATACGGTGTTGGGCTGTGGCTGGAGCCAGTCCTCCAGATCTCCTTCATAGGCATAGAGACAAACAGTGGGTTTAGGGCAGAACTCACAGAGTGATGGCATGATTTGGGTTGGTAATTCCACCATTTCCCTGGGCAGCCTGTGCCAATGCCTGACCACCCAGTGGATACAGCCCCCAGCCTCATCCCTCTGCTCCTCTTCCACCCCTACACCCAACTGGGGTGTCTTCCAGTGCTGATGATTCTGGGATTCTGGGACTCCACATGGACAGAGTGCTCTGAAGATCTCAGTCTTGAGGATGCTCAGTTTGAGGATTCCAGAAACCTGGAAAAGCTGGTCAGGGCTCAGCCACGATCCACGATTCTCTCAGTCTCTTATGCAAGAAGGGCCCAGAGAGGAGAACCTCGGGGATAGTCCAGAGGGACTAAAGAAGGCAACACAGTAGAAATTTCCCCATTTGGCATTGACACAAATGTACCTGGAGCCCTGTAACTACCCAGAGATGTTCATGGCACTGGGAACATCTCTGAACTCCAAGGAGGGTTCTTGCTTCTCTGTACCTCCAGGAAAGGAGGCAGGGAAAGAGCATCTGGTGTGTGCTCCTGCTCCCGGTCCCAAATAACTCTCGTCACGGAGCAGGATCCCATTAAAGCCAATGAGTCCTCCCTCCTCTCTGCTCGTGCTCACACATCACTCCCTGGGAACGCAGCTGGAGCTGCCTTTGCATAGATGGACACAGCTGGAAAACCACGAGCTCCTGCGTCAGGCACGAACCTTCCTGGGAAAGAGCATTTTGAGCAGGGCCCTGCGGATCTGCGTGGTCCTCATGCTGTACACGATGGGGTTGAGCGTGGTGGGCAGGGTCAGGTAGAGATCTGCCAGCAGGACCCGCGTGCGCGTTGACACGGCGCCGCCGAACTGCTGGGAGGAAGTGGACACGATCCCAGGGACGTAGAACAGCAGCACCACGCAGAGGCGGCACCCGCAGGGGCTCAGGGCCTTCCAGCAGGACTCCTTCCCCAGGACGGCTCTCAGGATCAGCCCGTAGGACACAGCAATGAAAGCCACGTCCGTGCCGACGACCAGGGAGGACCCGGCCATGCTGTAGAGCCCGCTGGGCCCGGGGTCAGCGCAGGCCAGGCTGGCCACGGCCATGTGCTCACAGTACAAGTGGGGCACCATGCGGGAGCCGCAGTAGGGCAGGGATGTCACCAGCCCCATCAGGGGCACCATGAAGAGCAGGGCTCTGAGCACGATGGCCGGGCCTATTTGGGCAATGGCTCGGCCATTCAGGGTGGTTCGGTACCCCAGGACGTGACAGACGGCGACGTAGCGGTCAGGAGCACTCCTGACTCCTCGGCTGTCGTGGACTGAACCAGGAACATCTGCACAAAACAGGCCAATGGAGCCAATCCCAGCAGAGCCCAGCCAGAACACGCTCAGCATCTTGGGGACGATGGACGTCACCATGAGCACGTCAGTGACTGCCAGCATGCCCAGCAAGCGATGGGTGGGAGCCTGCAAGGACCTGTCCAGCCCGAGGCCCAGCAAAACTGCCCCATTTCCTACCAGGGCGATGACATGGGCAGAGCAGGAAAGGATGTCCAGGCAGGTGGGGAAAGCTTCCAGGCCAGGGACACCCAGCAGGATGAAGGAGGAGGAGCTGCTGTTGAAGACATCAGAAGCCATGAAGGAGAATCTTGATTTGTGTTTAAAAAAATCCACCAAGTTTTGAGTCCTGAGATGCCAGGGGGATAAGGTGGGGATTCTGCATCAGTGCAAGAGTCAGATCAGGAATCCACATCATTATTACAATGTGTGGAACAGTGTAACATCACCCTTTCCTCATGGAAGGGGTGGTCAGGCCTTGGCAGGGGCTGCCCAGGGAGGTTTGGAGTCGCCATCCCTGGAGGTGCCCAAGGAAGGCCTGGACGTGGCACTCAGAGCTCTGGGCTGGGGACAAGGTGGGGATGGGGCACAGCCTGGACTCCGTGGGCCGGGAGGGCTTTTCCAGCCTCAGGGATCCTGGGATTCTGTGATTCTGTGATCACCAGCTAGGAGGAATGGGTCAGAAATGCTGAATAAATGGGGCTGTTGTGGCTTGGAAGTTCCTACAAAATGAAGACGTTGATGTTTCTCATCATGCCACCAGGAATAACCAAGGAATTTTTAGGCTATTGCTTGTGAAGGATTTATTCCTTTGTTGGTGGCTCACCCAGGCTCAGCTGACATCCTGGAAGGAGCTGCAAGAGGAGACAACAAGGAGAGTAAGGTCAGCTTTCAGCTCAATGGGCCCAACACAGGAAATTCCTCCAAATCTGTAGGGCAAAACAGTGCTCTGGGATATTAAACATGACCATGAAATTCCCTTTTGCTGCTTTGTCTCCCTTCTGCCTTCCGCCCATGAGAGAAGCCAGGCAGGCAGAGGAAAATATAAATTTCTGAGGGTTTATTCTGATAGGGGAAGCTTGAAGGTAACACAGAAACCCCAGAGAACTGTCCTGGAGGGACAAGAAGAGTCTGAGTGTGGTGGGCAGGATCTACGCCTTCATTTGTGCTGAAAATTTTTCTTCTCCTTCTCCCCAGACAGTGGCAAAGCCCAGGCAGGTGCTGGGAGAAATTGCCTGGGGGATCAGTCATCAGGAACTTTCCAGGGAGGAAAAGCTCTCCTTGGCAAGACACAAACTCACATGGTCTTAGCCTGAATCTCCCCTCCCAGTCCAGGCTGGCCCCTGGCTGTTGCCTCCATCCCTCCCCTCCATGGTCTGGGAGTTGAAAACTTGGAGTTGAGCACATCTCTTTTCCATCAATATGAAAACCTAAGGTGAAGAAAGAGACCCAGAACACTTGGAGGATGCAGCTGAGGAGGACTCTGGTCCTCTGCAAGGGGAAACCACACCCTGTTCTGGGCTGGTGTGTCCTGTCTGATTCCCACCTTGGGAAATGGGAGATGTTCCTTTGCACCATCAGCAGAGGATTTTTGCTGTGAGAGCTGATGCTCCTGGATATGGTTTGAGCTTGAGGCTTTCCCTGACCTGGAGCTCTGAATAAAACAGCACCGTCAGCTGTGGGGCTGTTCCTGCTGGAGCCCCTCTCTGGATGGGCATCCCACCCACGGGGTCCCTGTCCCTGTGTTAGGAAGGAAAAGCAGTGTCGTGTCCCCCCTAGCAGCCCCACCCTCCCCTCCAGCCCCTGGCAAAACAAAAAGTGCTGTGACTTGTCCTGCTTTACAGGGAAAACAGGCATGGAAGGGTTAACCCGGGCTGCTGGCAGCTTGGGAATGGGATGCAAGTTTCTCAGGCACTTGTATCCTCTACCCAACATACCAGAGGGCCAGACCTCATCCCCTCGGCTTTCCAGGCATTTGACTTCCTGGACCCTTCAGTACTTTCATCTCTCCTCCAGGTCACTTCGAGTCCTCCCCACGACACAAACCAAGAGGGTTTTCAGCCTGGCTCCAGTCAAGGACACAAACCAAGAGGGTTTTCAGCCTGGCTCCAGTCAAGGACACAAACCAAGAGGGTTTTCAGCCTGGCTCCAGTCAAGGACACAAACCAAGAGGGTTTTCAGCCTGGCTCCAGTCATAGCTGTTGGCCACATGAGGCCAAACACTGCAAAGCCAATATTGTGACAAGGCTGCCCAGATGATGGTGTTGATGAGGGTTTATTGCTCAGAGGACTCTGTTTGCAGCCTGTCAGCTGTGAACCCACTCCAGCAGGAAACGAGTCTCGTGCCAGAACTGTTTGTTTGGAAAGGACAAACATGTCTGAGATCCTGTAATCTAGAGCTTGGGAAAAAGCAGCTCCTCCCTCCCTCCTCCCTCCTCCCTGTCTGAGGCCCTTGATCCTCTGGGCAGAGGTTCCTGCACTCCATCCTAGGTAGCAAAGCCCCCCAGGTTATTAAAGGTGCTGCTCAACCAGTATTAGGCTCAGCTTTACTGGGTCCTTCTGGTTCACAGTGCTGCTCCAGCCCTATTTCCTCATCACAGAATCCCGGACTGGTTTGGGTTGGGAAGGACCCTAAATCCCACCGAGTGCCACCCCTGCCATGGCAGGGACAACTCCCACTGTCCCAGGCCGCTCCAAGCTCTGTCCAGCCTGGCCTTGGACACTTCCAGGGATCCAGGGGCAGCCACAGCTTCTCTGGGCACCCTGAGCCAGGGCCTCCCCACCCTCCCAGGGAACAATTCCTTCCCAATATCCCATGTAAATTGACCCTCCTTCAGGGAGGGTCTAACACACACACACAGAAGTGTCCAGTACCATGTCCCAGCCCTGTAGGAAGCATCCCACCAGGAGCAGCTGCTCCTTCAGGCTCAGGGGGGCCCTTCTGGCTCTGCACAAGTCCCTGACAGGAGGGGGCAGCCAGGGGGGATTTGGGATCTGCTCCCAGGGAACAGGGACAGGAGGAGAGGGAACGGCCTCAGGCTGTGCCAGGGGAGGGGCAGGTTGGACAGCAGGAGGAATTTCCTCATGGAAAGGAAACTGCCCAGGGAGGTTTGGAGTCGCCATCCCTGGAGGTGCCCAAGGAAGGCCTGGACGTGGCACTCAGAGCTCTGGGCGGGGGACAAGGTGGTGGTCTCACCAGTGCCCAGCACAGAGGGAAAAGGGATCAAAGGCAGTCTCTGATATCTCTGATGGATACATAACCTGATCTCCCATTGCCATAACTCTGTGCTTGCCCCAAATCCCCCATCCCAGAGGTTTTTCCTTGCTTCAGGCCTGTATCTCACCAGAGCTCGTGACTCTGCCCAGCCATCCCTGCCCTGCCCTTCCCAGCAGTGTTTGCCATTCCCGAGCGTGTGCGGCACGAGGGATGGACCGGGGCTGGGAGCAGGGAATTGCAGGTCAGCCAGGTGACAGGGCTGGCAGATGTCACCCCTGCGTGTCTGCAGCTTGTTTGAGCTTGGTTTAACCAAGGAAGAGCCAGATAATTAGCGCAGTTGTAATTAACCTAAACAGAGGTTACAGGTGTGTGACTGGCAGGTCGACTAAATCTGGGATGTCTGGAAGTGATGAAGCAGCTCATTAACTCCATCAGAGACCAAGCCCACTTAGCTGTATTGGCACTGCTGCCCAGCAGCTTGTCTGGGTAGATTCTTTCTATTCTACCTCGATTTGGCTAAAATTTGATCTTGGCTCAATTCTTGGCACCACACCTAAAAATACTGCCCCAGCCCCAGGTTAAATGTGAAAAAAACAGACACAGCTCACCTGGATGATTGGCCTGGCCCTGCCGGTGCCCACAGCACCTGCAAGTACCAGGTTTCTCCCACAAGCAGCTCCTCTACCTGCAAAAGGATCTGCATGGAAATATTTGTGTGTCTTAAGGAAGCTGATCTCCCCAGGTGCTCCTGCTGGGACTTCAGGGACTGAATCATCACGGGGGAGAAGCTGCTGCCTGGGAATAGCCAGGAATAGAAATGGTAAACAAACCCCCTTCTCCCTCTGTGTGGGTGATGTCAGTCCCAGCACCAAGATGCCAAACAGATTTTGGGTGCACAGAGGGGATATTTTAATTCTGGGTGAACATGAAGGTTCTGGAGCAAGTCCAGAGTTCAGCCATAGAGATGCTCCAGGGCTGGAGCTCCTCTGCTCTGGAGCCAGGCTGGGACAGCTGGGGGTGTTCACCTGGAGAAGAGAAGCCTCCAGGGAGAGCTCAGAGCCCCTTCCAGGGCCTGAAGGGGCTCCAGGAGAGCTGGAGAGGGACTGGGACAAGGGATGGAGGGACAGGACACAGGGAATGGCTCCCACTGCCAGAGGGCAGGGATAGATGGGATCTTGGGAAGGAATCCTTCCCTGGGAGGGTGGGGAGGCCCTGGCACAGGATGCCCAGAGCCGCTGTGGCCGCCCCTGGATCCCTGGAAGTGTCCAAGGCCAGGTTGGACAGGACTTGGAGCACCCTGGGATAGTGGAAGGTGTCCCAGGGCAGGGGTGGCATTGGGTGCGCTTTAAGGTCCCTCCCAACCCAAACCATTTTGGAATGCTGTGACCTCAACATGCAAATTGCAGCACACAATGGGCCACAAAAATCCCCCCCAGACACACCAGTTCTGCAGCAGGTACATGATCCCTTTAAATGTCTCCTATCTTTCCAAGGTAACAATTTGAGAACTGTAAGTGCATTTGAGCTGAAAACTGTGACATTTCAGGCAGTCACAGCTGAGAGTGAACAGAAACCTGCTGGGCAGCCTGAGGGTGCTCAATCCCGGGTCAGCCCATGCAGAATTGGGAAACTTCAGAGTGCTCAGCTGACAGTGAGCTGGAGGTAAATCACATCCCTCTTTGAGCTCCCTGTGAGTGCTGAGGAACCCCAGGTCTGCAGGACCCCCCGAGAGCTGTGTGTGCTGCTGGAATATTTGATGAAGTGAGGGGGAGAGGGGCCAAAGCACCCTGTGTTGGCCTGTTCAGGTGCTGACCCTCGCCACAGGGCCGGGGAGGCTGGTGGGCAATGCCCCTTCCTCAGCACATGGCCCTGGCTCAGACCCTGCTCCCGGCCCTTGGATCATGGTGGTCCTGCCTGCAGGAGGGGGCTCCTCTTTCCCAGCCTGAGCTCTGGGAACAGCCTCGGTGAGGGGAGGTTAATCCTGCTGCCGTCCCCTGATCCCCCAGACAGCGAGGGCACAGCACTGTCCCCTCCTCCCCGCTGAGTGCTCTGGGTCCTGCGCTTGGGTCACCACAACCCCCACAGCTCCAGGTTGGGGACAGAGGGGCTGGAAAGCTGAAAAAGGCCCCAGGGGTGGTGGCTGACAGCCTGGACACAAGCCCAGGGGTGCCCAGGTGGGCAAGAGGCCAATGGCCCCTGGCTGGTACCAGCCCCAGTGTGGGCACAGCNCCAGGGCAGGGCAGTGACTGCTCCCCCTGTGCTGGGCACTGTGAGACCCCTCGAGGGCTGTGTCCAGTTCTGAGTCCTACAAGTGAGGCATTGAGGGGTTGGAGCATGTCCAGAGAAGGGAACGGGGCTGGGGAAGGGTCTGGAGCACCAGGAGCAGCTGAGGGAGCCGGGGGGGCTCAGCCTGGAGCAAAGGAGGCTCAGGGGGGCCCTTCTGGCTCTGCACAAGTCCCTGACAGGAGGGGGCAGCCCGGGGGGGTCGGGCTCTGCTCCCAGGGAACAGGGACAGGAGGAGAGGGAACGGCCTCAGGCTGTGCCAGGGGAGGTCAGGTTGGACAGCAGGAGGAATTCCTGCCTGGAAAGGGTGGTCAGGCCTTGGCAGGGGCTGCCCCGGGAGGTTTGGAGTCGCCCTCCCTGGAGGTGCCCAGGGAAGGCCTGGACGTGGCACTCAGAGTCTGGGCTGGGGACAAGGTGGGGATGGGGCACGGCTGGGACTCCAGGGGCTGGGAGGGCTTTTCCAGCCTCAGGGATCCTGGGATTCTGTGGGGGATCAGCTCCCAGATCATGGGGAGGAACACAAACATGAGAGCACTGATTTTTTATCTGTCTGTTCAGTTGCGTTTGTCCTCCTATGACTTAGATATAATTTCTGTTGCCAGAATTAGTTATTGATGTGTGGGGCTGCAGAGCTGATTCACAGGTCAAACACAAATCAGCAGCACTGGGAGATGCTGAAGATAATGAAATCCATAATATTTCCACTGATTTAATGTATCTACTTCATTTATTTCCCCCAAGTCTTAGAACAAGAATTGTGTTTCACTGCAGAACTGGAATATGGATAAATCTGTTATGATACAAAAGGTGGTTCCTCATGAGGCACAAGAGCAAACCTGGCCTATTTTACTGTTGCATCCCTATCCAGCTGTTTCCATCCCAGTCCAGCAGATAAGAAATCCCCATGCCCCAGTGGCCCACACTGCCCTGACGGTCACAGGGCCTTGTGGGGTCTCTGTTTGCTTCCCCCAGGTGTCCTCAGCAGCTCTTTCTCCAGCTTGGAGCCCACGGCCAAGAAGGAAAAAAAGTACAAATATAGTATTTACATATATATATATATCTATAAAATATATAAATAAATAATATAAATAGTCATTTTTCACACCTGTGGGAGGATCCCAGTTTAGCTGAGAAGGAACTGAGCTTTGCACATAGAGGAAAAGAGGGAATTGGCTTGTTTTGAAGCTTTTTATGACCCTCCACATACCCAGAGTAGTGTAGATGAGGAATCACAGGAGAACTTTGAGATGGTGAGAGATGAAGTGATAAATTCAGTACGGACTCACCTTTGGGGGTATGCCTACTCAGGTGGGGGTCCTTCAGGGGCATAGACCCTCCAGGGATGTACCTGCTCAGTTTGACATTTTCTGCCCTTTATGAACATGTTTTCACAAAGGCACCACAATTCCCCATCCCTGGAAGTGCCCAAGGCCAGGCTGGACAGGGCTTTGAGCACCCTGGGACAGTGGAAGGTGTCCCTCCCCATGGCAGGGGTGGAATGAGATTATCTTTCAGGTCCTTTCCAACCCAAACTCTTCTGTGATTCCATGATTCCATCATTTTGGGATGGGTCTCTTACTGATCCGTGTGGAACCACCTGTGCCTGGCCCCGGACAGCCCAGAGCTCCCTCCTGGGCACCCTGCACCCCCTCCACTGCCAAAACCTACCCCAAACCCCCGCCCCACAAACATCTCGAGCTGCTGCTTGCAAACATGATTTTGATGTGTGGATAATGAGTTAATATGTTCCCAATTCAGGAAATGAAGCTCTTAATTGGGCTTGTGCTAGAACTTTCTGCTTCCACAAAGTGTTATTGATCTGCTTCTTCCAAAAGTAATTTTCTAAATTATAGGCAGTGATTAAATGCAAGAAAAAGAAGACAGAGTGGAAAGGTTAATGGTAGAAGACTGTTTTGTGCTGTCTGTCTGTCTGTCTGGGTGTCACTCAGGGATGTTTTTCCTCTGAAAGGACAATTTCTTTGAGGGCTTGATTCAAACTAGAACTTACAGAGGTGTCTGGCAGAAGCTTCAAACAGTGTGTATGGAAAGTGCTGGGAGCAAGTTGCTGTGCTAAATAATCCTTTTCATCTCATATGCACAGGTGGGCTTGGGGCAGAGGGGTGGCACTGGGAGATCCTTATGGTCCCTGCAAACTTTTCTGTGATGATGAAAGGGCACCCTAAAAATTGATCTTGGTCAATAATTCCAAATTCTCCTCATTCTTTCAAGTGGTTCCTGAGTAGGTTGTGGCTGCCCCTGGATCCCTGGAAGTGTCCAAGGCCAGGTTGGATGGGGCTTGGAGCACCCTGGGACAGTGGAAGGCGTCCCTGCCCATGGCAGGGGTGGCAGTGGATGGGATTTAAGGTCCCTCTCAACCGAAACCTGTGATTCTGTGAGGCGGCTGAGACAAATTTTGATCAATTTGTGCTCTTTAGTTACGCAAAAGGTATTGATTCCCATTTGAGCAGAGGCTCACACCTTTCCCTTTCCAGTGGTGAGGGCTGAGCTGCTGTGACCGTTGGCTGCTCAGTTGGAGCAGGCAAATGCACCTGTGTTTGCAGAGAGCCTGCTTGGAATATTTCTCTGGAAATGCCCCCCTGCCTGCCCCCACCTCCTCTCACTGAGCCTGGCAGCTCCTGCCTCCCGCTCCGGGCTGAGGCTGCCCGGGAGAGCAGGCAGCTTCCAGGATCCTTAGTGACAGACCTGGATGTTGCTGGTGAGTTTTCCAGTGGCCTCGGGCAGATGAAACCTTATTTCACCTTCAGTGTCCAGTGTCCCTCAGAGCAAGAGAGACCTGGAGGGGCTGGAGCGTGTCCAGGGAGGGGAACGGAGCTGGGGAAGGGGCTGGAGCACCAGGAGCAGCTGAGGGGGCCGGGGAGGCTCAGCCTGGAGCAAAGGAGGGTCAGGGGGGCCCTTCTGGCTCTGCACAAGCCCCTGACAGGAGGGGGCAGCCAGGGGGGGATTTGGGATCTGCTCCCAGGGAACAGGGACAGGAGGAGAGGGAACGGCCTCAGGCTGGGCCACGGGAGGGGCAGGTTGGACAGCAGGAGGAATTCCTGCCTGGAAAGGGTGGTCAGGCCTTGGCAGGGGCTGCCCAGGGAGGTTTGGAGTCGCCATCCCTGGAGGTGCCCAAGGAAGGCCTGGACGTGGCACTCAGAGCTCTGGGCTGGGGACAAGGGGGGGATGGGGCCCAGCTGGGACTCCATGGGCTGGGAGGGCTTTTCCAGCCTCTGGGATCCTGGGATTCTGTCATTCAGGTTTTTGATCAAATTTGACTCTCTGGATTTCTTCCTTTCCATTTAACCCTGTTGGCAGCTGGGAAGCACAAATGACATTTTCCTTCCCTCAGGGTTGGTTTGGTTAATTGACCTGCAGGTTTCGCTGATAAAGCTCCCAAAATCACCACACACACTTTGCCAAACTGAAACCAAAGGGGAAGGAATCAGTAGAGACTCAGGGCTGCTTCTCATCTCCAAGGGAGATGTTCTCTTATGGTCTGGCTGCATTCAGACAAACATTGACTTTTCTCTGTCTTCGTCTCCCGCCCCCTCCATCCTCCCTTCCCTCTCCTGCCGGCTGCCTCATCCCTGCAGGAGCCAGCACGGCCCAGGCTGCTCCGTCTACTGCCATGGGGAGCAGCCAACCCCATTCCCAGGGTGATCTCCAGGTCTCCATCCCACTTCTCCCCTTTCCCCGGGCAGCAACACCCAGCCTGTTGTTTGCCTCTGCTGCTGAGAAGCTTTGGGGCACCTCCCAAAGGGCTGAGCACCAAATCCCCTGAATATCTGCGTATTTATGGGGACTGCAATGGGGGGGACACTTAAATGTCCCACTGCTCTCTCACTGTCTGCTGTGCACAGCCCTGACAATGATCCTGAGGCTGCTCCACTGAGGCTTCTCCTTCACTGATCACCGAGTCAGAGAATCTCAGAACAGTCTGAGTGGGAAGGAGCTTTAAAGCCCACCCAGTGCCACTCCTGCCACGGGCAGGGACACCTCCCACTATCCCAGGGTGCTCCAAGCCCCGTCCAACCTGGCCTTGGACACTTCCAGGGATCCAGGTGCCGCCACAGCTTCTCTGGGCACTCTGTGCCAGGGCCTCCTCACCCTCACAGGGAAGAACTCCTTCCCAATATCTATTTAGAAATTAGAAAGAAATTGTCTAATATCTTTCTCATATCTAATTGATGGGATGTCTTTACTGAGGGCAGCTGCTCAGGGGTTTTTGGCTCCCAGGAGCCTGCCTCACTGTGGCAGCTGGAGTGTCTCATAGCAGGGCTTTTATTCCAAGACACTCTCCTTTCCAGGCCCTCCGACCATCGGAGCAGTGAGATGTCCTCTTCCAACAGGACTGGGTCCAGCGCCCTGACCTTCACCCTCACCGGCGTTCCCGGGGTGCCAGTGAGCAGCCCCTGGGCGGCACTGCCCCCGTGCTGCCTGTACCGCTCGTGCTGCTGGGGAACTGCTGCCTGCTCTGGACCATCAGGACAGAGCAGCTGCTGCACTCCCCCACGTAGCATTTCCTCTCCGTGCTGGCGCGGGCAGACCTGGGCCTGTCCCTGTGCACCCTGCCCACCGTGCTGGCCGTGTTCTGCTTCCCGGCCCCCTCGCTGCCCTTCCGGGCGTGCCTTGCCCAGATGTCTTTCATCCACACCTTCTCGGCCATCGAGTCCGGGGTGCTGGTGGCCACGGCCTTGGACCGCTTCGCGGCCATCTGCCACCCGCTGCACTACGGCTCCGTGCTCCGCGGCTCCCCGGTGGCCAGGGCGGGGGTGCTGGTCGTGCTGCGGGGCCTCTGTGTGGTGCTGCCCGGCGCTGTCCTCATGGGGAGGACGCCCTGCTGCAGGTCCCGGGCGCTGTCCCACTCCTTCTGCCTGCACCAGGACACGCTGAGGTCGGTGTGTGGGGACGTGCGGCCCAGCAGCTGGTACGGGCTGAGCGCCGTGATCCTCACCAAGGGCCTGGGCTCACTGGCCATCCTCCTGTCCTGTGCTCATCATCAGGGCCATCCTGGGCACTGTCTCCCCAGAGGCGTGAGCCAAAGCCTTCAGCACCTGCATCTGCCACCTCTGCACCGTCCTGATCTTCTACGTCCCCCTCATCAGCCTGTCCATCATCCACAGGTTTGGGAAGCACCTGCCCCCCCTCACCCACATGCTCCTGGCTGATGCCTATCTCCTGGTCCCCCCTGTCCTGAACCCCCTCGTGTACAGCTGGAAAACCAAGCAGATCCGCAGGCAGATCCTCATCCTACTCTGCTGGAGAGAGACCCAGCAGCAGGCCTAGTCCCAGATCACACCAGAGCCAGACTCCTCCATCCATTCCTCTCCAGACTGGAGTCCCAGAGTGGCGATTTCCTAATGCCAGAGTCCTCCTTCTGTTCCTCTCCAGACTGGTTGCTCATGGACAATATCCTCGCCTGGAGAAAATCCCTCAGGCTCCCTCACATCCCAGGAGGACCCTCTCCCCTCTCTGCAGCACAGCTCTGCTCTCCATGGAGGGATGGGTTATGGCCATCCACATTATCGCAGTCCCATTTTGGGATGCCACCCTCTCCAAAGGGCTGTGAGGGGGCAGAGCTGGTGTGGCCTTGTGGCAAAGCTGCACCTGCGGGTGGGGGAGACAGGACTGCTGGGAGCAGGTTTTCATCCAGGAATTCACTGCTAAGAGGGGATTTGGACTCTGCAGAAATACAGGCAGTGTTGCCAGACTTGTGTTTTTATTTGCAATATCCCTGTTCAGTCCAGGATATGAAACTGTCATTCCCAGAGTCACATCTTTCAGTTGTGGGATCAAGAACTGGTGGCTTGTGAACACAAACCCAGAAATCTGAGTCACCTGGGACACAGACCCAGAGGTCTGAGTGTGGTCTCATTGCAGGGTCTGCAAGGGGAGTGTGCGGTTTTTGCTGTCTCATGATATCATCTGTCAGCTCACAACCCTTTTGGGAATATCAGGAAAATCTCTCCTACCTTCGAGGTTATGACCCAACGAGGACAGGCTGCTCTGAACGGAGCTCCAGGGTGCCCAGGGTGTTCAGTGCTGTCCAAATGTGTCCTGTGACAGGTGGCGTTGGCTGTGCACGGACAGGCTCCCTTAGGGACCCCCGGGATGCAGAAGTGACTTGTTTCATACCTAGGCTGTTGAGCTGCCCCTCTCAGAGCATCCAGGGGTCACTGAGGAGCCCCCACCCCATCCCAAGGCAATCCCTCCTGATTAACAGCCCTTGGAATTGTGTAGAGTAATCCTTCCTGCAAGGAAAGTCCCCATGAGTTTGTCATGTCTGCAGGGTCCTGCCAGGCCTTTCCTCCTTTCTGTCTCCACATCAGTGCCTGGAGTTTTCCCTTGGGCTGGGCTCCTCCTCTGGGAAATCTGAGCCCACCCTGCTCGCCATCCCAGCAGCTGAGTGGGCAAGGAGGAAGCAGAGTGAAAAGAAAGGGAAACCACAGAGTCCCAGACTGGTTTGGGTTGGAAGAGACTTTAAAGCCCACCCAGTGCCACCCCTGCCATGGCAGGGACACCTCCCACTATCCCAGGCTGCTCCAAGCCCCGTCCAACCTGGCCTTGGACACTTTCAGGGATCCAGGGGCAGCCACAGCTGCTCTGGGCACCCTGTGCCAGGGCCTCCCCACCCTCCCAGGGAACAATTCCTTCCCAATATCCCATCAATCCCTGCCCTCTGGCAGTGGGAAGCCATTCCCTGCGTCCTGTCCCAAGTCCCTTTCCAGCTCTCCTGGAGGCCCTTTAGGCCCTGGAAGGGGCTCTGAGCTCTCCCTGGAGCCTTCTCCAGGTGAACACCCCCAGCTGTCCCAGCCTGGCTCCAGAGCAGAGGAGCTTCAGCCCTGGAGTATCCTTGGAGCCTCCTCTGGACTCACTCCAGCAGCTCCATGTCCCTATGCTGGGGGCCCCAGAGCTGGACACACTCCAGATGGGTCTCATGGGGGAAGAGAAGAGGGGCAGAATCCCCTCCCTCGCTGTGGGATGACCCAGGACACGGGTGGTTTATTCCCTGTGCTCCCTCAGGGCTCTCCTGCACTCCCATCCTGGCAGCTCCCCCCAAACCCCGCTGTTCTCTGGCTGTTCCAAGTCCCAGCAGTTCTCCACATTCATTTAATCATTGACAGTGCCACGAGTCTTCCCAACATTCGTGTTTGCTTTGCTCTGTTTAACTTTCCACACAGTGCCCAAAGCAATAATGGACAGTCCAATTTCTCTACAAGAGCTCTCCAGCTGTCGCTGCCTCTCCCCACCTGCATTTCCTCAGCCCTGGCCCTGCACTCTGCATTTGCCAGCACAAAATTCCATTCTGCCAGCAAACAGTGTGAGCTGTCAACATCCATTCCACATCAGCAGCCTCACACATGGGTGAGTTCAGGAGCTCCAGGGATGCTCACAGGGATGTGAAACTTCTGCTCTGGAGCCAGGCTGGGAGAGCTGGGGGGGCTCACCTGGAGAAGAGAAGGCTCCATCCAGGGAGAGCTCAGAGCCCCTTCCAGGGCCTGAAGGGGCTCCAGGAGAGCTGGAGAGGGACTGGGACAAGGGATGGAGGGACAGGACACAGGGAATGGCTTCCCAGTGCCAGAGGGCAGGGATAGATGGGATATTGGGAAGGACTTGTTCCCTGGGAGGGTGGGAGCAATTGCTCCCTAGCACAGGTTGCCCAGAGAAGCTGTGGCTGCCCCTGGATCCCTGGAAGTGCCCAAGGCCAGGTTGGACGGGGCTTGGAGCACCCTGGGATAGTGGGAGGTGTCCCTGCCCATGGCAGGGGTGGCACTGGGTGGGCTTTAATGTCCTTCCAACCCAAACATTTTGATGATAATGAATAAGTGATATCCAGGCACTGCCTCACTCGCTTCTTATTCTGACCAACATTTGTGTTTTGTACCAATCACATTTTGGTCCCACGTCCAGGACATTCCTTTGGGATCAGCTGACCCCACACAGCCCCACCAGTGGTTCAGTCAGGTTTATGTTAATGGATTTAAAGAGTTTTTCTTCCCAGGAAGGGAGAAGGGTCTCAGCAGCAGCACAACTTTCTCACCAAACTTCATGTGCTCTGCAAGACATAAAAAATGGATCCTAAGAAGTTACAGAGGTTTGGAGACCAGCTCTGAAACAGGGTCGGATCTGGGATACTCCAATGCATTCCACTGAGATATTTTTCCTTGTATTGTTTTTAGGAGCAGCCACTCAGCTCCTCTGCTGAGGCATCTTGGGATTTCACTGCCCTGTGAAAGTCCAGGGAACTTTCTTGTAAACCAACATGAATGGGATGATCCTGAGGGGGTCACACGTTCAGTAGGAAAGTTTGTTCTGTCTTGGGAATTGGGCGTGGACTCATGTTCTGACCTGGTTTAAGAACACAAAATCCTCTGTTTATGCCTCTGTATCCTCATCACCAGACAGAGCAGCCCTTGGCTCCGGGGAAAGAGATTCCATACGTTCATCTCAGCTCTGAGAATGCAGCAGGTCATGGACGGGGCCAGAATGCATTGGATGTTTTAAGTACATGATGTGGGACACTATAAAGGGATATAGGGCTTTTCAAACGATGAGGAAAAACTCCAAAAATGCAGCTTCTGAGCTTCCCCAGATGCAGATCTGCACAGAGTGTCCCAAATTTGGGGCTGCATGTGCAGTCCAAGCTCCCATGGCAGGAGGTGATGAGTTGATGTTGTCTGTGGAGTCCATCTGCTCTAAGGTGAGCGGAGATGCTCTGTCAGTTCAAACAAGAAAACTTCAAATCCAACCCCAAACCCATGACCCAGATCCCAAACGCTTCTTCTGAGGTTTCCCCTGGTAGGGAGGACCACAGGAGGTGTTTGTAGCTCTCTAGGCCATGCAGAAATAAACCCTCAGCTTTTGCCCTGGGCAGCTGTGCCAGGGTTGGACAACCCTTCCGGGAAGGAATTTTCCCAAAATCCAACCTGCCCTCCCCTGGCACAGCCCAAGGCCGTTCCCTCTCCTCCTGTCCCTGTTCCCTGGGAGCAGATCCCAAATCCCCCCTGGCTGCCCCCTCCTGTCAGGGGCTTGTGCAGAGCCAGAAGGGCCCCCCTGGAGATACAACTGGTCTGCGATACCAGCACAAACCCACCTATCCCTGAGCAGCACAAGGTTCTGACTTCACTCAGCATCACAATTGCTCATCTATCAGTTAAAAATTCCCCTGCATCCTTCTCCCGTCCCTTCTGGAGGCAGAATCATCAGATAATGTTTTGGCAGATTGAATTTTGACCAGTCCGATGACATCCCAGTGATTTATTTTTAAGAAATCATTGCAGAATTGCAGCATAATGTTGTTACTGCCTCTCCTCACAGCTCTGCCCTCATTTCCTCTTGCTGTTACTGAGATGCCTGGTGCAATATTTTCCAAAAATCCCATTACAGCAGAGTGATAGAAGCGAACGGACACACTTGGCCTTATGAGAATGAAACTACTTCAAACTGCAGAACATAAAATCTGTTGAGGAGATCTAAACCTAAAGTCTTTTCAACCTTTTCAGAATTATATCACTGGAAGTGTCCAAGGTCAGCTTGGATGGAGCTTGGACCAACCTGGGATAGTGGAAGGTGTCCCTGCCCATGGCAGGGGTGGGATGGGATGAGCTTTAAGATCCCCCCCAGCTCAAACCATTTTGGGGTTCTGTGATTCTGTTTTCTGGAATTTTGGTCTCTTTAAGCCTTGTGAAACAGAGTGAAGGCAAATGTGAAATTCCTGCACCACACATGCACCCCGACCCGGCCTCCTTGATCCAGATGTGGCCAGAGAACCTGGAAGGAAATCATCCTGCAGAGCAAACCATGGCTATCCCTGTCCCCAGGAAGCACCTAGATCCGTCTGACCTATTTTGGGCACCTGGGGATGCACCAGAAATCAAAGTGGGCTTTTCACCACAAGACCACTTTTGGTGGTTTTGGCAGAGCACTGGTCTCTCCACAGGCCATGCCCTCTCCTGTTCCTGCTGGAGCTGTGCTGTGGATGGGGAGCTCAAGGAGGCACCAACCAGGATTGTGAGGAAGGCCCTCAGGGACAATGCTTGTCCAAGAGTCGCCACACGTGGTGCTGAGCTTGGGGATTGGGCACCGCTCTCCTTGGGACGCCCAGCAGCAGGGAGTTCCACAGCTTTGCCTGACGTTCCTTCCCCACCAGGGTAAATTTACTGCATCCCAGTTGTTATTTAGAATCATAGAATTCCCAAGCTGGAAGGGACTCACATGGGCCATTGATTCCAACCCCTGGCCCTGCCCAGACCCCCCGCCAACCCCAGCCCGTGCATCCCTGGCAGCGTTGTCCAAAGGCTCCTGGAGCTCTGGCAGCCTTGGGGCCGTGCCCATTCCCTGGGGAGCCTGGTCAGTGCCCAGCACCTCTGGGGGAAGAGCCTTTTCCTGCTCTCCAGCCTGACCCTGCCCTGGCACAGCTCCAGCCCTTCCCTGGGTGCTGTCCCTGTCCCAGGGAGCAGAGATTGGAGCTGTCCCTGGGGAGGAGCTGCAGCCCCGGGAGCTCTGCCCTCAGTCTGCTCCAGCTGACCAGAGCCAGTGACCTCAGCTGCTCCTCGTGTGGCCCCTCCAGACCCCTCCCTGTGCCCGTATCTCTCCTTGGACACTCTCTAAGACCTTTAGCTCCCTTCCATTTGCAGCCCTCAGCCAGGGCTCTCCTGCCAGGCAGAGATTTGGGACATGCTGGACACGATGCTGCTGAGTCTGTGTTCCAGCTGGTGACGCTCAGGCTGTGCCTCTGGGCGTCCTCTGCCAGCTCTGTTTAATGTGGGCAAGCGAACCCCGGTGTTTGCAGGTGTCTCTGGGACTGTTTGATTTTCCATCCCGCACACTTAAAGTGGAGTTTGCTGCCTGTGCAGCCTCACTCCCGGTGCCCTCTGCCTTTTCTGACCCCTCTGCTGGGTTATTTCCCTGATGGGCCAAGTCAGGCATAAGCTGTGTCAATGTTTGCCCCTGCAGAGCTCATTCACTCCGGCAGGACGGGCGTGGGGGCCCCAGGGCTCCTGTGGGCCACTCATGGAGCACAGGAAATTGGCTGATTCCACTTGGCTGGACCTGGGGTTTTGTGGTAATTTCAATTAAAGGCACCATTTATCTGCTGGAACAGCCCCAGTGCCCTGGCCTCTGGAGAAGATGCAGCTCTGCATGGTAAAGAAGGAGCCTGGGTTGGAATGGGAGCATCTCCCTCTGCAATTTCTTCCATGGTCTGTGTTGAGGTCACCCTGTTGTTCATAAGGTGATGAATCAGAGAATCCCGGGATCCCTGCGGCTGGAAAAGCCCTCCCAGCCCACGGAGTCCCAGCTGTGCCCCATCCCCACCTTGTCCCCAGCCCAGAGCTCTGAGTGCCACGTCCAGGCCTTCCTTGGGCACCTCAAGGGATGGCGACTCCACACCTCCCTGGGCAGCCCCTGCCAAGGCCTGAGCGCCCTTTCCAGGCAGGAATTCCTCCTGCTGTCCATCCTGCCCCTCCCCTGGCACAGCCTGAGGCCGTTCCCTCTCCTCCTGTCCCTGTTCCCTGGGAGCAGATCCCAAATCCCCCCCTGGCTGCCCCCTCCTGTCAGGGACTTGTGGAGAGTGAGAAAAAGGAAAGAGAAAGGAAAGGGAAAAGTAAAGGGAAAAGAAAACGAAAAGGAAAATATTTGGTTGTAAGGAACCTAAAATGATCCAGTCTAACAGCCTGACCACTCCAAGGAAGCTCCTGTAGAAACGGAGGCTGTCAGAAAGGGACTTTTCAGCCCTGAGCAGAGACAAAAAGCAATACAGGAAAGGTCTGTAAGATAACAAATGGGGAGGAGAGGATCCGTATGGAATCATTGTTCAGCTTTACTCACACTATGTGAACCAGGAAGGGGAGAACACACCCTGAAAATGTCAGGCATATTAAAGATGTATTTAAGAATATTTATCTATAGGTATTTAAGGTCCTGGCCAACCCAAGGCATTCTGTGATTTTAAAGAAGTTTAAAAGTACTTTTAAAAATGAGCTTATAATGGAATTATGAGACTCATCACTGCTGGATGTTGTGGGATCCCAAAGTATCTATAAAAGGATTAGACAAGTCCATAGGTGAGAGATTCATTGATTTCTATGAAACACAATGGCCAAGGTGCTGCCTCCTGCTCAGGAAAGCTCTGAATTGACTGCCAGATGCCGGGACGTGTGCCAAGGGAATAATAAATTGTAAATGACTTTCCTGAGTGGCCATTAATAGCCACTCTTGAGGCAGGATGGCAGGATAGAGAATCCTTTAGTTTACTCAATAGCATAGAATCCCAGACTGGTTGGGGTTGGGAGGGTCCTTAAAGCCCATCCAGTCCTACCCCTGCCATGGGGAGGGACGCTTTCCTCTATCCCAGGTTGCTCCAACCTGGTCTTGAACATTTCCAGGGATGGGGCAGCCACAACTTGCTTGAATCACCCCCACACCTACTGCACAGTGTGAGATTATTTCATCTTCCCAGATATGCTCCAGATCTTACAATTTCCCTGATTTGTGCCTCAAGACTTGCCCACACTGAGCTTCCCACAGTGCTGTCTCCATACTGTGCTCCCACCAAGCCACTCTTGCTGGTTTCTGCTCAGTCCCCTTCCCCAGACACGTGGTACTGCTGTGTGTGGGGAGGGGTGCGAGGAGCTTTCATCTATTTTCCCATCTTTAAAAAAATAACAAGAGCTTTCCCAGAAGTCCAGCTGGGGTGGGCACAGCCACCCCCCAGCACCAGGCAGTCTGTGCCGGGAGTGTTTGTAACTTGGGGCTGAGCCAGTCCCAATAAATTGACTCTACAGGACAGAGTTCAATGGGTCAGTGCTGAGAGGAGTGTGGGAAGGGATGGTAGGAGGGAAGGGAAAGGGATGAGGGCTTGGGCATGGAATCACAGGATCCCAGGATCCCTGAGGCTGGAAAAGCCCTCCCAGCCCATGGAGTCCCAGCTGTGCCCCATCGCCACCTTGTCCCCAGCCCAGAGCTCTGAGTGCCACGTCCAGGCCTTCCTTGGGCACCTCCAGGGATGGGGACTTGTACAGGTTTGCACATGGCAGGACAGGATGAGAGGAAATGGCCTCAAGCTGTGCCAGGGGAGGGTCAGGTTGGATACCAGGAGGAATTTCCTCATGGAAAGGGTGGTCAGGCCTCGGCAGAGGCTGCCCAGGGAGGTTTGGAGTCGCCATCCCTGGAGGTGCCCAAGGAAGGCCTGCTTCAGGCAGGGAAATAGTGGTTAAATTCAACTTTCACCGCACAGCTGAGGTGGCAAAGATAAACTTACTGCCACAAAACATCTTGGCACAGCTGGCTCCTGGGCCACCTGAGGGGACACCCACTCCTGGGGCTGTGTTTGCCTTTGTAATATCCAGTTTGTTTTCATTGTGCAATATATTATGATTTTAATTTAACATTTCGTGTCTCACTGGTCAGAGGGGGACAGCCAGAATTTCCCCTCTGTCATTCCCTCGGAGGGATGCTGCAAACACTCCTCTGGCAAAATTTGTGATTATTTCCACTACAGATTTATCCTCCCAATAAAAATTATGTGTATTGCCAGCACAATGGCTGCAGCACTGGCAGCCATAAATCACCAGGAGCCATAAACATGTCACCAATAAACTATCAGGAGAAAATCCTGCCTGCTGGGAGAGCAGCATAAATGGAAAGGCTCATTTACTGCACTCACTCCTCCCGCTGTTTGCGCACGGGAGCTGGGGCTCGGCGGCTCCCGGGTGATTGGGCAGGGTCACTGTTAAAAGCGCTGCCCTCCGGACACGGACAGGGACAGGGACACGGACAGGGACACGGGATCTGCCTCTGCTCGGCGGCGGGGCTGAGCCGGAGAGCCCCCGGCAGCGCTCGGTAAGTGCAGCCAGCGCCGTGCGCTGCTCCCTGCGCTCCTTTGGTGGGACAGTGACACGGGCGGAGGTGTGGCCCCGAGGGGCTGCCCGAAAAGTGCAGCCAGCGCCGTCCACTGCTCCCCTGCGCTCTCCTGGTGGGACCACACCACGGGCAGGACGTGCAGCTGCGGGTGCTGCTCGGGAGCCGCGGCGGGATGCGCCGGAGGGAGCCGGAGGTTGGGACCTCAGGTGCTGCCGGGGAATTCGGAGCCCTCGCGGTGTTGTCCGTGTGCTGTGGGTTTGTGTGAGACTCGTCCTGCTCTCCCACTCTCGGGTGGCCGGCTCGGCTGTGGGAACGTCGTGTCCCTGTCCTGGCCCCTAAAGTCACCACGGTTGGGCTCTGTGGGTGCCGCGTCCCCAGGGTCCCTCTGCTGATCCCGCTCCCTGCGCTGAGCCCTCGCTGGGTTGCTTGAGTTGGCAGCCATGCCTTGTGAAAACAGCAACGTCTCCTCTTTGGAAAGAAGCACATTCCGAGTCTTATCCAGCCCCAGCTCCAGCTCCCAAGGCCCTGCTCCTGCCCTCGCTGACAAGAACCCTTAAAGCACCAGCATCTTGAGTTATTGGTGAATGTCAAAGCCAGAGACAGGCAAAAGATCAGGAGGTGGCTTTTAGGGGCAGGAGAAGGAGGGATGGCACCATGTTCTCCATGGGGCTTCTCCCCTGGTGCCTGAGCCCTTCTCCCGGGCCAGCTGGGCTGCTCCTGAGGAGCGCACCCTGGGCACTGAGCAGGGGACACCCACTCTCTGTGGCCCCAGCAGACACTTCCCAGGGCTGCCATGAATCTTTACCTTGGTGTCTTCCAGGAACAGGAGTTTGCTTCTTCCTCAGGGCTTGGCTGCACAAGAAAGGTGCAATTGCCATCCCATGATAGTCAGCTGGGAGATCTTTTCTGACCTGATTTTGTGATTCTGTGATTCTGTAACAGATCCCTGTGCGCTGTAAGTGGAGCTGTATGTTACCCACACATACAAATGCACATAAACCTGACCAAGCATGCCTGGTTGTTTATATATTTAATACATTATATGTGTGTAAATTTCTATATTTCATTTATAGACACATACATAAAACATGGAGGGGTAAAACCATCTTGGGATGGGATCTGTATCTCTGATATGTCGGGGCACAAAGCAAACCAGAGCAGCTCAGAGAGGAACAGAGGGAATAAATCCTATTTCTGAGTAAATCCTTTTGCTGAAATAAATCCTATTTCTGAGTAACTTCTGTAGTGTGGTGGGAGTTGCTGGGGCCTGACAAAGTCAGGTTTGGGGGAAGGTTTTCTTGGAGGAGGAGCATCCCCTATGGACCCAGGGAGTTCTCACCAGTCCCTTCTTTCCCTCGGTGCTCTAAAGTCTCTCCTCTTTGTAGACCTCCATATTCCTGGAAACTGTTGAATCTCAGTGTCTTAGAGAGTTCTGGATATCTGCCAGAAGCTGCTCTCAGGGACACAGGCCTGCACACACTTGGAATTGTTTAGGTTTCTAACCCAGGCCCCAGATGTGACTGAATTCAGGAGTCAGCAGATTGATTTCACTGCTCAAACCAGAAATTCCCAGACTGGTTTGGGTGGGAAGGGACCTCAAAGCCCATCCAGTCTCACCCCTGCCGTGGGCAGGGACACCTCCCACTATCCCAGGCTGCTCCAAGCCCCGTCCAACACGGCCTTGGACACTTCCAGGGATCCAGGGGCAGCCACAGCTTCTCTGGGCACCCTGTGCCAGGGCCTCAGCATTTCCAGATGCTGAAGGGGGCAACTGTTGCCTTAGAGGAGCTCTGAGCCAGCAGTGAGGCCCAGAGGTACCTGTGGGCAGTTTCCTTTGGGAACATCAGGCCCTGTGGAAGCATCGGGAAGCACCAGCTGCCCACTCATGTCCGAGCCCCCCTGTGCTGCTGAGGGTGGCCTGAGGAAGGGCTGAGATTGTCCTTCAGCACCTGACATGGTGGGGCTGCAGGTCAAGGTGTTTCTGACACCAGCACGAGACTCTGCCTTGCCTGGAGGAAATCAAATGGCTTTGGGTTTTCCCAGTCCCATCAGTTACATGTTGCTTTTGCCCTGGAGCAGGAAGAGGTTTGTCCTGGCTAAACTTCGGGATTTATTGTCACATTAGACTCTCAAGCTGAGAATCTAATGAAGAAAATCATATTAGAAACCTAATAAATACATCATAGAAGAATTGTGTGTTATTCAAAGATAAGCTGTGTCACAGCAAATCCTCTGGCTCATAATCCAGGCCCTCTGTGTCCTGAGTTTCATATCCTGTGGAAGGTGCAGGAAGACTGAAGTCACAAATATTTTTGTCCTTTAATTAGCCCCTGTTTTGCACATTTGCTGCTTTCCCCCACCCACTCAGCGAGTCATTCTGTCACTGAGGGGTCTTGGGGACCCTGTCAGCCTCTCCAGCATTGTCACGTGAACTGTAGGAACCTGGATTGTGCCAAGGCTTGGAGTTTCATTGGATAATTCGCGTTGGAGAGACTTCAGAAGCTCTCTAATCCAACACCTGCCTCAAGGCAGGGCCAGCTGTGACGTCAGACAAGGCTGCTCATGGCTTTGCCCAGTTGGGTCTTGAAAACTTCTGTGAATGGAAATGTGCAACCTCTGGGCGACCTGCTCGGCTGCTTGATGGGGAAACACTCCTCGTTTTATCCAGTCTAAACTTCCCTTGTTTCAACTCATGCCTGCTGCCTCCCATCCTCCTTCCACACTCTGCTGTGAAGAGCCTGGTCCAGCCTCCCTGATGCCTCTTTGGAGGTAGGGGAAGGGGTCCCTGCAAACCTTCTCTTCTCCAGGCTGAACAAACCTCTTTCCTTGGTCTCTTATTCCAGGCATTGCTCCAATCCCCACCTGTCTCAGTGACCTCCTGCTGAACTCACCTGAGCAGACACTGCCAGATTTCTGCAAAGGCCTCGCTCACCTCCTACTCTTGATCCACTGTAAAACACCCACCACATCCCATGTGCCCCCTCCCCTCCAATTCAGACCCAGAGGCTTCCCCAGGATCCTCCCCAGGACTCTGAACCTGCGAGGTCTTGTGCTTGCCTTGTGCTTGCCTGTTACCAAAAAATGTCACGGGCACCACACAGAGCCTGTGCCTGTGTGGGGCTTTGCTCATTTATCTCCCTCCGCCTCGTAGTAAGATTGTGGAATGAGCAGGACTTGGGTGTGAGAGCCACTGAAAACTCACCTTATCCCGGGAACATCTTCTGAGCCGAGAGCAGGAGGGGCTGAGTGTTCTCTGTTCTGTTGTAAATCATGGAATCCCAGACTGGTTTGGGTTGGAAGGGACCTTAGAGCCCATCCAGTTCCACCTCCTGCCATGGGCAGGGACACTTTCCACTGTCCCAGGTTGCTCCAACCTGGCCTTGGACACTTCCAGGGATGGGACAGCCACAACTTCTCCGGGCAACCTGTGCCAGTGCCAACAAATTTTGTATTTGTTTCCGCTGGTGATTTCCTAATTAAGAAGTGTCAGGGTTAAACTTTCACAATTTTCACATCTTTTGATCTCCACTTGGTATAAAAAAGAAGCCTTGGCTTAGCAGGTTGGTCGTGGTTGGGATGATCTTAGAAAAGGCATTTGCTCACTCAACAGAGCATCTCAGACTCTGGAATCTGGGGACAACTGTGAAACAGTGGCACTCTCTGGGAATGTTTTCCTTTTCATTCTAAAGATTTTCTTTCTTTTGTCTTTGTCAAGAAAAAATGTCCATCCTTTTCCTTCCTGTTAGAGTTCAATGGATACACAAGAGCGCAACCATGTGTGACACTGTGGTTATTAGAGCAGTGTCCAAGCAGCACGGGGACCCCTGCAGAGGTGGGTGGGGAGGTGGAGGGATGTGCAGCTCCTCTCTTCAGTGGAGAGTCCAACTACGTGGGGTTTGTGTTGTTGGTTTGTTTTAGGTCTAGGCCATGTGAGAGCTGAGCTGGGATGGAGCATGACTCACACACCCCGTGGGAATTCAATGGCTCCTTCTATCAGCCTTCAGCTTTCCTCATGATGGGCATCCCAGGCCTGGAAGCCATTCACCCCTGGATCTCCATCCCTTTCTGTGCCCTCTACCTCACTGCTCTCTTGGGGAACTGCATGATCCTGTTCATCATCAGGAAGACCCAAAGCCTTCACGAGCCCATGTTCTACTTCCTGGCCATGCTGGCGGTCACCGACCTGGGCCTGGCTCTCTGCACCCTGCCCACCACCCTGGGCCTCTTCTGGTTCAACGTGCGCAGGATTGGCTTCGACGCCTGCCTCACTCAGATGTATTTCATCCACATCTTGTCCTTCATCGAGTCATCCGTGCTCCTGGCCATGGCCTTTGACCGCTTCATTGCTATCTCCCACCCCCTGAGACACCCGTCCATCCTGACCAAGACCACTGTCCTAAAGATAGGCCTGGCCATCGTGCTGAGAGGGATGGTCTCGCTCCTTCCCATTCCCTTCCTGCTCAAGAGACTGACCTACTGTGGGAAGATAGAGCTTTCCCACTCTTTCTGCTTCCACCCTGACATCATGAACCTGGCATGTGCAGATATAAAGGTCAATGTCTTCTACGGGATGGTCATTCTCTTATCCACAGTGGGGATGGACTTCATCTTCATCGTGCTATCCTACATCTTCATCATCAGGACTGTCATCAGCCTCGCCACCAAGGAGGAGTGTCTGAAGGCTCTGAACACCTGTGTGTCCCACATCTGTGCTGTCCTTGTGTTCTTCATCCCCATGATCGGACTGTCCATGATTCACCGCTTTGGAAAGGACGTTCCTCCTCTCGTGAACACCCTGGTGGCCTACACCTACCTTATCATTCCCCCTGCTCTCAACCCCGTCATCTACAGCATAAAATCCACCCACATCCGGGAGGCTTTGTTCAGGGCCCTGCGCAGGAAGAGTGGATCTGACTGGTAGTCTCCTTTACCAGTTCTGCCAGAAAGTGCTGATGGACTGGGTTCTCATCAGAGCTCTGGGACTGGGTTCTCATCAGAGCTCTGGGACTGGGTTCTCATCACTCAGAGCTCTTGGACTGGGTTCTTGGTCAGAACTCTGGAACTGGGTTCTCATCAGAGTTCTGGGACTGGGTTCTTGCTCAGAGCACTGGGACTGGGTTCTCATCAGAGCTCTGGGACTGGGTTCTTGGTCAAAGCTCTGGGACTGGTTTCTTGGTCAGAGCTCCTGGACTGGTTTCTTGGTTAGAGCCCCTGGACTGGTCTCTTGGTCAGAGCCCCTGGACTGGCTTCCTGGTCAGAGCTGTGGATTGGTCTCTTGGTGCTCCATCCATGCAGCAGGTCACTGCCAGAGGAAAGAGCTGCAGGTCCACTGGGACTCTGACCCTCACCTTAGAGCTGTGAAATTCCATGTTATGTCCTAACACGGTGCTTTCATCCCTTCCAGCAGCCTGTGGACACCCCGAGCAGTAATGATACATCCAGATGGAAGCCCCAGTTAGAGGGAGGCAATTAAAGAAAAATGGGCTGAATGACTTTCTCTTCTCAAGTCATGGGATAGAGGGACCAAGGAGCCTCTATCACATGTGAGGCAAACTGGTAGCAGATAATGGGATGCAACCTTCACTGAGAGACCTTGCATGGGGTCATTGTCCCCTCACCACGTGTCACAGCACAGCTGGCCTGGCACCAAAGTCCCCAGGACAGGGCATGGGCCGAGAGCTTGGAGCCACCCTGGCTGTCCCAGTCACTCGTTGTTCAACTGGACACGTCCCCAAGGTGCAGCTCAGTCTGGAGGCTGAGCACAGAGCATTCCTGATCAGGTCTTGTTCAGGGGCCCAGAGCCCTCTCAGCCCTTCTGAAAAACGTGCCCAGCCATCATCCCTGTCTCTGGAGTGCTGTGTCCATCCCCAGTCATGGAAAGAGCTGCTTTTGCATCTCTTTTGGATGTCTTTGAGTCTCACCAGCTTGTCAAGCCTAATTAAAGTCCAAGTCACTGTTCTGCATTGAATGTCACTTGTGTGCAGCATCTGCAATAAAATCCATCTATTCCTTGTGAAAGGTCATAAGATTTGGCGAAGCCATTTTTTCTGTCTATACAGTGCAGAAATGTTAGGTAGGGATTGCCTGAAACCTTCAGGGTGTGCTGTAGATGAGCAGGATTGCCTGAGTCAGGTGTCTGTCTGGGTGGCCTTGGGGGTCTGGTTTTCTGGCAAAATACGGGGCTCAAAGCCATCCAGGAATGGCTGAACTTCCTGACACAGGACCACGTGCTACAACCTTCCCTCTGAGGTCTGCTGCTGCTGGCTGTGCCCCTCAGAGGGATAGGAGCAGGAGATCCCCGGGGACATGCTCAGGTGGGAGGTGCCAGCGTGCCCTGGCTCCTCATTGCTCTGCTGGAGGCTGGGTCTCAGCCAGGCAGGCAGAGAGGCTTCCTGGCTCTCCTGGATCATGTCCTCCCACAGACAGAATAAAATGCCTCAAAATCATAGAACAGAATCACAGAACCACTGAGCTCAGAAAAACCTCCCAGACCATCGAGTCCAACCTGTGACTGATCCCCACCTTGTCACCAGACCAAAGGACTGAGTGCCACGTACAGTAGTAAATATTTCATTCTTCCAAGCTGTGTTTTTGTTGATCTTAAACCATATTTTGGCCAGTCATGACCATTGTGGAAAATAAGAAGCACCAGTCAGTGTTTACCTTGGAAGGATGAAGCAACAAAGGTGTCAGGACAGGATTCCACACCTGAGCTGGCCTGGTTTTGCTGACACTGAGCACTTCACCAGCCCAGATCAGAGTCTTTCCATTCTGTTCCACACATCCAGTAGCTGGAATGGAGAGAAAAAAACAATGCGGAAACATCTCCATAAAAAAACAGAAAGAAGGCAGGGAAGAATCCTGAGGGGAGGATACCCAGGCCACTGTTTGCTCTGTGTTGTGCTAATTATCTCGCTGAGTGTCCCGGGGGTCCCCTGCCCAGGGTGAAACGCCCACAGCCCCCAGGAGCTCAGCCTGGGGCAGGGGCAGAGCTCTGCTCAAATATCTGTGATCTAACCTGGAGCTTGCAGGAAGGATTAACAGAAGGAAACAACGTCCAGGAGAAAAGAGCTTTGCTGGAGAGGTGCCTGGCTGGCAGCACCCTCACACAGGAGTCTGACATTCATAATCGAGAATTCTGAGAAGATTCTGAGACTGCTCCCGTTCTGAAAACTTCCAGAGCTCACCCCTGGATACCTGTGCTTCCTGGCTGCAGCCCTTCTCTGGAACGGCTCCCAAACAAAAAGCCCGAGGACCCTCTGCCACAGTAAGAAAATGTTTGTGGGGGCTTGGAGGGCAAAGTGTGGGGATTTATCAGCACATCTGTCAGCACAGCTGGAGAGCACAGTGCAGGGGGAATGGGAGAGGGAGAGACAAAGGAGAGGGGAGAGGAAGAGGAAGGGAAAGAGGGAGAAGGCAGAGAAGGAGAAAGAGGCAGGAGACAAATGGGGGAGCTGGGACTGTTCACTTGGAGAAGAGAAAGTTCCATCCAGGGAGAGCTCAGAGCCCCTTCCAGGGCCTGAAGGGGCTCCAGGAGAGCTGGAGAGGGACTTGGGACAAGGGATGGAGGGACAGGACACAGGGAATGGCTGCCCACTGCCAGAGGGCAGGGATAGATGGGATATTGAGAAGGAATTGTTCCCTGGGAGGGTGGGGAGGCCCTGGCACAGGGTGCCCAGAGAAGCTGTGGCTGCCCCTGGATCCCTGGAAGTGTCCAAGGCCAGGCTGGACGGGGCTTGGAGCACCCTGGGATAGTGGGAGGGGTCCCTGCCCATGGCAGGGGTGGCACTGGATGGGCTTTCGGGTGCCTCCCACCCCAAACCATTCCATGGTGCTTTGACAAGGTGGGGATTGATCAAAGGTTGGACTCGACGAACTTAGAGGTCTTTTCCAGCCTCAGTGATTCTGTGATTCCATTATTTACTGCTGTGGCTGCTGCTTGGATCCCCCAGGATAATAAATCTGCATTTACTGGTGTTTCAAAGACACAGCTCCAGTTTTCATCTCTACAGAAAACCAGGTCCTCACAGCACCCGCTCTGCCCACCAGCAGTCCCAAATCCTGAGCCACTTCTGAAAACGAGTGCATTTATTGGTGCCAGAGAACTTGAGATGAACTGAAGCATCAGGGATGGTTCCAGTGCCTGTCTCACAGCCCCATTCCCTCAGGGAAATGATCAGGAGGGCAGAGATTTTCCAGTGAGACTCCTGTAATTCCGTCAGGGCTGGCAGGTGAGGTGCCTCCGTACCTGCTGGTGCTCACTGAGGCTCTTTGTTCATTCCATGTGTGTCTTAATCCATTGCTTTGCTGCCAATGTCATCCCTGGAACAGCTCTTGGGCACAGTGACAGCAACAGTCCTCCCACGCTGTGTGTAAATCAGGTATAAAAAGCTACAGTGTGAGTCCTACTTGTTATACATCCAAGATGGAAAAGCCCCACATCAGGAGAAGAAAGCCTGATGCTATTTTAGGGCTTCACCACAGATGTGCAATAAAACCCCAATGTTTCACAATCCAACATTACTTATAAAATAGTTCCATTAATAATCTGCAGAGCTTGCCATAAAGCCACTTTGCATCATTGATTTACATGGATTGGGCATGAAAGGAATAAGCAGAAGGCTCAAGTTATGTGCTTGACCTTGTGCTGTCCATCCAGGGCAGGGGTCATGAGGGGTTTATTCCACACAGGTACAGCCAGGTGCTGACTTGGTGCCTGAAAATAGAAAGGTACCTAAGGGAAAGGCTTTTGCATATCTTCAGGCCATTATCCTTGGATCACGGCACTCCTGGAAAATCTACAGATACAGAGTAAGGGGAATAATCTGATTTTTTTTTGTTTTCTACAGATATTCTGATTTTTTCATATGTGTTTTCAGGCTGAAAGGATGAAAATCCAATTTGTATGTGGAAAAAAAATTAAAATATCTGTGTCTGCTTGTGCCTGTGTGCTGTTCTGGGGAGGGCTGGGCCGTGGGAGGCAGCACCATCTTCAGCCTCACTGAGCACATTTGTGACAGAGCACCACAGCACACATGGAAAAGATCAAGCAGAATTGAAGATTTACAGGAAGCACTAAAAATCTGCTGGGGTTTTTGTTATTATTTTTAATTTTGTCCTTTAACAAGAAAAGCAATTAAGTTCAGCTGATAGGTTTATTATTTAAAAGGTTGCTTTTACAGTGTTGTGCCTTTTAGAGAATTCAAGCAATTCCTGCTGGAACTCAAATGTTAGCATCTTGTCACTGCATGTGTTGTTGCATAGAGCCATAATGGGGTAAAAATCTGGGAGAGGAGCTCTCTGCATCAGTGAGGCAACTCTGAGAATGCCAGGAATGGCCCTGGGGGATCCCGAGCCGTGGGAAAGGGTTTCTAAAGTGCCGTTTGTGTTCCCTTGCAGCAGGAAGTGCCCTGGCAGAGCATGAGCGTCCCTGGCCCTGCGGGCCATGCCCTTCCCCAACAGCTCTGAGCTCAGCCCATCCTTCATCCTGGCCAGCATCCCAGGGCTGGAGGCCGCCCAGTCCTGGATGGCCATCCCACTGTGCTCCGCGTACGTCCTGGCGGTGGCGGGGAACGGCGCGGTGCTGCTGGTGGTGAGGCTGGAGCCCAGCCTGCACACGCCCATGTACTTCTTCCTCTGCATGCTGGCCGCCATCGACCTGGCCCTGGCCACGGCCACCGTGCCACGCATCCTCTCCTTCTACTGGTTCGACGCCAGGGAGATCAGCTTCGGTGCCTGCCTGCTCCAGATGTTCCTCATCCACGCGCTCTCGGCCGTCGAGTCCAGCGTGCTGCTGGCCATGGCCGTGGACCGCTACGTGGCCATCTGCCACCCGCTGCGCCACGCTGCCGTCCTCACCAACGCCGCCACGGCCAAGATCGGCCTGGTGGCCATGGCCAGGGGAGTGCTCTTCTTCCTGCCTCTGCCTCTGCTCCTCCTGCCCCTGCCCTTCTGCGGGTCCCGGCTGCTGTCCCACTCCTTCTGCCTGCACCAGGACGTGATGAACCTGGCCTGTGCCAACACCACCCCCAGCGTGGTATATGGGCTCACGGCCATCCTGCTGGTCATGGGGCTGGACGCCGTCCTCATCTGCCTCTCCTATCTCCTCATCCTCAAGGCTGTCCTGCGCCTCGCTGCGTGGAAGGAGAGGTTCAAGGTGTTCAGCACCTGCATCGCCCACATCTGTGTGGTCCTGGCCTTCTACGTGCCCCTGATCGGGCTGTCCGTGGTGCACAGGTTTGGGAGGGACCTGGCTCCCCTGGTCCACATCACCATGGGCAACATCTACATCCTCGTGCCCGCTGTGCTCAACCCCATCATCTACGGGGTGAGGACCAAGCAGATCCAGAGGAGGATCCTGAGTTTGATTCATGTTAATGACAGAACTTCCCAATGACCTGAACTGTCCCCAGTGTCCTTGCTCTGCCTCATCTTGCTTTTCACTCAGTCTTTGGTGCAGGACTGTCCTCTCTGTGTACTCTGAGGTGCTGCCACAAGGCAAAATCTGGCTGTAAACTCCTTCCAAGAGTGTTTGCCCTCACCAAACTTAGAGAGAAATGACTGCAATGATCTAAATCCAACCCCGACCTGGCCGGTGCCCAATCAGAAGGAAGAGTGACTCAGCAAACTAAGGGAGATGTCCCATCTCACCCCTAACAGTGGCAGAGCAGAGCCAGTGCTGGGTGGTTTGGGATGATTTCATTAATTCATTGTTTCCACATGTGGCAACTTCACATTCTAAAATTTTTACCAGAAACTTTGGATGTAGCATAATTCTCTAAGTAAAATAATTACAGGACACCTGCCCAAAGTGACATTACAGATGGAGAAATGCATTTCAGAAGAAGAACTTTCACCTCTGTGGTCTTGTCCTGATCTGCTGGGTGCTCTGTCAAGACCACTCAGCCTCCTCATAGCAGACACTGTGGAAAAATTTCAGACCCAGAGTTACTGGTAGCAATTGTAAAAATAATTTAAATTAATAATTGTAGTCAATAAAATCAGAACATCTCAAGAGAAAAAAATAAGCAAGTTATAAATGTCAGTGATGATTCCAAGCTGAAGGAAGTCTCATTTCCATGTCAAAGGTGTTTCATACCTTTGACTCCACACTGGGAATTCCTAAGAAGTTATGAATTAAGTTGAAGATCTTCAGCTTTTGAATTTTTTATACTTCCTGGGTGTTGTGCCTGAAAGAGAGAACCCGACAGTCTTTGCTCTTCTTGTTCTCATGACTCTTCTACTGATGGGACACCACAACAAAGCTCTATTCAGTCAATGAAAATCAGCAAGTCTGAGGAAGAATGGAAAAGGAGTGAGAGCAAATTGTGTTTGTTTTCACACCATCACAGTAGAGGTTGGTGGCACCTCTTAAGGTCATCTTCATCTTCTCTGAAGGTGCAACCCCCTGGCCCAAGCAGGGACGGCAGGACAGTGGGTTAGCCAGGACAGTGGGTTACCCAGGACAGTGTCCAGACAGCTTTTGGATATCTCTAAGGATGGAGACACGACTTCATATTTTGGGAAAACTCTAAAGAACCTGGGAAGGGATGATATACAATAGGATTTGACAAAGAATCATAGATGTGAAGAGTAGTCACTTCTAGGTTTTTCCCTAATGTTTAAATAGAATCAGTTTAAATAATGTTTAAATAAATTTGTTTCTTTAGAAATAGAAGGAAACAAACAATCTCTGCTTTTTCATAGAATACTAAAATAGTTGGGCCTGGAAGGGACCTCTGGAGATCACCCAGTCCAACCCCCTGCCCAGGCAGGGTCACCTGGAGCAGGTGGCACAGGAATTCCAGGTGGGGTTGGGATGTCTCCAGACAGGGAGACTCCAGGCCCTCCCTGGGCAGCTGTTCCAGGGCTCTGCCCCCTCCATGGACAGAAATTCTTCCTCATGTCAGGGTGGAACCTGTTGGGTTTTAGTTTGTGGCCACTGCTCCTCGTCCTGTTGGCACCACTGAGCAGAGCCTGGCACCATCCTCTGCCACCCCCTGGGGATATTTGTATGGGTGGATTGGATCCACTCTCAGTGTTCTCATTACCATGAATTGTGGTTTCACTCTTGACACGAGAACAGGGATGTGTTTGCAGTTCCCCAGCAGCAGCCCCTGAGGTCCCTCAGTGGATGGGATCTCCCTTTGGATCCCGGTGGTTTCACTGCACAAGGAGGGGTGCACAAAGCCCTGCAGAGCCGGACTCTTCTCAGGGAACAGCAACACCGGGTTGATCCACAACCCATTAGGAGGCTCAGGTGCTCTGAAACTCAGTCTCCATCAGGATCACTGAATCCCGGGATCCCTGGGGCTGGAAAAGCCCTCCCAGCCCACGGAGTCCCAGCTGTGCCCCATCCCCACCTTGTCCCCAGCCCAGAGCTCTGAGTGCCACGTCCAGGCCTTCCTTGGGCACCTCCAGAGATGGCGACTCCACACCTCCCTGGGCAGCCCCTGCCAAGGCCTGGCCACCCTTTCCAGGCAGGAATTCCTCCTGCTGTCCAACCTGCCCCTCCCCTGGCACAGCCTGAGGCCGTTCCCTCTCCTCCTGTCCCTGTTCCCTGGGAGCAGAGCCCGACCCCCCCTGGCTGCCCCCTCCTGTCAGGGGCTTGTGCAGAGCCAGAAGGGCCCCCCTGAGCCTCCTTTGCTCCAGGCTGAGTCCCCCCAGCTCCCTAGCTGCTCCCCATGGGACTGACTCTCCAGGACAGAGGCCAGGTCCAAGTGCTGCGCTCCAGGGTTCTTGTCCATGACTTCAGACGAGGGATGGCACCAAAAACCCTGGTTTGTGTCAGGGCTTCCAGAGGCTGCAATGTTTGGTGCAGTTTGGTGCACTTTCTTCCGAGTGCCAACAAACACTGAGAGCAAAGTGGGCCTCATTTTTGCAGTCTGTGCTGGTACAGCTTCAGGCTCCATGAAACACATTGGGGTATAACCTTTTCTGCTAAATTCAACCCCAATTTATTTTAAAAGAAATACTTTCATTTAGGCGAGTTATAAACTGTTGTCATCTGGGACTTCAAGGCAATTCTGCCCCCTGTCATTTTTGGCATACTCTGGTTTAATAGAGCTTAGAAGGGTAAAAAAAATTTCATAAAAATGAAAACAATCTGTACCTGCCCAATGTGATTTGGGAAATGTGAATGAATTTTTCAGAGGCATTATGGGTCTAAACCCTTTTTGGGTGGCCACAGCATTGAGAAACAGATCCTGCTCATTCCCCATATGTTCCTTTTTCTTTTTCCTCTTGTGCTGAGAAAAAAATTAATAAAGAAAAATGAATGAACCACCCTGGAAACGCTATATTGTATTTTGTACTCATTTATTTCTCAGACAGTTAATAGAGCCTTGAAGCAGGGAGGCAGGATGGATTTCTCCTGGGTGCAGATAAAAATTTGCTCACATCTTGTTTTTCAAAGTTTAGTCAGTCATGGAGGGTTGCTTTGCTGGGGAAGAGAACGTGCTGGAACATAGCTGCTTCCTTGGCACTTCTCCGTGCCAAGGACTATGGCAGCCACTTTCCCTCTGGAATTCCATTGCTGAGGCCCCAGGTCACCTCTTCTGCAGCAGAAGGAAAACCCCAACCAGAGCATGGGGACACTCAACCCATGTCTCCTTCCTCACTTCTCCCTCCTCTCTTCTCCCTTTTCCCTTCTTTCTCCCTCCTCTCTTCTCCCTTTTCCCTTCTTTCTCCCTTCTTCTTTCTCCCTTCCCTTCTTCTTTCTCCCTTCCCCTCTTCTTTCTCCCTTCTTCTTCTTTCTCCCTTCTTCTT
>WBMZ01013271.1:0-33087 GCA_013400975.1 Atrichornis clamosus | reverse complement strand
AAAAAAAAAAAAGGGGGGGGGGGGAGAAGGAAAAAAAAAAAAGAAGGAAAAAGAAAGGAAAAAAGAAAGAAGGAAAACAAAAAAAAGGAAAACAAAAAATAATTTCCAAGAAGGTGCCCTCCCTCCGCCCCAGCCAAGAACCCCCAACCCCAACTGAGAGAGTGAAAGACTTGGTTTGCTTTTACCCTTAATGCTTACATTTAATTTTAAAGCACAAACATCAGAGATGGACTCTAAATCGCCAACAAAAAAATAGATATTTACAATATTTCTCCAGGGGAGGGAGGGAGGGAGGGAAAGGGGGATCGAAACAAAACAAAACCACAACCAAACCCTTAAACAAGTGACTTTGCTTGCAGGAGTTGTCTTTAGGGAGCAGGCTGGGTTGGTTTTAAATCACTAAGTGATTTTTATTATATATAATTATCTTTTTTTCTTCCTTGTGGATTTGCACCACGCCAGGGTGGTGAGGAGGGTCGCACGCCGGAGTCTCTGCGGCTGGAGGGGGGGACACAGCGGGAAGGGGACGCTGTCCCCATGGAGGAGGGACCTCCTCACTCCTCCAGCCACGCTCAACCCCAGCTCCTTGAAGTTTTCTTTCTCGTTGCAAAACTCAAAACGAATCCAAAGGAAAAAGAAAAGCTTTAAATCTTCCGACGTCTTTTCCCGGGAGCCACCGCCGTGAGAGGCCGAGGCTGAAGGCTCTTCCTCTCGCCTGGGGGGGTTTCCTGCTCGGAGCCCTCCGGCTCCGCTGCGGCCACACTGTCCCTTGTCCCAGGCACTGCGGGATTGTCCCCTCGCGGCCCCTGTCGGGAGCGGTCCCCGCGGGCCGCCTCTCCTCCTTTATTGCTTCTGAAGCAGCTGGGGGGTGCGGGCTGCCCCCGGGGGCCCCTGCGGGGCTGGGGGCCGGTGGTGGCACGGAGGGGACACCCCGGATTGTGCTATCTGTACGCTGCCAGGGAGAGAGCGGGGTGCTGACACCGGGGGGACAGAGAGGGGGAGCGTCCAGGCACAGGCAGGACAGGGAGGGAAATAAAATAGTAACCCAGAAAAAGAAGATTCCAACCTTTTTTCCTTTTTTTTTTTTCCGTTTTTTTTGTTGTTTTGTTTTTTTTGTTGGTTTTTTTTTTGTTGTTTTTTTTAAAGTGCAAAAAGCTCTCTGCTGCCCTAGAGAGAGGTTCTTTGGACCAACCATTCATTGCAAAGGAAAATCGGCAGCGAAAAGGGGGTGGGGGGAAGGAGAGGACGATGCCAGTTCAGTCCCAGGCCGCGGAGCAGCCCTCACCCCTCCGGCCCCCGAGTGCTTCGTGGTGCCGGGAGCTGGGGAGGAAGAGGAGGCAGCTCCTGTCCCCCCACGTGCTCACTCACCCCTGGCTGATGCTTCCCGAGTCCTCCCTGAGCTCTGGTGTACCTGTGGATTCTCCCCTGCTCCATCCCCTCGGACAGGAAGCGAGTTATCCCCCGGCCTCGCCTCCCCGGGCTCACAAAGCCCCTGCTCCTGGGGACAGCGAGGGGCCATGGCACCCAAAGAACCGCCCGGATGTGTGGGAGTGGCGGGAGGAGTGGGATGGACAGCAGTCCCTGCAGCCAGACAAGGGGAAGGGGAAGGGAAAGGGGGTGAGAGCGCACGGCGAGTGCCGGGCTGGTGGTGGCACGGAGGGGGAGGGGACGTTCCGGCTCTGCTCCCGCTTCCTTGGAGAGACCTCGACCCTCAAGCTGTGTGCTACCAGGGAAGTGACAAGTGTTTCAAGGCAAGGAGACGACAGGGAGGAGGGGAAAAGCTGGGGGAAGAAGGTGCCCCATTTCTCTGCACAGAGGCCTCTGTTACAGCCTCCGCCTTGGGAGCGGCCAGCCTCCGGGCCGAGGCTCCCTGCCACGTGCCCGTTCCTCCTCTGGTACTGGCCAGCCTGGCGGGACGTCTTCCTCGGCAGAAGTCCCGGGGAAGGAGGAGGAGGAAGGACAGTGCAGCGAGGCCAGCAACGGCCCTGCCTGCCGAGTCAGGTGGGAGGCAGCGGCAGGACACGAGGGCAAGGTGGGGAGGTGGACGAGCGGCTCTCCGAGAGGGGTGGGATGGGCTCTTTTCCTTCTCAGTCTGCCCCGGGGAGGGTCTCTAGCTGATTTTTTGGATCAGCTTCTCATCGGACAGGCAGTAGAGGCTGTTGATGGACAGGTCCGAGATGAAGTGCTCACAGGCTTTGCGGGTGATCTGTTTGCAACCTCGCAGGTCGATGAGGGTGACATTGGAGATGCGGCGCAGGTACAGCAAGGCCTGGTCCGTCAGCTTATTGCAGCCTGCGGGGAGAGGACAGGCAGAGTGAGGGGAGACACCTCCAGCAGCCAGCACCGGGAGGAGGGATGGGAAGTCCAGGAGCACGCCCAGGCCAGCTGGAGCAGGGCACCCACCTGCCATGTTGAGCTCGGTGAGGGAGTTGCGTGTGGAGGAGCCCACGGCGGTGAGGAGGTTGGCCGACTGGTCCGTGAGGTGGTTGCAGTGGCTGAGGTCGAGGCGGGAGAGCAGGGGCATATGGCGGATGATCAGGCGCAGCGTGGCGTCCGTGATGTCCAGGCCGGCGAGCCGGAAGTCGATCATGTTGCGGAGTTTGCTGCGATTGTCCTGACCTGCAGAGGGAGACGAGAAGGTGAGTGTGGACAGACTGCTCTGGGAACCCTCCCGAGTCACCACCACCCCGCCCAGCCCCATGGCAGCAGCAGCTTACTGGGTTTGTCTGTTGGAGGCGTGAGTAAGTCCCGGATCTGAGGGTCCTTGATTCCTACTGCCCACCGAAGATCGAGGGTCCTGAGAAGGGGGCAGCTGGAGGTACTGAGAGCACAGACCGCAGACCAGGAACAGCCCGCTAGGATGAGGTCTTTCAGGCCTGGGAGAAGGGAGACAAGGTTACAAGTCAGACGGGTTTGCTCAGCTCCAAGGCATCCCAGGTCTCCACCATCTTTTTCCAGGCACATGAGGAAGCAGATTCCCTCCCTGCCTGGGGTGGGACGCTTGCTGGGTGACTGGATCCAGGCATCCGGGAGTTCCCAGGTTGGCAGGCACCACGGTGCAGAGCGTCTCTCACCGTGATCCCACCCTCAGGAAGCCTCGAAGCAGGCTGGTGGCACAGGAAGGGACCCTCCCCAGCCCATGCTCACCTGGCAGCCTGTTGACGAGCCACGTAAGCTGTTTTTTGGAAATATTGGTCCAGCTGAGGTCGAGGCTGACCGGCTGCCTTTTGATGATGCCACTCAGCGCCTGGGGGGTGATGGACTTGCACCTGCTCAAGTCTATCTTTGTCCACAATCTCTTGTCACAGCACCTGGGGACGGGGACAAGGCTGAAAGCTGACCCCTGAAAGTCCCATGGGGTAAGAGATAGCCAGTGGATTGTCTGGCTTCCAGGAGGAGCCCAGCCCTGGTGTGGCCCCAGCCACGGAACAAGGCTGCTCCTCCTGGCTTCCATAGGTTTCCCCAAACATGGGAAGTTGCCAAAGGTGTTCGGCCACCCAGGGACACCCAGAGCAGCCCCAGCAGGGTTTCAGTGCCACAAGAGTCCAAGTTGCAGCTGCTGGTCTGCTTGCTCCCTCTTGGTGTTTCCCCTGATCTTAGGGATCCTTGCTCCCAGCAGGCAAAACACTCTGCCTGGTCCCACCCCATGGCCCCAGCTGGGAGCAAACTCCTCTTCTCCCACAGGAAGCTGTGGAGACCCAGGATCTGATGGTAGCTCAGCTGAGCCCCTGAAGGTTCAGGTGAGGGGACACTCCTCCACCACACCATTGCCACCAGCTGCTGATCAAAGCAGGCCATCCCTGCTGCTCGGCTGTTAGAAACCACCCAGTTTCCATTCCTGTCTGTTCCCAAGCCCTCCATGCACAGCTGTCCTGGTGCCAGCATTGTCTTTGGGCCTGCTGCCCCCTGAGGCATTTCTAGCCAGCAAACCCATCCCGCCTCAGCCTGCCTTCCCTGCCTGCTGGGAGGAGAGGCAGTGTGGGAGGTCAGGAAGTGCAAGGACCATCAGAGTGGTGAGGGAAGGGCACTGGCACCTCGGAAGGACATGGTGGGCGACAGCTGAGGGGGCAGGAGGAAGGCAGAGGGGAACAACTTCCAAGAGACTGATGCACACGTGGCAGAGGCACCAGGGCTGGTTATAGTGACCCTGCCTGGCTCCAGGAGCGCACTGAGGTAAGATCCTTTCCCGTTCCCTCTGGATGCCCACCAAGGACGTGTCCCCACACTCACCACTTGTACCAGGTCTTGCACACCCGCATGCACTCGCAGAGCTCCCTGCGGGTGAGGTAGCGGAACACGGACATCCAGACCTCGCGCTGCACGCAGCTCTCCTCGCCCTCCTGCGCCCGGCCCCCGCGCCCGTTCAGCCGGGCCGCCCCCCCCTCCTCCGCATTCTCGTCCTCCTCCTCTTCTTCCTCCTCCTCTTCCTCAGTGGCTGCCTCCTCCTCGCCACCGCTCCGCAGGGGCATCCTGGCAGGCGCGTGGCGCACGACCACGCGTGGCGAGTGCTGCAGGTTGGCCGAGGAGGCCGTGATGGCTTGGAGCTTGGGGACGATCGAAGTGCCGTGGACATCTTTGGTGGGGCGCTGGAGCGTCACGGTGAGGTAGGAGCCGTGCAGCTTGGCCTTCTCCACCTCCGACAGCTCCTTCTTGCCGCTGGGGTTGTTCTCCTTCTCCCGCACCATGGTTCTCTCCGTGGCCTGGAGCCGCAGCAGCTGCCGGCGCTTGAAGCGCTCGTCCCGGCTGGCGCTGTGGTGGTCGCTGGGCCCGGCCCCCGGGGACGAGCGCGTCACCACCCCGCGAGGGGACGCGGGATCGTGGATCAGCTGCAGCATAGGGGTGGGCGAGTTGGGCGGGGGGGTCAGGGGCTCCTCGCAGCTCCGCAGAGGCCGCAGCACCTTGGCTTGCGCCGTGTCGTCATCGCTCTCCTCCACCTTCCTCTTCTGCAGGGCAGTGAAGGGGCAGGTTAGGGGGAGTGGGGATGTGGGGGGCATGTGGAAGGCTTTTTCCCTCTCTTCTTCCCCAGGGAAACACCATGGTGCTGGCAGGACTGCACCAACAGCGCCCAGGAGAATCACAGAATGGTTTGGGTTAGAACTCTCCACAGCATGGCTCCTTACCTGGCCCTTCTCTGTGTCGTCACCCTGGTAGCATTTGGGGCACTCCCAGCAGTTGGGGAGCTCATCGTTGAGCAGCCCTTCCCCATCCATCTGCAGAGAGAAGCGGGGGTCAGCAGCAGCCCAGCCCCACAGCCAAGGCCCCCTTTGCCCAGCACGGGCCCTGCTCACCTGCAGGCAGCCGGGGTGAACGATCTCGTTGCAGATACAGCACTCCATGAGCTTCTTCTCGAAGTCCTGTGAGTCCTCATTCTGATCCACCTCCCCGCAAAGTGCACACGTGACCGAGTGAGGCAGCCTGGGCTACAAAGGAAAGCAGGGCTGAAACCAGGGCGAGGTGGGACGGCCTTCCCCCCTTCCTCCTCTACTACCTGAATCACGGGGAAGCAGACAGCTATCCCCCAGGAATCAAACTCGGACTCACCGCCAAGCACTGCCGCAGGACGCAGGACTGCTTCATGCGGCCGGGCCCGCCAAACTTCTTCATGTCCCTGCAGTAGTGGCACATGCCACACTCGCCCTGCATGCAAGCCTTGCATTTCCGGCACCGCACCCGCCTCCGCCGGGCGCCCGACACGATGGGAGACACCGTGGACCTGACGGGAGTCGGGCGCGGCGTTGGCTTCATGGTGTGTGGCTTGGTGATGGGGATGGTGGGCAGGCGCACCCGCAGCCGGGCCTGGAGCTTTAGCTGGCAACAGGGAGAGAGGGAATTGGGTGAGAGGAGTGAAGTGCTGCGTTAGGCTGGGAGCTGGAAGGCTCTGATCCCTGGATCTGGCACTGTGACTTTGGATAATGTGCCAGGGAGCAGCTCTGCTCCCTCAGCGCTCTGCAGCCAAAGGTGCCTGGCGCTGACCTGGCAGTTCTCCTGGAACACATTCCCTCATCCTTCATCACCCCACACCAAGAACTCCCCTTCCTCCCACCCCATCAGGGCTCAAATGAGCTGCAGAGTCCCAAAAGCATCCTGGTGCTCCAACAACATCCACACTTCCCTACTGAGGCAAGGAATGACAAGGCCCACCCGGGCTGTCCTCTCCTGTGTCACCTTGCCAGCTGTGCAAGGGGAGAGGGCTCAGCTCTGGTCACTCTTTCCCAAGCTCTGGCACACTGGCAACACCCACACCCTCCTTGTTTACAGTGCAGGTGGGACAGCACAGCCCTCCAGCTGTCACCCTGCATCTCAACAGCCCTCACAGGAAATCTGGCTGCAGCATCCTTCTGGGATCGGCTGTAGTGGGGTGTGCACCACAGCTGATGGGCTTGGGGAAGAGCAGGCTCCCAAAAACCCCAGGACAAGGATGGGGTTGGGGATGTGCCAAGCCTCTGAGTGCTGCACCCAAAGCGTGCAGACTTCTCCAGGTCTCTTCTCCCAGGAAAGCTGCCCAGGATGCTTGTGCTGCACAAGGATCACACTGGATCCCCTTGGGCAGGGCAGGCAAGCAGAGACAGGCACGTCCAAAGGGCAATCTGAGAGGTTCATTTGTCTCCAGACTCCCAAATGGGGTGTTACCCATCTTTCCCAGCGTGATGGGGTCCTGCTCTTCCCAGAGCCTGCTGTGAGCCCATCTCCCGGCAGGAAGGAAGCAGTGACCTCCGGGAGCCATCCTGGCAGGCCACAGGAAGGCAGCCTGTGGAGGGGAAGTCCGGCTGCTCCGTGCCTCCATCTGTCCAGTGAGCTCAGTCCCGGCTGCAGCCCAGCTGTGGGCCCTGAGTTATGAGCACAGCTGGACAGGGAAGGGCAGGGATGCACAGAAAGGCTCCATTGCTGAGGAGCTGACTGCTATCCCCAGGGAGACTCCCAGGAGAGCTGCCTTGCTTGGGGTTGCAAGAGCCAGTCCTACAGCACAGGGACAGGGAGACAAGGGACACGTTCAACTCACAGTGAGGGGCAATACTGCTGCAGACCATCTACCCCACACCTCACCCACCACTGCAACAGCGAGACCCTCCCTGACACACAACATTCCTTGGACCACCCAGGTCTCCCTTAACAAGCCAGAGACCTGCTGGGAGAGCAGGATCACCCTTTCCTCCCACAACAAGGCTCCATGTTCTCCAAGCACGACCAAAGGGCTGGAGAACACGGAGCAGCTGGGGCTGATCTGGTTATCACCCATCAGCCGAGCTGGGATAACCGGCATGGTGAGAGACCTCCGGGTTTGCCCGCAGTGCCGTGGAGGTGGCTACATCCCACGTCCCATCCTGGCACTTCTCCCAAGGTAGGTATGGAAGCAGTGCCACTGCACCCCAGGTTGGGCAGTGACTCAGCCACGTGTGACACCCGCCCGGGTCCCCTCCTCGCAGCTCCTACCTTATCTCTCTTGGGCCACTGGACGATGGGGACGCCTGTAAGTGCCAGTTTGGGGTCGCTGTTCGCGTATTCTTCCAACAGCAGCTGATGGAGAGAGAGGAGGGGGAAGAACACAGCAGAGAGACAAAAAGCACAGGTGTGAGCAGAGGGAAACACAGCTCCCGCCAGCAAGGCAGGCTCCGACCAGATGCCAAGGCCAGCATGCTTCAAAGGCGGCTGCGAAGAAGCCCTCCTCTCCCCACGCCTGCCAGCAACCATCCCTCCTCCCCACATGAGACAGACAAGCTCGGTAGAGTCGATCTGCACCAGCGCTTTCATCAACTGCATTTCAGCCCCGAGGCCCTGCACTGGGCGGTGGTAGGGGGAAAGCGCCAAGATTCGGCAATCCAGGGGGATTTATGAGGGAGGATTCACCAGGATTGCCCCCCGAGCTGCTCCCCAGGCACAGGGCAGCCTGGAGGATGCAGCAGCAGCAGGATGTGGTGCCCCAGCACCCCCTCTGTGGCCTGGCACAAGCTGCCGGGTAGCCGAGAGCTGCTCCCCCGCACTGCCTCGGGGTTTGGCTTTGACTTTGACGGAGATCCCTCGGCACCGACCGGACTGGCACGGACTGGCACACTGCCCTCCAGCACGACAGCCCCGCACTCCCGCTGGATGGGGGCTCCCACACTCACGCTGTTCCTTTCGGCCCCCTCCCCACGTCCACTCCCCACTGAATTTGCCGGTTGCAAAGGTGCTTTATTTACTTGACGTTGCCATGGTTACGCAGGCAGGAGCCTCCTGCCGGCATCCCGGCGGGCGGTGCTTCCCGCTGCCAAGCAGGGCCAGGGCAGGGGGTGCCCGACGTGCCCCCCACCCGGTTTTCCGGGATTCTCAGGAGGCAGGAAGCCGCAGCCTCCCCTGGGCTCCCCGGCAGCGCATCGTGCTGCCTTCAGACCTTCCGCCTCCCCACGAGCACACGCCAAGGGAAAGGTCAGGGCTGGGGGCTCCCACACAGACATCCGTGGGACCGCAGCGTCCCCCTGCCTGTGGCACCGGGGATGGGGGAGGGTGGCAGCGGCTCAGGCATGCTCCCAGCCGCGGGGCCAAGGGGCTTGAGGGGCTCCCGGGTCCTGTGGCTGCATCTGGCTCGGAGCCGGGGTGGGCGACAGTCCCCTCGTCCCCTGTGCCCCGTCGCGCTGTGGCTCGGGGGACGCGGCGGAGGGGATCCTGCGAGCACGCGGCCGGAGCGCCTCGGCACTGCTGCCGGCAAGCGAGCCCCGGGGACTGGGAAGGGAGAGGTGAGCCCAAGAACCAGCCAGGGACCCCTCCAGGGAAGTAGTGTCCCCCCGCGGTCCCCTTCCACCCACTCCAGGACCGGAGCGTCCCCGCGTCCCCTCCCCACGCCACGAGCATTGCCAGCTGCCTGACCTTGCGCCTCTGGAGCTGCCGAGACTCTGGGGTGAAGTTTGCCGAGCCCTCTTTGTTTCGGTGCCCGCACTGCGAGGGCTGGGGCCCCCCTCCCTCTCCCCGGACACCTCCGGGGGCTGGCTCAGACCCCGGCCGGACCCCTGGTGTTCGGGGACATGGCTGGGGGAGCAGCTGCGCCCCCCGCCCCGAGCGCCCCCGGCTCCTCCCCGCCTCCGGCAGCCGCACCGGCGGCCGCGTGCTCCTCCCGAGCCCTTGGGCAGCGGCGGCGGCGGCAGCTTCCTGAGCAGGAGACAATGCTGCTGCGTCACCCACATGCGGTTCCCAGCAATGCTTTGCAACGGGAAGATGGCAGAAGAGAAAAAGCGAGCGAGGGAGCGGAGGGCAGAGCCGCGCTGCTGCAGCGCCGGGAGGGGCCGGGACGGCGGGGATTGGCGCAGGGTCCGCGCGGCGCTGCCCACCGGCCTCCCCGGGTTCCCTCCCTCCCTCCGCCGCCGCAATCCGAGAGGCCGGGGCCGGGCTCCCCGGGGCCGGGCAGAGCGTGGCCGAGAGCCCTTACCCCGTCCTGCTCAGGCCCAGCCTCCCCGGCGCCTTTCTTTTGTCTGCTCCGAGGCGGGTTTGGAATCTGGGAGACCCCGCTGGAGCAGACAGGGCTTTGGAATGTAGGCAAGGGTCATCCCCCTTGCAGCTCCCTCCAGGGACTGCACCCCCACCCTCCGACCTGTAGGGACAAACCTTCCCTGGGAAACATCCCGCCAGCCAAGTTTGGGAGCAGCCACATTCCCAAGGCACCGGGGACCAAACCACTAGAGGGGGACAGATCCGTACCGGGCGATCAAGGTGTCCCCAACCAGTCTCAGTCCCTGAGACGCCCCCCTCCTCCAGCGACACACCGCAATTAAAATGGAGGAAACTCCTGAAATAAAGCCAAACAGAACAGGGGAGCAGCGGCTGCTCCCACTTATGATGCATCCAAAGCATCTGCAGGCAACTACAGCTTGGTGTTCCCAGGAAGTCAGTCACATGCCGACCTGGCTCTGGACTGTGCCACCAGTGACACCCTGGGGCCCCTGGCATGGGCTCTCTGTGACCCACAGACACGAGTGTGACCAGTGCTGCCATCCCACCATGGGAGACCTTCCTGGCACAGCCCACAGGCCACACAGCACTTCCTCACCCATTCCTGTAGGACAAAATCCCCATTCCTCACCAAATTCTCTCGGTGTCCATTGCCCAGTCAGGGATGTGGGCAATGACAGACCAGAGGCTTTGAGGTGAGGTCCTGGAGACAGGATCAGCACTTCTGGGAGAGGCTTTTCCTGTTTCTACAATCCTTGGTGCTCCAACAGCTCCACGGAGAGCCCAAATATAGCCTGTTCAAGCCAGGCCACAGGGGTCTGGCTTTAGGCCTGTCAGATGCCTTATGACCATCCTCCTCCTCCCAAGTCCAGTCATGGAAACCAGCACACCCCAGAGGGGTCAAAAAGCATGGACAGCAGCAGTTAAGAGACACCAGGATCTCTCAGAAATTCCCTGTCAGTGATCCTTCCTCAACAACCCCAGTCCAGACTATGCCCAGAATTTTCAGACAATCCCTCCTGCCACCGGGTTGGAAGCACAACTTTGTCACATCCGAAGTGTCACACCCCGCCACGTGACACTCCAGGCTCAACTCATGACAGGATACATATTCCTCCATGTGACCCAGACAGACACCCTGAAATCCTGATCACCACACAAGAGGCTGTGGGAAAAGGCAGCATTTTCCTGCTCCTGGTGTGCCTGGGGACACGGAAGAGCAGAGAGTGGCAGAAGCGTTGCAGGATATTTGGTCTGATGAGCAGATCAAGGTGCCAGGCCTGCAACTCTGGATGAGAAACCACCACGTTCTGACCCTGCAGAGCACACACCAAAGTGGAGCTTTCCCAACAGTCCTTGGCCAGATCCCAGCTCCATCAATGACCTTACCTGGTGACACAAGGACAAAAGTACCTGCTGCAGATTGGTGGTCTCAGTTAAAAGTTTTAGCTAGAAATGTCTTAGCCCTTCTCAGGTTTTACAAGCCAACCTATACTGGCCAATTCCACCACCTCTACGGAAAATATGTTTTGAAAGGAGAGGTTTGCTGTGGCTGGACAAACTTGTCCCACTTTCTCCAGCCCCTGCGGGGTGGTGACTAAGGAACTTCATGCCTTGAGGATGCCAGTCCTGAGGGATGGAATCCTGCAGCTCAGGATACTTCCGAACCTCCAAGGACAGCCAGCTTTAAGGACCAAATCCTCAGGGAAGTTGTTTGAGACCACAAGGTCTGTCACCCACAGCTCATCTGCGAGGTACAACCAGACACAGGGGCATGTGGGTCACCCCAAAACCACAGGCACACCTTTATTACCTCCAAAACATTAACAAATTCTCTGATCAGGTCTCAAAACCCAACTGAACACCAACAACCTTGAATTCTCTGCCTTCAAAAACCCAACACCAGCTTCCTTTTCTCAGTCGAAGGGTGAAACACCGCGCTCGCAGCTCGAGTTCCTCCATAGCATCACAGAGGGCTCAGAAACACAAGTGTCACATCCTCAAAGGTCACAGCACACACAGGACGCTTGAAAAGCCACAGGAAACCAGAAACGCAGCCCCTAACAGCACCTACACCCCTTCAGCCAAGACCCTGGGACCCCAGAGCTGCAACTTCTGCTCCAAAACACAGCAGAGTGTCGGATTTACGCAAACAGCCCACAAAAAACATCAGGAGACAGCACTTGGAAATAAAAAGAGTGGCAAAGACAGGGATACGTGCATGGCTGTGTCAGGACATCCGCTTTGGTACAGGCAAGCAGCTGGACAGATCATCAGCAGCAAGGAAGGGATTTCTGGGGAACAGAGTGCAGTTGACATTCTCACTTTAATGCTGAAAAGGGCTAAAACACCAAAGCTCATGGGGTCAGCTCAACAGGGCTGGCAGATTAAGGGAAATAAAACCTAAACAACCCTCACCGGCCCAAAAAAACCTGACTCTCATAACTCCAGGTCACACACTGGGTAAACAACCCAAAGGAACAAGGCCAAATCCACCTGGGGCAAGGAAAAGGCTCCAGCTGTCCTGGAGTGCACAGCCAGAACTGGAAGTGAACTGCATCATCAAGAAGCACTGTTGCACTGACAGCCATGAGGGATCTAGCCAGGGCCCAGCCACGCTCCTGCCTTCCTGACCCAAAATCCCAGGGCTGTCCCTCAGGTGTAACAGCAGCCTCATGCAGAGGAAGAGGAGGACACCAGTCCTGCCCCAGGACAGGGGTAGGATCAAGGAGCAGCCCATTTTCCCTGTGGGAAGGGCCTTGCAGCTGGCTCAGGCCTACCTTCACGTCAGCGATGAGGGCGTCCTCGTCCTCGATGCCGGTGGGAACACACTTCTTGTGCAGAGGGAGCGACTCCAGCTTGTCCACGAGGCAGCGCAGCCCCTCCAGCTCAAACTGGGTCAGGTGCACCTTCCTGCTCTTGCGGGGGCTGCCTCCGCTCGGGTCCCAGGCCTGGCCGTTTTGGGAGCCCCGGCTGGAGTCGGAAGAGTCTATGGATGGGGTCTTCAGACCCGGCAGGCTGCTCCGGCAGCTCCTGCCCAGTTCATCATAGTCCATGTTGGCACCGTTGGCGATGGGGCTGGTGAGAATGGACCGCCTGGTGATGGGTCGCCGGGGCTCCTTCCCTGCTGCGTCCTCCTCCTCTTCCTCCTCTTCCTCCTCTTCCATGTTCACCGAGTCTGAGGAGCTCAGCTCCATATCTGCCATGATGGAGAAAGAGGGAGAGCAATCACAGGAGGTGTTCAGTGTTTAGAGGAATCACTCCCAGTCACCAGAGATACTGGAGCAACAGATATATATGGGGACAGGTGAGAGGAAAGGAGCAGCTGGAAAAAAACCAGCTAAAGGCCTTTCCCATTCCTGGTTTGTTTGTGGGAATGCAAGGCACCAGATACAGAAAAATATCCCAGAGGAAGAGACAGCAGTGCCCTAGACTGAATTCCATGGACTGCTAGAATTTGGCTTGGAAGGGACCTTTAAAGGTCATCCAGTCCAACCCCTGTGCCATGAGCCCAGGCATCTTCCACTACATCATGTTGCTCAAAGCCCTGTCCAAGCTCATTTTGTTTTGGACAGCTTCAGATTTCCAGCAAAAGGCTCAGGGCCTTGATCCTGCCTTCACAATGCAAGAAAGAGGATGTGGACTCACTCATGACTGTGAGGTCGCTGAGCCCTTGCAAGTAACTTTGTCAGCCCTTTAAACCCTGAGTGCAGAAAGCCCTGACCAGCCAGAGAGAATTCCTGATTCCTGCCCACAGCACTCTGGTCACTGCAACTTCCCTCCACCTCTTCGTGCAAGGCTTTGAACTGGTGTGCGCTGGTTTCACAGCTGTGAGGAGCCTGGGCTGCCGCAGGGGCAGAGGAGGAAGCAGAAGTCTGGCTGGTTTTGACCTCATGCTCACAGGAACACCCTGCCCACCACGCTGCTGAGCCAGTGCCCCAGCAGGAGGGTGTAGGAACCCAGTTTGATAAGGGTGAGGAAGGAGTAAGGGCTGCACTTACCCATGCTGAGGGATTCCTTCTGGAAGTCCTTGGTCAGGTGGGAGCGGCTGGTGATGCAGTACACGTAGCGCTCCAGCACGTACCAGCACATCTCGTAATAGAAGGGATAACGAAACTTATTTGGGACCTGCAAAACAGGCAAGAGGATCTGCTCAGGCCTCCTTCACCACTCAGATGACAGATGCCACCCCTGGTGTGGCCAAGTGTCCAGCACGGGTCTCCCACAGGTCTTTACCCGTGTGCGGTCTTCGATGCTGTAGATCCGAAGCTGCATAGGGATGTTGAAGCTGTGTAGGAAGTTGCCCCCAAAAACCAGCGTGTCCATGGGAGTGTACACAGCATGGATCCAACCTTGGGGAGAAAGCAGAGTTGGAAGAAGCCTTCTGACCCACCTTCCACAGCTTTTTTTGTCATCCTGGTGTCATCCTAGATTGTTTCCTAATTGCGTTAGGCCTAAGAACACCAGCAACAAGGCAAACAGTCTTCCAAAGTCTGATCCAACATTCAAAACACCCTCAAAATAACTCAAGTTCCAGCTCTTATCTGCAAGGCTAAGCAATCCAGCCAAGCCCAACATGTGGGGAATTCCAGCACAGGTTTCCTTAAGGCAAAGCCACTCAGTTCAAAAGAGGTGTCAGTTGTGATAACAGGACACAAATGAGTAAGTTGTGCAACCCCTGCTGTTTTCTGTTCCTGGTCCTGCTCTAAGCCACAACTCTGCAGAGGTGTCACGAGACACCCAGGAAGCTGAGGAGCTGTGCTGCCTTGGGCCAGCCTGTCCCTAACCTGCACTGCTCCATGTGTCAACATGACAGGATCTGGGAAAGCCTCCTTTAATAATTAATCAAGTGTGATATGAGCCAGCCCCAGCTTTCCTAACACTTGGGCTGAATCCACAATGCCGTGACAGGCATGTTTTGGGAGGTGGCGAGCAAGAAGACAGAGCCACATGACATCTCCCTCTCCCAGTGACTCCTGAGGAAGCTAAATCCTGCCTGTGTCCCAGGAGTTGGTCTTGCCACGACCCTGGCCAAGGTGAGGATGCCCCTGCCTGCCCTGGGGTACCTGAGGGGATGACAAATGTGTAGCCTTGCTTGAGCTCGATGCGCTGGCACTCTGACACTCTGTCCCCAAGAAAAATGTCTCCCTGCTTCCCTGAGAGAAGCCAGTTTTCATAGAGCTCCAGGTTCTGGGGCGTAGGAGGGATCAGCCAGAAGATCTGCAAATAAAGACAACACACGTAAGTCGTCATCTAATGAACAGCTATGGACTTCCAAACACCTCAATCTCTTCCTCTCCCCACTCCCGGAGAACTTCCCAATAAAATGACTTGGACAAGTGGCCAAGCAAGGTGTTTCCCAGCCTGACACACTGAGTGCCACAAGCAGCTGTAGCTGTCCCAATAGGGACTGTCCTACCTTTCCCCCTCGGTGGATGTGGTACCACACAGAAGTGCCACCAAAGTCCACGTGGAAATCTGTGTAGCAGCCCTTGACACTCATCAGACAGTACCTGGTGGAAAACAAGAGGAAAAGGTCAAAATGAGTGGTGATCCATATTTTGGAGCAGATACAAGACATTCAAAGGGAATGGGCCCCCCAAGTCCAGGCCAATGGCTCAGAGCAGTGCCAAAAGCCGCATGACCCCTTCCACACAGCTAGAGGGGCTGAAGTGTCCTTACATGTGCCACCCTCCAAAATAAACAGGGAGACTGTTCCCTGCTTCCCCTTAGTACAAACTGCTGCTCCCTTGGGCAGTGTTCTTGCAAGCGAATGTTTGCTGCCTGCCAGAGCTCAGGAAGTCACTTACTTCTGCACCTTTGGATACTGCATCTCCAGGATGGCGTTCGTAGACTCTGTCTGACTCTCCTTCAGGTGTCTGGGCCACATGTTATCAACCCAGTCAATCAAATCCACCTACAGCACAGAGGTGGGAGATATCAGCAGACAGAGAAGAGGCACAGCAAAGTCTTTTGCTACCCCCAGGATGGCAAATCTCTTTTTGCTTCCTCCCCACACCCAGCCACTGGGGCAGTCCCACACATAAAGCACCTAGGACCAGATGCTCTGATGCTTTCATAAAAAATATGCCAGGAAGCATCTCCTAGGATAGAATTAAACTCCCTAAGCTTCAGGAGAGGCAGGGATGTCCAGGTTCCCTCTGCAGTTAACAGAGGGAAGTGACTGGCCCTACACAGCTGCCACTTCCCCTCTGCTGACTGCAGAGGGAGTTCAGGATGTTCATCCCATCCATCCCACCTTCCACAACTTGTTTTCAGGCCACAAAACAGCCACCTGCCCCTCTTCCAGCACACCTCCAGTCCTGGCCTTCTCTACCCCCCTGCCATACTGCACAACCCTCTGGAGTTCCACTCCACGTCGGCTGAGAGACAATGAACAGGTCATCTCTCTGCAGTGACATTCCAGGGACTCGGCCAGACTAGGCTAGGAGATCAGCTGCAGCAGCTTCCACACTGACATCCCAGCTGAGCCCACGTGAGTTCCCAGCAGCCCCACTCCTCCCACATCCCAATGCCAGGCTGCACTTCTGCCTCCAGAGCTCCAGGGAAAGCAGATCCCTGTGGAACGAAGAGCCCAGCTCACCGTAGCAGGTCTCTGCACCAGGTTCTCCAGTTTGGTGTGGCTGAACTCCAGGCTGATGACGTTGTAAAGCTTCTCCCGCTCCTCCTCCGGCGTTTCGTAGTAGCGCGCCCACTGTGCCATGGACATCTCGATATCCCGCTGCGTGTTCACATCCATGACATCCACCATGCGTCGGCTCCCTGCCATGACACACACGTCACCGGATCTGTCCCTGTGCACAAGGGACCGGCCAGAAAAGACACCCCAGGAGATGAGATCCTCTGAGAAGCCAACCACACAAGGAAGAACACGGCGGTTCCGGACTTACCCACACACAGCCGCACATCGTTCACACTGAAGTCCGGATCCGGCATCCTGCAGGAAAAACATCTGGCTAAAAAACCATCAAGTGCTTCTGGGTGCACACCCTCCCCACCTGTAGGCCAGGTATTGGAACCCCGAAGGTACTTCTGTGCTGCTTTGCTGTTGGGGAAGGCCACGGAACTGGATCTCTGGGGGCACAGGTCTGGGGTGAAACGCTAGGACAAACTTCTGGCTCGGGAAGCAGACTTGGGAATAGGATGTACCATCTCCAGAGCACGAGTTGTTGTACAGCAACTTCTGGCAAACAAGCCAAAAGGCCTTGAGCTAAGCAATCCCAGATCTGGTTTAAAAGGCTGCTCGTGTGAGTTATCCCAATCCAAAGGCATATCCAGACCAGGACACGCAGTATATTCCACTGACACAGCAGAACCATTTGAATGTTTGTACTGGCACCCTTCTCTGTACAAACACTGCTGTCACAGGCAGAGCAGGCTGGCAGCCATTCGAGCAGCTCTTGACCCAGAGAAATATCCAAAAGCTCAGGAGAAATCCAGTTTCAGCCACACCGTAATCCCCAATATCAAATCTCTGCCCTCCCAAGTCACCCAGCAGTTAAAACGGAGCCTGGCACCACTTCCTACCTAATTCACCCCAGCACAGAACACCCTGCACTGGATGAGGTGTCACCCGTCTGTTCCCAGCCAGCTGAGGGAGTTCAGAGCAGTGCTGCTGATACTGGCTCTGAAAGTTTGTGAGGGGACGTTTATTCCTCTAATCTTTGTATTAATCAATCCCCAAAAACACTGACCCAGTTTACACTTAAAGCTGCAAACCTCAATGGAAGTATTGCAGCAAGAGAGGCAGTCAGCAGCTTAGAAGTTCGAAAAATCAGGTTGGAATTCTGGAAAATGCCAGAAATACTACAAATTGTTTGACTCTCTGGCAATAGATGCCTATGTTACTAGGAAAGAAACCCAGCCAGACGTTGCATCAGAGCAGCAGTGGGACTTTCCAGACATTTGGTGGAATTCTGATCACCTACAGCCAATTCAATCCTCTTATTTTCAGTCCAAACAGACTAGGAAGAACAGGATAACCGAGCTGGAAGATATTTCTCTCTGCTCACTGCACATAAAGAACAGCGTGGACACGACACAGTCAAACCAACTTGGCAGAGCCAGGATCAGATCCCACACAGTGTGGAGAGATGAAGGAATTGGGCCAGAGTCATCCACCATTCCATGCTTCCAGCACTTACTTTATCCCCAGGCCGTCCGAGCTCCTGAAGATGAGAGGGTCCCTCAGGCCACCCCGTTGGATGTACTCAACAGTGAAGTCTGGTGTGGGGAGACAAGAAGAGGGAAGGTTTAGGGGAGACTCCTTCAGAGGATTACAGACGCACTGAGGTTAGAACAGATCCCTGGAGATCTCCAGTCCAACCCTGCTCCGTACTTTTCTACACTCCTTTGGAAATCCCAGAACCCCTCTGCAGCAGTTTGGAGAGGCAGCATGGTGTGTGCTGCTGACAAGCCTCAGACAGGCCCCCTCAGGAGGGGGGATTTTGCTCCAACAGGCTGCTCCTGACAGGTGAACAGCCTGGATTTTGGTCCTCACTTCCCTCGGAAGCTCACAGCCAGGCAAGAGATGCCTTGAAGAAGCGCTCCCTGCTCCCGGTAAATCCTCCCAAGGCTGTGTGATGAAAAGCCACCCCACGGAGCCATGTGCATGGTGAAAGGAAGAGGAGAGATCCTACACAGTCCTTGAATTAAGGATCTGGTAGACATGTGGCTGCAATTACAGGTGCTGACCCAGGCAAACCCCCTGTTCCTGGCTGCCACGTGTCCCAGCAAGCTGCAGACCAGCTCCCTGCTCTCCAGAGTGAGCAGCTTCTATGCCATTCCCCACCTCCGCTCCCTGGGAGCAGCAGTCTTTGTTCCAAGACAAACCTTTGCCTTCCATGAAGACCACGAAGGTGGAGTTAAACTTGTTGGTGGAGAGCTTTTCCTCGAGGTCAAATGTCCTCTTCCCTTCAATCTCATCATCGGAGATGCCGTCGTCCTCGTAACGCCGCCTCATTGTGCCACGCTGAGGAGAAAGCACACCAGGAAGGGAAGAGTTATGGGCCAGGAAGGGAAGTTATGGACCAGGAGGAACAACCAGAGCCTAATCCCAACCTAGCACAGCTCAGCCACAGCCTCTAAGGGAGCCCAGGTCTGTCCAGAACTCAAAGTACAGCACTGAAACATCAGCTTTGCTCCTCCCACACCCAGATTTGTGCAAATTGGGCTGGATGGGAGACAGATACTCACTCCTAATGAATTCCACCATGGAAATACAGGAGGAAGGGAGAGAGTTCAGTGTCAATGAGGCAAAGAAGAAAGAATCAGTTCCCCATTTTGACAGGTGCATCAGTATTTTGTTGCACTGGAGGTAAAGGCATGTATGAATTTAAGTCTCTGTCAGAACACCAAGTGATAAAGGAAGAGCTTATACTGGAGACAAAATTCAAGGTTTCATCTTAGGCTGTGCCTGCACACAAAAGGTGACTTATTCCCTTGTTTGTTTGGGGAGGAGTAGCAGAGGGGAAGGAACCCTTTTCTTAGAGGGTCTCGTAAGTACATCTGCGCAGGGATTCCTGACAGACATCCTCTTCTGGCATTGCTGGATCTGGAAGAAATTACTGTCCCCAGCTGTTGGCCACCTGGCCAGAGAGCAGAGCCCTGCGTGGGAATGCTCCCTAAATCCCCTCAGATAAAAGGCAACCTGCTCTGAATTAGCCAGGCTGCCTTCCCCTAATTAGGATGTTCCCATTATCAAGCGTGCACACCGACTGCTGGGCCAGCAGACAGCCAGGGACAGGATGGGGCAGGAGGTGACACAACTGCTGGCACCTGCCTGCAACAGGGAGGGACAGGGGCATCCAGCTCTGGTACAGTGTCACACCCCCAGCAACAGCACCAGAACCAGCCACGGGCTGTGATGACCTCACTGGAGAAAGAGGAATGACTCCCTCATACAGATGCACTGCTTTAAATAAATTTTTAAAATTAATTAGATGAACCAGTGCAGGAGCACGTAGGGACACAAAAAAAGGCTTTTCCCCCACCCCCTTCAACATTTAAATTTAACTCGGAGTTTCAAGCAGGCTGATGGATCCACAAGGAGTTTCCCTGCCATCAAGACAGAGTCACTCACCTATTGTTAACAGCTCATTGACTATGCTCAGCTTTCCCAAAAACCTGAGCAACAGGGGCACAAACACCTCATCTGCCAGGCAGAAACAATAGGCTGCTCCTGAATGGGGCACTTTAGGAGGAGTCCTAAGGATCCTGCAACCAGGGTCTGTCCAATGGCCCTGGGGATTAAACAATCTGGAAAAGGGCTGCTGTCCTTTGTCTTAAGCCACCCACTAAAGATGAGTGGGAGTTACCCGAATTTTAACACCACAAAAGATAAAACTCACTTTACTTACAGGTTTTTACAGAGACATTTGTATAAAGGCAGGAAAATGCATTTAAAAAACACAGACATACGGAGGCGGCACCAGCATGAATGACCTATTCCTTGGGAACACTTGGAATTTCACACTGCCGAGGCTGGGCTGCACAACACTAAAAACTGGAACTCCCAAATGCTTACTCTGTCTTTAAGGTGAGACAGACTCTTCCGAAGAGATGCATCAGAGCTTGCAGTTAAGAGATGCAGAGGTATTATGACTGTTATTTTGGAGAATTAGCCCACCTTATAATGCACTTTTCCCTAAAAATCACGGAATCCATTAACTCTGTGTGGTGTTCAGCTTTAAAACGAGGGCACAGAGCAGAGAGGGCTCTGCCCTGTGCAGGATTTAGGGACAATGAACCAACCTCATGATCAGCTTTTCCTGAAGAACCAAGCGTTTTAGGGAAAGGCCCATTTCAAGCACAGGCAGGTACGCACACAGCCTGACAGGCAGGATTCTGGGAGCATCATCCCAGCACCCTGCGCTCCTGCTGGAACCCAACAGCAGGGTTGGGACCAGGCCAGACTTCCAGCTCCCCACTGCCAATATGATCTTATTCCATACAAAATCACAACAGGGAAGTATAAGGCACACCTAAGTCAGGCAAGGTTGCAAATCGCTTTTCAGCATGACTCACTTTTCACTTTTCCCAATCCCAGGCAAGTCTAGGACTACACATCCCAGCAGCCAGCTCTCTGTCATTAATTAAAGGATGTGCACAAAGAAACACAGGATTATGTAGTCCGTGGTCTCACCTGCTTTGGGATCAGGTGGATGGTGGCTCACTGCAGGACCAGGCTGCCTTTTGCTCTACTCTCTTACTCCAGACTTTTAGGGAGAAAAGTAGCTCTTTTGCCTTTGCTAGGTTCAAGACCTCTGGCATGAAAATTCTGGCAAGAAGAGGCCAGACCAAACCAATCCCTTAATAACTTATATTTGACTCCCAGGATGGATGCCTGGATGGCATATTTAAGCTGCACTTAACTAGGAGCAAAGGTTATGCACTGGGTTTAAACTCAGGTGAGTCCCATTTGAGCAAGAACCTCGGGAGATCCAGGCTGGAATGCAGCTCCAGCCACAGACACCATGACCAGGCATTGTCTGTCCTTCTGGAAGTGGCACCAAGCCAGCACAGGCTCTGGATTGTGTAGAGCAGCTAATTCAACAGAAATGTGACCACGTGGCCAGGCCTGATCCGGATCCTACTGCTGCTATGGGTGGGTGCTGGAGATGCACTGTGGGATCAGGGAACTGTTCAGACTCTTTTCCCAGATCTCCTTCACAGCACAGCCTCCAAAGTAAATGGGTTGGAACCTTCAACCCAAACCACTCCATGATAAGGCAGCCACACCACAAAAGTGCAAACACCAGGACACAGGCAGGAACACCTTAAACTTGAATCCCTTTGCAATGAGGAAACAGGGATGCAAAACACAGAAGGAAGGGGATTGTGTCCTCCCAGCCGAGCAAATTCCAAAGTCTATTGCTCCTGTCATCAGCAAAGCATCAGCCACAAAACCCCCTCCACGCTCCCAGGCAGATCAGCTTCGCCTGTTCCCGTGGGTAGGGAAGAGCCTGGCCTCCTAATTGCCACAGTATGGAGACAAGCAGGATCCAGCCGTGGCCGAGGACCCAAAAGCACAATACAAACAGCTCCCATCCCATCGGACCCGGCCGAGGCCACGGTGCTTTCATGTCATTGTTGTCTTGGGAGGCTGGGGAAAAACAATATTTCAGGGCCCCAGAGCACACAGGAGGAAGGAAAAGCTTCTGCGCTTCCAGGCGTGCGTTTTGGGAGAGGCAGCATCTGCGGGAGTCTTCCCCTCCTGGAGGCTGCAGCTTCCTCACAGCACAGTGACACAAACCACAGGCCCCCAGCTCCCCAAACTGGGTCTCCATACGAGGACAGAAGTGCTCAGTGGATGCTCCCAAAGCCCGTTTCTTGTCCGATGTGCCACACAGGGAGTTGCTGCCTGGGTAAATAACTGGCTAGAGGTGACACCTGCAAAGCCATGACAGGCTAATGCCAGCCTCACCTTCCCACAGAGCTGTGCAAATCCTTCTGACAGTACCAAGGTTGACTTGTTCCCAGGGAAAGTCAGCTACCTTTGTCCCACAGCCTGTGCCAGGGAGAGCTGAGTACTCCTTCTCAGCACATTCCTACAGCCCATTCAGAGAACACCAGCAACTCATAGCCCATGGCTCTTACATTAGGACTGCTTCTTCCTGGGATTGGCTCCACTACTGGGAGCTCTTCCAGTGTCAACCAGTTCAGTCAGGGACACTGATCTCCTAAAAAGAAGATCAGCAGATGTCCCCAAAACTGCCACCTGTGAGAATGTCCCAGATGAAGCTCAGCTCCAGTGAAGCAAGGCAGAGAGTCAGACAACCTCAGTGCTTAGTGTTAAGCAGCAATATTTAAATATCACTTTGTTTTCCAGCTTTCTGTCAGGATTCAGGTATTTTTCATCCTGCTGAGAGTTTTACTAAGGAAGAACTGACAAGTGGTCCAAAGCCTCTCTCTGTGTGTCAGGCAGGGTCAAGATAAAGGCAGCTTATTCATCCTCCAAGACCAGACAGCCAGCAGTTCCCATCTAAGGTAGCTGTCCTTCACCATTCCTTTCTGACCCTCTTGGGTACCACTCAATTAATGTAGGAAGTAGGAAGCATGAATATTAATCCTGCTGACAGCTATCCCTTCTATTCTGATCCTTTCACCTGCAGTCTCCTTCCCCCAAGGGTTCCAGGGAAAGTGCCTCATGCAGCTCCACAGTTGTACTCTTCAAAATCCTTCCTTGGAAACCTCTTTCCATCAGCAAGCGCTGCCTCCATGGAGCACAGCTCCCTCTAACAGCAAAGGAGCTGACAGTCAGCTGAAGAGAGCCAGAAAACTCCTCTCCTGTGAGGTTTTTTTGAGAGAAGAACGAGTACAAGGTCACATTTGAAAAAAAGAACAAGCCGTCCTTTCGCTGAAAGAGCCTCATGTATTTAGAGAGTGAAACCAACACACACCACAGTATTTTAATCACTTCCTGTCCTGTCTGCTGCTATCCCCTCCCTCAGCTCCATCTCCCAGTCGCCAGGAACCTCCTCCTGCTGTGCCACAGCTCCTTCCCCTTCAGGAGACCAGAGCACCCCTCACTTTTCCTCTCCCTGTGCCTGTTGTCTTTCCAGAGCAGCTCACCCAGTGCTCCCACAACCCTCCTTTATTCCTTGAGAGACTAGATCTTGACATGGAGAATGCAGTAAAATGTCACCCCCACTTCCAATCTCCTCCTTCCAAACTCGCCTTGGTGCAGGTATTAACTTCTCCCAGTGTGTATCCACAGAAAAGTGTGACTTAGCAGTGCATCTCTTTTCCTCACCCCATCCCTATGTAGGTTTACCTTGCTGAAATGTACCCAAATTGGTCATAAACCAAGCAGCTCAACTCTCCTCAGATTAGGAATTTAACTTCTCACATATTTTTACAGTAAACAATTGTAAATTGGCTCTTGTCTAGACCTACAACATCCAAACCTCTTGATGGGTGTTTTGATATTGAGTGAGTACCTGTGGCAAGCAGCACTGTCCAGGATTCTGTTCCTGAGACCTTGTGCTGAGAATCCCCAGCAATTTTAGCAGTGAGAAATGGCTCCATTTCTCCGGGAAGACACAAGGCAGCCTGACAGGAGGATGGACAAGCAGGGAAGCAGCAAGGCTGGGATCAGACAGACCCAGGGCAGAGCAGGTGCCAACGCCAGAACAGGCTACGCAGGGAAGATCCTCCCTTGCAAGCATTTCCAGATAGAGTGTGAAGAACCAAGGCACCAAGATTATGACACCCAATCAGCACTCTGCCAGGTCACTGCTTATCTTAAGCACAAGAGCTTTTCGTTTCTATATCCCTCTCCTTCAAGCCTGCACATCCCACTTCAGCTCCTGGGCTGGGCTCTAAGCTCTGGAGCACAAGCACAGCAGAGAGGCAGCAGGTTCCTGTCCTTTGTGCCTTCCCCACCTTCAATCCTGGACTCCCTGCTCTCCCAAATAGAAGGAAGCACCACTTAGCATCTGAAGAATAGGCATAATCCCCTCGAGACATCCAGGACAAGAGGAACCATCAAGCTTAACTCATGCTTAATGCCCCTCATTCTCTCCCATCTTTCTTAAAGCCTGAAGAGCGAAATGGGCGTATCCCAGGTGGCACATCCCTGAACAAAGACAGACTCAAAGCACCAGGCTGAGGAGCAAACAGGATCTACACAAAACTGGAGCCCTTCCAGGCTTCCCAGCTCCAGGAGGGATTCCTATCACGAGCAGGGCTGGCAGCGTTTCAGAGTGACCGCGGAGAACGCTTCGGTTTGCACTTTTGGGTTACAAAATTGAATGTACACGAGGAGTAATTGGGGAATTGGAGCAAGGCGGGTGGGGAGAGAGTATGGACAGGCCAAGGAGAGCACCAGCAGCTGCTCCTAAACCACACACTGACCAGGCACAGCAGCAAAACCACGAGGCAGAGGAACATGCTAGATCAGATCACAGATGGGCAGCTCTGGCAACAGTCCCAAAAAGGAAGCGCTGCTCCTAAAAGGATACAGTTCCTCACTCCAGTCACCTGCAGCCTGTGTCACACACGGCCACTGTCCCAAATGGCTTTGATGGCACTGCTAACCCCCAGACTGCCCACACCCACCACCAGCCGTGGTACCTGGACAAATCCTGCCTGGATTCCATGAAAGCCTGAAGGAGCTCATGAAGGACCATCAAAACCTTCACCCCATTTCAAGGCTGAACTCTGACCCTCAGTATTAAAAGGCATCCTTTGACATTCAGTCTTCTTGAGCAGACTGAGAAAACCCCTTGAATAATATCCCACCCCTTCCAAATCAGAAGAAATCCAAGGAAAACACCTGAATGGAGCCCTTTGCCTGCCAGGTGTCCCCAGCACATACCCTGTGCAGTCAGGTAGATGAGCACTACCAGACTCCCCAAAATGGAACAAAGTAGACCAAACTTCACCAAAAAAGGCTGGCTTGAAAATTATACACATTTCATCCATTTTTCCACCCCTGAGCCCACACAGTTCAGGAGGGAGAGACCCAGGACGAGGGAGAAATGGAGCCATGTGCACTCAGAGGTGCAGCTGATCCAGCAGTAGCAAGTCATTCCTTGCCGGGACAGGCAGAGCAGCTCTCTGTCCCCAGCACAGTGAGGGATCAGAGGACTGGCTTGAACTGTTTAATCAGGGAAGTGCTCACCCTCCATATTTCCCTCTGTCTCACTCCAGCTCTGCAGAAACCTGTTGCCAGTCCTTTCCCATGACACAGCCTGAATGAGGCTGGACCATAGGAGTACGTGGATAACAAAAACACAGGAAGCTTTGAGGTTTGTACTGCAATTCCTGCTCAGCTGACACTGTTTTTAAAGGGAACAGCAGCAGGCTGGCTGCATTGCAGGCTATAGGGCTGAGGATGCTCTGGGAGGAGGAAAACAACCCAGAGCCATTGGGAAGAACATGCACAATGTGTGAAACCAGCTCCTAGGAAGGACATTTCCTCTGTACGCTGTGCTGTTACACCATCCCCGCACACGCTCCCTCCCCCTCTGCTCCATAAGGAGCCCAGCACTCGTCCCTTCCTTACTCCAAATGGGGCAAAGGGGCTCAGTGACACATGGAAATATTTATGCACAGCAAATTAAAGACTGAGGCAGTCTGACCTTAAAGGAGCATGCACTGCCAGCCCTCTCCTTTCCACTTCCAGCTGCCTCAGCTCCATCCCAAGATTACAGCTCCCAGGAGCCAGGGGTACATGGAAGAGATAGGGGAACTTTTCTCAAGTGCTACTTTATCCCAAACTCCACCAGGACTGGCTAAAACACAACAGGATTGTGCACTCAGCTCCCAACCCTGAGGACCAGCACAAACAAAACTCACAGAGCCTCCTCCTTCACCTAAAGGGGTGTGCATGGGGTAGCTTTATTAAAAGTTCATTAAAACTCTTTAGTGTACAGAGCGATGGCTAAAATATGCAAAATCCACTGCAACCTGGGCAGATCTCAGCCCAAAGACTTCAAGCTCCTGAAACTTCCACAGGGATTCAGAATCCCTGGATAGCCAGCTCATGCTGTTTACTCCCAGTGCTGTTTCTACAGCAACAGAGATGCACAAGCACGGACATGGAAACAGGACAGAATCCCTGTCCAACAGATTCAGCTCCTCTGCCCCCTTCATGGATTCATAGGCTACACTTTGCCACCAGGTTTGTTTGAACGATCTCAAGTTCCAGACAACAATACCCACAGCCAGTTATCAATCTCCCCCACCTGGTTCCCAGAAACTGGGAAAGGAGGTAAACAGGGAGCATCAGCAGCACAGGGAGTTCAGGCCACTGTGGAAAGGGAAGAACAACACCAAAGTTCCTCACAGCCACTGAAAGGCTCAGCCATCATTTCCTCCTCTGAAAACAGCAACACTTCCATCAGCAGTAGCACCAGATGCCTCATCCTGAAGGGAATTGCTTCCCCTCACACATTTTCAGAGGACAAGATTAGGGCAGCACCTTCTGAGCACATCACCACTTCCCCATGTGCCATTTCTACTCCAAGCCCACCCAATGACCTGTAAATCCCTGTCTGGGTGGCTCCTGACATAACTAAAAAGACACTGGCGGCACAGGGACTGCTTTCCTGGCTTGTTAGTGTCACCTCCAGCTGGGATATCCCTGTGAAAATCTACTCCTGGTTATTATAGGAGCATAAACACAACTTGCAGAGACTGTTTGGTAACTCACAGGCAACTGGAAGTGCTCCTGTGGTGTTTGGCACCTTGCTTAGTCAGCACTGAAGCTTCCAGGACACAATCAAGGCAGAGTCAGGCTTGGGACACTAAGAATCCCACAGATATTTACCTCCTGCATCCCTCTCTGCTGACAGGGAACATCATCCAGTTGGTTTCAGGGACGTATTCTCCCAGGAACCAGCACACTCATGCATCTTGCAGGATCTAAATGCTCACAGGGATTTCTAAAGCTTTCCAAGAATAGCCTTCAGTTGCTGCTAGCTTCCACCAAAGCCCTGCCCAGACCAAATCTGAACAGCCCCTGAATTATTTAGAGCTCAATTATTACACCTGGGTCATTTGGAATGACTCATTTGTAGTGTCTCCAGTTTGAGGCATGTGGGAGAGATTAATTACCCCCCTTGCACGGGTCCTGTCTAGACTGGGAAACTGAGGTGTGTCCAGCAGACCAGGGACATTTGACCAGGCCGGGTTTCACACAGGGCACACAGAGGAACTCCAGGAGGGAGTTTGGCTGGACAGGAATTGCCGGCGTCACATTTCAAACGTGGGAGGGTGGGGGGACAGGTGATGTAAAACCACCCAAATTCTCACCCAGTGCCTGTGGCTCATCCCATATTTCAACGTCTGTGGGAGCAACACAGGTAGGGTCGTCCCAGCACACAGGGATGAGTCCCAAGTCAGTGGGAGCAGCCCTGGGAAAGCCAGTATCCAGCAGGAGTGGCCTGGGTCACTCCCCCAATATCTGGGGGTGACAAACACCAGCAACCAAAAGGGATCATTACTGACAGTGAGCACCTTTATAGGACAAACAAGAGGTCAGGCTGAACCTGATGGGATTGCTCCTTGCATCCCACTGTTGGGATAGCGTGAGCCATTCAAGACAGAGCAATGCAGGAAAGGCAGGAAGCTGCATCTTCCTCTTTCCTATCTTACTTGACATAAGCTGCCCACGGCCTGCTCCCCCTGACCTCCCTCTCTCAGCTTTGAGGCCATTCATCCCTCAATCTCTTCCTATCCCATGAGGATAAGGGCTGGAACTTTGTCACAAGTGTCCCATGAACATGTGTGGGCCTTCCTGGTCCCACGGCTTGTGTCCTGCACTGACATCACCCCATCCTGCAGAAAGGATACAAACAAGCTGGAAACCACAAGATTCCAGCTGCTGTGACTCCAGGCACCAGCCAGAGCCAGCAGTGCCATCCCTCAGGGACGGGCAGTGCACAGCTGAGCTGGGATCACTCCACAGCACGCAGGGCTGCAAGAGAATCCTTGTCCTCCAGACTCCCCAAGCTTCATCCTTCAGCTGGTGTCTCCACATGCTGTAAAGCCCATCTGAACTCTCCCAGGGGATAGTGTGGACACCGACATGTAAGGACAGGTTTGGTAGCTGCTGTTTACAGGAGAGGCCTCAGGTTCTGGCTGGTAGGGACAGGCAGAGCCTCCTCTCAAATTTCACAGAAGGATCTGACCAGAGGGCAGGGCAGTGCTAAGGCAGGACACGGACTGCCCCAGGCCAAAGCACTTCACTCCCTGGCTCTCCTCTCACCTCTCAAATGCTCACAGCAGACAGGTCTCCTCCTCCACAAGCCTTCATGGGTGTCACAAGCACCTCCCACAGCCAAAGTGAGGGTGACACTGCACCCAGCCAGGGATAGTCACTCGGGGCAGCACCCCAACCCCTCCAGCAGCAGCTGTGTCTCAGCCCCACAGAGCACCCACAGCCCCCAGGGAGGGTGGGGCTCCTCCTCGGGCTCTCTCCAGCAGCAGAGCCAGTTTAAGAGGTTCCTACCCCGTCTCCCCATCTCAGACTTCCAGCCCCATCACGTTTGCTCACTACTCCAGCACAGAGAACAACTGGGATTAGGTGCCTCCCCACTTCCAACTTCCATCCAGGGCATGATCTACAATTCCCTGAGGCAGCATCCACCTCATGATCATCAGCTCCTGAGGCGCTAACTGAGGGAGGGAGAAAACCTCTTCAACCAGCTCTGCCACCCCGGCAATCCTAACTGGGAACCACACCCTGAGATACAGCCTGCTGGGAAGAGCACGACGGGCAGGATTTGTCCTTTGGATAATGGCACTCTCCTGCTGTGCTCCCAAGCCATTCCAAAGTGACCCAGCACTGCTGCCCTTCATTTCTCACCCTGAACATTGTCACTGAAAGCACACGGCAACACTTTGGTAATGTGCTAATCCCAGCGTGCAATTCACAGGGCCTTGCTAGTCCTAGTTCACAGCAAAGGCCTGGCAAAATGAGCCCTGGAGCAGGCAGAAGGTGAGATTTCCTCACACTTCCAGAACCCAGGAATATGCCACGACTCCCCTGCAGAAGGGCAGGCAGCCACTGTGAGCAACAGGCCGAAGGAGCTTTTTCTCCAGAGCCTTTAAGAAGTCCAGGCTCCTCGTGGGGAGCCCAAGAGCCTGGTGTGACATGGGCTGGGTGCAACCACCCAGTGACAGCCAGCAAAGACTTCCAAGTCTTGGAGAGGGACTGTGGCATTGTTAGTGCCAGGGCTGGACTGTCACTCAGGCTCAGGACACAATAGAGCATTTCAGCTCCTCAGTTAAGGGCCTGCAAAACACGCAACTCCAGCTTGAAAAGCTGGCACCTCAGCCCAGGCCCCCAGAACTGCCTCGTTATGGAGCTGAGTAGAACAACATTTACACAGAATTAGTAGAAAACTACTCCACAGTGCCTGCAAATCCCATCTCCACTACTCCCAGCAATCTCTGGGTGAAGAACGTGAATATCCCATAACTTGCCCCTCTGTGTCCTCTCCACGCTCACACAGCATCACCCACTGCCCGGGTGAGCCTCCCAGAGGTCACCAGGACCCAGCCTCTCCCACAGTTTGTCTTGGATGAGTGCAAGACATCGTTCCAGTGATATCCCTGAGCCCAGAGTAACTCATCCAGGCCTTTATTATCCTGGGAGTCATGGATGCAGAGCCTGGACTAGCTGGCAAGTACAGTTAGAGCAGTGCAACCCACCTAATAGAAGTGTCACAGGGATGTGTGAACTGGCAGAGAATTCCTGCAGGAGTGTGACTACACCCAAAGCAGAGCTGGCTTTCTCCTCCAAACCCTGACAGATTCATTCAGAAAACAGACACACACCAGATTTTTGTTGAACCAGAGGAAGGCAACACTACTGCAAACTAAATAAAATAACACAAAGCACTCAAGATGTCCTCTATGTCCTGATGGAAAGCAGTCAGAAAAAAGATGCTGTCAGTGTGATTACCTGACACACCAGGAAACAAACTTCTTCTGCCAGCTCAGGCCACTGCAACCATCAAACCACGCAATTAATTCAGCTCCTTCACCACTGTAAACTATTCTGGTCCAGGCTGTTTGGCTGGTAGAACTACTATCACACTTGGATTATTTTTTAAAAATATATTTAATTTTTTGTTAGCAGCAGAAACACACTGTACCTCCAACTCCCTGCTTCCCTACCTGGAACTTTGCATTTAGGCCTACTAAAACCAGCTCCCAAATCCAAGGCATATGTGGGATATTTGAATAAGTCATATTCAGCATTTTTGCCTTCCTGGATAACTCAAATTATGCTTTAAAGAAGAAAAATAATCATCTTTTAAGGGTCCTTCAACAAAGGAGCATCACTGACACAGCAAGAGCACATAATGAGCTGGAAGTTTCCAGGAAAAGCAGGAAGGCAGGAATTAAGCCTCACCCACCACACAGGGGTCATGCCTCCTCCTCTGGGCCTCAGGCCAGCACAGACAACGTGCACACGAGGCCACACAAGTCCAGGTGAGACTCATCCTGCTGCCCATGTGCCTTCCCAAACCCCTTAAGCATGGAGCTCATCAGTCTGCAGGCATTTATCCAGCTTAGCACATTCTGCTGGAGTCCAGCCCATCTGCACCAGGACACCAACTCCTCCTGATTTTCCTTTGAGAGATTATAAGCGTTTTTAAACCAAGAAATTCCTGGCTGATAGTCCCCTTCACCTGCTGCGTCTTTATCCAGATGTTTTGGGTAAGTCGTGGGTCACTCCCCAGTCAAACCAGCACCCTGAGCCGCATCCTGCACAGCTCAAGTGAGAATAAATGTGTCAGGATGAGGGAGCAGGTGGGACTGCTGCTGCTGCCAAAGTAAAGCATGCACCAAATCCCTTGGGAACCCCCCAGCACCCAGAACTGCTCATCTGGAGGGCAGAGCTTAATGCCAAGAACCATATAGTTCACACCAAATTATTCCAGAGAATTAGAGGATAAGGATTTACCTTTATGGGCAGCCCCTTGAAGGTGAGGGTGCAGGTACTGCTGTGACTCAGAGATGGACTCCATCACAGAGCTGCCACTTACCCTTCCTGGGCATTTACAACTGCCTCAAAAAGCATGGCAGACACAGCAGCTTCCCTCCTTCCCTGGGATCTCCGGGAATATAACCTCAGACTCCCCAAGAAGCTGCTCCCAAGCTGTTCCCACTTACAGCCCAATTCCCAGCTCACTGCATTGATGCAGTCCCACCGAACAACAGCACAAACACCAGAACTCCTGACAGGGCCTGACTGGGACGTGGCTGTTGGAACAGCTCCCTCCGAAAAAAACCACCGGGAAGAGACGCAGGCACAAGACAACTGGAGCTTGAAGTTGGAGCTGGTTCTCTCAGATTTTGCAGCCACTCAAATCAAGAATGGTAACACAGTGTTTCAGCTGCTCTGCTTGTCACAGACATACGGAGAAAACCTGTCGTGACAGAAACTACACCAACACTCATCTCATGTTCCTATCCCAAAGCTCCTTACCCAGCCTCAGCCTCCAACCTTCCCTATTCTGGAGTTCAGTAGCCAAATTCCATTCATTAGGGCAACCCTGGTGACACAAAAGGACCCACAAAGCCACCTAAGCCACGGCCAGCTGAGCTCACACCTCTGGGCAGGCTGCAGCCATCCACCTGTTTGGGTTGTTTAACCCTGCTGCCAGGAAAAGCCTTTTCCTTCTCCAGTTGCAACAGAACCAAGACTGGAATAGGATTGTTTAGGGCCGATACTGACCAGTCTTTGGCTGTAACGGATCCGTTCTTCCTCGGGCTCCATCTCCGACTCCTCTGAAGAGAGCGAGAAGGACACGCCAGGACTGCTGTCTTCGTCCTCTTCCTCCTTGCAAGCCAGAGGGAAACAGTGAAGCAGGGCACGGAGACACGGGACACCTACACCCCTCAGTTCTGTTTGTTTTGGGGCCGACCTCACTCCCCAGTGGGGGCTAAGAGACACAAAGGATGAGCCCACCTCAGCTTTTAAGCCTCCTATTCTAATTTAGAATGAAAGTCAGGGTAAATGACTTCAGCGGTTGTTCTGCAACACAACAAGAGCTGCAGGTCTTCCACCTCTGCTCCACCAGCACAAGCAGCAGCTCCACTGGCCCACAGTGGGATAAAAACCAGGGAAGGTGCTGTTAAACACTGGCTTCCCCAAAATTAAGCACTTAAGAGCCAACTCCTCCTAACAACACAATCACTGTCCTCAGGATATCCTGTACTGTGGCACTTGGGAGAAGCTACACTGGTACAGAACATCTCCCATAATAAGGGAAGACGTATGGGATTTCTTCTACATACAGCACCCAAGCAAGGAAGCAGTTCGGGATCCAACTCCTGTCTGGAGGAGACCTAAATGCTGAGATGTCCAAATGTGCCACCTTGTGACACCACACACCAACCTGGGAAAACCTCCCAGGGCGTCAGATGGCACCCACACTTTTTTTTTTTAAAGAGACAGAAACCAACCAAAGCCTGGGTATGTCACAGCTCTTAATCTCCAGGACTATGCCTAAGACAGACCATCGGGGAATGGGATCGGGGAAGGGGATCCGCCACCCCTTATAGTGTTACAGAACCACTACCACCATCAGAACTCGCTCCATCCTGCTCTTCCCCGACCCTCGGCTTTGACAGCAGAGCATTCCCAGTGCCGTCAGCACCTTCCCCACCCCTGCCTCCCTTAGATCCATGGCACCACGACTCCCGGCTCGGCCGAGGGAGGCAGTTTCCCCACACTTGCTGAACTCTGTTTATAAACAACCGGACAACCGGAGCGCAACGCGCCCGCCCCGCCGCAGGGCGAGGGGACACCCACGGCCCGCCGGGCCACCCCAGCCCGCCCCCGCCGGGGCTGCAGGAGAGGCGGGAGAGAGGGAGGCTCCCCAGGGAGCTGTCAGCCGGCACCAGCCGCCCCCTCCCCAACTTCCCGACGCGGCCTCCCAGGGCCCGGCAAGGGGAGACCAGCCCGCGCCCGCTCCCGCCCGGCCGCGCTCCGGGGCCCCGCACAAAGTCGGGAGTCGCCGGTGACCCCCGCGGTGCTCACCAGGTCTCTCCTGCGCCTTTGTCCTCTTCTACCGCCGGCACGGGGAGGGGGAACAGAACAGACGGAGGAGGAGGAACCCCCGGGTCAGAAGCGATCACGCCCCGGGCCCGCCGCGCCCCCAGCCCCGCCGCTCCCGGCGCGGG
>WBMZ01013269.1:1867-149673 GCA_013400975.1 Atrichornis clamosus | reverse complement strand
TAAAGTTATTTAGGAAAAAAAAAGAATTGTGTCAAGAAGAGACAGAGAGTTTGCAACGGTAAGAGATTTTTTTTCCAGTTAGGGATTTCAGAGCTCACTGGAGACATTCATGAAGCAAGATTTTGCTGTAGTTGTTGGGAGTCTTATCGTGCGTATCTGTATTCTGACTCACAAAGATTCTCGTAAGAACATCTTGATCCATGGCTGTCCTGAGTGACACGGGATTCTGCTGTTTCTTTCTGAAATTACAGACAGCATAAGTAGTTTCAAGCTATCCTGAGGAAGCCTGAAAATGGATGCACAGGTAGTGCAGAGAGGCATCTAATAACAAGGTTTGGTAATTTCTGTACATGCACCAGACTACTGGTGAAGGACTCTGACTGTGACCAGGGAGACACATTTTTAAACCTCTGCTGTGAGAGAATTCTGAAATAATGCGTTTCTGGTAGCAATTTTCTTCAGGACTTTTAAAGAAAGCAGTGAAACACTGCCCAAACTCACAAAAAGTGAATTTTGCTATGTCCGTGGGTGCTACAGTATTCTCTCACTGGGACCTGTCTGGCATCTTTGTCCAGGAAAACCAGGATCTGTAAGATCTCCCTTAGATGACACGCACAGAGCACTCTGGCACTGCTCTGTAAGTTCAGATCAGCGAACAGCTGCAGGTCTGTTAGCCACTCAGTACTGACCCGACCAGCAGCAGCATCTGCCAGGCAGAGGTGCAACCATCAGTGCTCCAGGAAAAAAAATTCTATAAAACTGGGCAGTTTTGTGCTTCTTAATAATTTACTGCTGTGAGTTAGAGCAAGTAAATGCTTTAAGAGTTGAAAAATATAAACGTTAATTTGAATAGAGCAACAACTTTCTAAAAAGATTAAAATAATATGAATATATAGTCTGATACGAAAAGAATATACAGATTGAGTTACTACTCAGTGAAAAAGATTGTTACTGACAAATTGAAATCCTGGTAGGAGACCTCATGGTTCTTCAGAACAGGTTTGGATTAACCATTTGAGTTTAGTGAATAAATATAAAGCCTAGAATTCTCAAGTGCTTCACATTGCAGAAGCAGTCATGCTGTGTCAAACGAAAGAAAACATCGCTATACTTGCCTGGACAAATCCCAAAGTCTTTTACAAATAACAAGCTCATTTTCATTCTATTATATCTGAAAGTAAAGCTGAGTATTTAATTGACAGTGTTTTCTTTTTTTTTTCTCATCCAGTGCTTTCAATAGTTATATATTTATATATTTGACTTTGCAATCCTTTCTAACTGCATTCTTTACAGTGCCGAATACACTTCAGAGATTTCATCTTGCTAACACAGTGCCACGGTGAAAATTACCAAAGTAAATCCTTCTGTGATGACAAATCCTAACCTTAAGCATATCAAGATCTTCTGTTACAGAAATAAAGTTTAAGAAATTTTCCTCTCATCATGCTTTACAAAAGCTCCCATAACACCTGATTCCACTTGCATTTTATAGTAATTAAAAAAAACCAACAAAAAGTCCCAAACCAAACAAATCCAACTAAAACCTGTACAGGTTTTTCTTTGCAGAAAGTCACTGAAAGTAAATTATCTGGATCACTCTACATTGCTGTATTTTTACAATAATACTCTAAAGGATTTTTTAAAATTTTATTTATATTCTAAAGTTACCTGAAGTGCTATTTTTTTTCTTTTTCTTTAATTTGGTACAAATACTGTGTTGCTCTAACCACTAGAGATCAGCAAACTCTGCCTACGTATGCGGCTTATAGATACTTTTCACATTGTCACTTTAGAATTCTGTATTTAATATAGTTTATCATGTCTCTTGCCAACTAGTATAATTTCAGCATTCATGATATTTATGCTTCCTCAAAGTCATGTGTTACCAGGCTATTCCATTATCACTTTGACTGGATCCATATTAATTCCAAAAGCTAATTTAAAATTGCTCTCATGCTTCATAATAATGCATTTACTGCAATCTTCTGTATTTTCCTGACTTATTCTTTTTTCCATCTCTCTTCTTTGTCTTGGTTCTCTGTTTTGTATTTCTTCTGTCACTCTCCACAGCTAATTGCCACCTTTTACTTTTCCCACACCATTCAGAATAATCTTTTTTTCATCCTTCCTATTTAAAAGTTGTGTTCTGCTAACACTTTGCTACTCACTTTTTCTGAACACTTTTTTCTCAGAAAAACAGAAGTCAAAACTGTTAATGAGTTATCCTACTAACATAAGATAAATCATTAGTCACTGCTAAAGTAAAATCACTGTTAATGACTAATCCTACTAATGGCTCTGAAGCACAGTCATGATTGTGTTACTCATAGGCATCTGTAAGGATTAATACTTCTAATAATCCTGATCTTGAAAAATGATACTTTCATTGTAGGAAAAGAAATTAGGAGTAAGAAAATGGAGAAGACAGACTGAAAAAGAAAAAAGAATTCACATACAGCATTTTATTTGTTTTAACATCTAATTGAGATGAAATTATCTAGGAATCTAGGCATCAAAAAATATTTACTATATTGGAAGGACAGTTTTATATTACTGCCTCAGAATGGCAGTTTGCTGTACATCTTAGCACATTACTGCTGCTACTCTCCTCTCACTATTTCATTGAGGCTCTCCATTCAAAACCGAAAGTTTTCAATGGGTTCTTTTCAATAATGACTATAAAAAGAAATATCCTGAAATTTTATTTATTGCACAACATGCAATGAATTTTGTCTGGTAATAACACACTGGAAAGAAGCAAAAAAATTTCTACACTTCTCATAACTTCCTATTTATTCTGCATGTATATAGGAAGAGACATATACCTACATGTATTCATATCATCCAGAGTTTCAGAGTTCCACAAATTAATGCCATAAGAGGCAAGAAAAAATATCTGCTGAAAACCACCGTAAATGAAAAGGGGAACATCATGAGTGAGCTTGGGAGTATCTCTCCAGTAATATGAAAATGTCACCATCTAACTACGTATTAAGCAATTTGTGGACCAGGAAAGGCAATAACAACTGCACTTGCACTTTCAGGTTTTTCACCATAGCTCTACCAACATAAGCATATAATTGGACTGTACTTTCAGTGTAGACAGGGCCATAATATAAAACCAGTCAACCAACTTCATTTGCATATTGGTGCTGATGACACTTGAATCTGTTAAGCAGATGATAAGCCTGTGTTTTTTCACATCAGAATATACACTGGGCACCGCTGAATAAAGCAATGCATTTTCTTGCATAATTTGATTGTTAGGACTAAAGCAAATGGGAGTGCTTTAATCCTTAGGTGTTTTTGTCAAAATAAAGGGGCAAGCTTTCTAAATACTCAGAAGTATAATACACTTGATAATGGATATTCTCTGTTTCTTGATTTTTTTTAAACTTTTGATATATATCAAGTTAATATTTCTTTAAAAACAGCAATTTTTATTCAAAACTTCTTCAGAAATAAGAATATGTGTTTGATTATCATGATAACCATACAGAGAATTTTTTTAGGGATTCATGTGAAAATAATAATTTGTGGTCTATTTCTTCTGGGTTTTTTTCCCCAAATCCCCTCTTTAGATGGGGTTGAAGTGAAATTATGACATTTATTTGCAATTAACCTCAGCTGATTGTTTTGTACGTGACTGACTTTTGTAATTTTCTCCTTGCTTTGGGATTGTTGCAATACATGGAATAGTTGAGATAACTTGCTGAGAAATAGAAAATTTGAATGAGTAGCTAATAAACTTAAAGGATGCATGGGATTCAAATTGTGTCCTGATGACTACTGTCTTTTGATGACATTTACTGTTTTTTTTATGACATTTTCTGTTTTGACACCTTTACTGTTCATTTGATGACAATAAGTAAAGGAAATGAAAACAAAAGATAAGAAAAAATGCTAATAGCTCTCTATGTGGAACTGCATGCTGTCTATTCTACAGCTCACATCTGAAGCGAAGGAAATCAGTTACACAGCATTAAAAATGCCAAAGAGGGGCTGGAAAATCCAGAGCACCTAAAGCAGTTCTACACAGCCTGTGTCCAGGGAACCAGTCACAGACCGACCAACATAAAGTGCCCAGGGAATTGCTACTAAGAGACCACAAGACCTCTTAAGAATCAGACACCTTCCTTCATTTTTCAAAGGCTGCCAAATTCTGGTCAGAAAAAAAAACCAACATGAGAACAAGCAAAATCTGCTAAACTCTGACCTTGCAAAGTTTCATGAGGTTTCTGCCTTATAAAAGACTCACATTGTCATTAGGATGACATTCAGACTTTTTCCACTTGAATTTAGCTGAGGCCATATTTATAAATTAATGCTTGACTAAGATTAATTGAATGTTATAGAACCTAGATTTTTTAAATTAAATATTTTATATGGAGTCCTACAAAGAAAATGAAATTAAAATTGCTTTGAAAACAGTCACAGACTGAAAAAGCTACAACCCATAAAGTGACAACCACAGGTCAGAGACAGGCACAGTGACTTCTCTGTTGTTTTATGTTTTAGAGACAATACTCGTGTCAGAGCACTTCAGGCTGTAAGTGGGTATAAAACCAACTGAGTATGCATGACTTTGTCTATAAATGGATGAAATATTTTGAATGAAAGTTTACAGTCAGGACATCCAGGTCCTGATCAAAATCAGACAAAATTCAACGGGAAGGACTCCCATTATCTGGTTGACTGAAATAGAAAATGCAACAGTTTCTGAAGACCAAAGGAGGTCAAGAACACTCCCACTCAATGTCTTTGTGTTTGAGGTACAAGTACATATTCATTGCAGCTGCAAGGTTCAGTTAATCATCCTTAGATGTTAATTTCTAACCAAGCTCTGTAAACTTTTAAAAGCTCTATATTCATATAGGCTTCTTAGAAGAGATAATATGGAAAATCTTTTCTATTAGTGATGCCCTAAGTGGAGTAAAACAGCTCAATGCTATCAAAATTAAAACAATTAAAAATAATAATTTTATCTGACCACCAGATGTCACAGGGTTGTATATACCTTCTCCACCATTTATTGAAACTTATTATGATAAATTGCAGCAACTCATTAACTCACATGCTTATCATTGTCCTATAAGAAAAGTACCAATTCCAGATGTCTGGAAGGAAGGAAGTTATATAAGTACCAGAGTTAGAGTCTTGTAAAAACCTCAACTGTCAGAGAAATGATTTAGCATATGTTAGACATCAAGCTTGTGAGGTTTTCTTACATACTTAAAACTCTTGGAAGCCATGGTACAAAATAAAGGATAAGTTCATCCGTTAAACAAGTGATAAGATTTATTTATTCACATATTCATATGACATATGCAGTGGGAACATGTTAACTGAGCCACTGTTTCACGCAGCTCAGTCCAAAAACTAATCCATAGGCACAAACTTGCAGTTATGAGGCTTTTATTAGTGCCTAAATACAGGAATTTGTATGTTGGGATGTAAATAAATGTACTCTGCATGCTCTTTTGAAGAATTTTACTTCATTTCCTTAGAAAGTATTTCCTACATTGTTACTTTAATAATCTGATCTTGAGGGCCTCATGAATAAATGAGTGCATTTAATACTCATCCCCAAATTAATTCCAAGTGGTTCTTCTACCTTTCACAGCACAATAAAATTCATGTGTTTTATTTGTTCTGAATGCATACCATTGGCTTTAGTGTTTCATCTATCTTGTGTTTCTGTGAAGTTATGAAACACCCACAGGTAAGTGTTTTCCACCTGTAGTAATGCCAACTGCTCATGATTGGCTTTTGCAGGTTGTGACTGAATTTCTTAGTTCTTTTTAACCAAATAACAGAAAATGTTCTATCTGAATGTAAAACATTTCCTATATGATCACTGTTTGAAATAAACATGCTATTTGATTTTTCTGGTATATTAATCTGCCCGGTGTTCATGGCCTGGCTCTTCTAGAGCTGAAAGGAGACAAGCTTTCTCCAGGGCTACAGAGGTGCCAGGTTTTGCAAGTGGACCAAGAATAATTTTGAGCTTCTAAGCAGATCTCAATTCCTCAGCAAAGTACCCTTGTATCCCTTACTTTGCTTCCTCCTTGACCCATCTTCCTTCCTTTCCTCCTGCTTGTGAAGGAGTTAGAAATGAGAAGTGCGATAGGCAGATGTGTTCTCCAGACACACGCTCAACTTGATCTACGCTCAACTGTTGTGCAATCTAGAAGTGGTATGGAAACATTTTGAACCTTACTGCAAAAATCCAAATTCGGACATCAAACATGTACTTCCAAAGCTAATTATTACTACAAGTTTCTCATTATAAACCTCTACATGACATCTCTTCTCCAGAAGCTAAATGCCAAGGAGAAGTAAGAATGGATGTGTTTTAACACTGTGCAGACAGGAATAACTTGTAAGCAGCAAAGATTCAACTAGAAGGGCATGGAAGCTCACCAATTCTGTCCCATTAATATTGATAGACTAATGTGGGAGACATACAAATCAGTAAAAAAACCCCAAATAGACTGACCTTCTCTCTCCCAACTCACATATGATGAACAGATATCACTGGGGTTATTCTTGGTATCTGAAAAGTGCGTTATCAGCTAACGAGGAACACTTTTTAAAAAGGCCTTCTTATAAGACCATGAAGAATCATACGAAACATCTACAATATCTGCACTGAGACTTTTAATGATGTTTAAGTAATTACCAAATATTTACATTAGCAAATTTTAGAATTCTTAGAAAAAATTATAAAGCTAGACATTAAATATTGAGAATTATCAACATTTGACCTATACCAAAATGTATTTTTTTTTATATTTATTTTTTATGTATTTTATCAACTCTTGTAAATGTCCCTTCATAGTCATTCACATAGGAAAATTGGAAGCCTGGTGAAGTAAGTTAGTAGGAATAAAACATGTAAAGATAGAAAGACAGAAATACAGATGAAGTATTTAAGTCATTGCTGTTCTTCTTTGGTTCAGTCACTCTGGATTAACCAGTATCAGGTAACTAAACAACTAATTACATGTCTGTTCTGTGTCTTCTGTTGTTACTTAGAAGTTGTCTTTGCTTGAACCTTGACTTCACCCATCTGAACAGCTACAGGTTTCCCATGTCAGGGCCTTTTCCAGGTTCCCCTTCAAGTGTCCTCATTCCCAGCCTTATCTTCTAGGTAGAGGACTATGATATTCATAGTAATAACTACTTTTTTCTAACTTTGTATTTCTCACTATCATCTATTTCTGTATTGAACTTCTAGATAAATGCCAGCACCGAGCACTTCAAAAGCAGCAGCAGTGAGGTCTTCTAACTTCTGTAAGATTACCTAAATGTCTTATGAAAACTTTTAAAGCAATACCAGAGTTTTTGTATTTCTCTCTTGTGGGTATTTATAGGATTTTCCAAAGTGAAAGTGTGTAACAACAGAAGTCTTTGTCATCTTCTGTGCTTTTTAAAAATAAAAAATAACTTTACAGTGAAATTCTAGAAGAACTTTTGTCCTCCCTGAATAATTTTTCTTGTTTAGAAATATTGCTCTTGATGCTCAGATTCTAAAGAATGTATTTGAATGGAAATATGCAAATTTCAGAATGTTTGTATTCTCCATACTTACAAGCATGAGATTTCATCATAATAACAATTAAAAAAAAAAGAAAAAATAATAGATTTACAGTATTTGCAGATGCAGAAGTTCATCAGGGAATGCATCCTAACAGGGAATACATGGTTAAAAGAACAGGAAAAAGGAGCAGGAGTCTGAAATAACATTGGAAGATACATTTATTGAGCAGGCTTTCATTAAGTCCAAGGTAAAAAGTAGGCAGGCAGGCTAGGTTGCCTTATTGACAAATGTGAACTCTCACATGGATCTTCATGTACAGGGTTTTTGTGTGGATAATGGCAATTAAACACCAAGAAATCATTGTAAGCTAAGGGAGGGAGTACAGGTTATACTAATGCCTGACTTTCAAGTACTTAACTGACTTTCTAAGAAGTCACAGGAGTTTTTTTGCAATCGGGTTGTCTACTTAAGTTTGATAAAACCTCCAACTAAACTTCTCTTTGCAAGTACACCTACTTTAAGCAGGTAGGCTTTGTGTAACTCCACAAAACAGACAAAAATAAGATAACTCTTAAGACAACTTTGGAAATAGTGAGTTCTGTGGAAAAGTTCACACACTAAAGACTAGTGAAAAATTGAAATAATAATACAGTTTGACTAAGGTAAATAAAAGATAATAAAGCAAATTCTCTTTCCTTTACCTAGTCAAACTTAAATAAGAAATTATGATTTGTTTGATGCATTACATATTTTCAATAAAGAGAATAACTGATAAACATGCAGGGATAGAATTTGTCAGAAGTCAAGTAGATGTATTTTATAAATTATGTAAGAACAGCATTTATATAATTAAATCATGTTGTCTAAAACTTAATACTTGAATTAGATTAATTGTGTGGATAAGCTATATCCATGTCCTATGAAACATAATTGTCTATAGCTCTTTCTGCATTAATGATGCTTTGAAACTCAACAGCAAGGGTTTCTGGCTTCTGCAACATTAATATCAAGGAGAACAAAAAAAGTTATGTCTGCTAGAAGCCAGTTAGCTAGGAGTTATGCTATTAAAAAATTACTCCCAAAACTTAGCCTGTTTCAGCAGTGAATAATAGAAAAATACAGTGATGAGACAAAATTACTCCGGTCTAAAATTAAGGATTTCAGTGCAAAATCTCCATATATTACTACTAATTTCCAAATAATGGAATTTTGAATATGTGTGCCTTGAATTTACTGAAAGAACATTAAGCCATGGTTGATCTGGTATAAAAAGTTCCTTAGTTCAGCTCATACTCTTCCTTATTAAATACTGTTTCTGTACAGTTCTGTAAATTGATCTTGTTGGTATAAAAGTTAGGGAAATGCCTTTGTTTGCACAAATGCATCCAATCAGCAACCAGGAAATAGCACAGGATCTATCAGCTCACCATGTAACCCCAACTGTTCTATGTAAGGAGCACAGAAATACTTTGGGCTCTGGATGAAGGCATGAAACCATTTTCCCAATATATAGCATAAATAAATAAATAGCATATAGGTTAGAATTAAGTCACCATGTTTTGTGAATATAGAGCAAAATGACTATTAATCACTAACTTCTTTTCTGTGATTATGTCAGGTATATCTTATATTTATACATAGAAAGTCAGCTACCGGCTTTTGGAATAAATGCAATCCCTATAGGATTGTGTAGCTGAACACTGCAGAGTAATTATGAAATTTACCAGTGTCACCTGTTGTCAGGTAGCAGAAATAAACATGTATTTTACTGAAAACAGATAAAAAGGTGCATATATTAAACTCTTGATTGCAAAAAATGCCTTCAAGTGATTTTTGATAATTGATCTATTACTATCTGAGGTTAAGAGTGTTGCTGTCATCTGAGGTATGCAAGGCAGAAGAGAAAAGATTCCTTTTCTGTCTGAGTTCTTCCCTACAATTACCAAATAAGTATGGGCTACTACTCCTAGCCCATTCATGTTTTTTAATGTCAATTAGGAGATGCACACATAAACAAATCCATGCAAATTTGTCTGCCTGCAGACTTGCTTGCTTGCAAACTCATCACCAAATGAAGATGTCTACAGAATAATTGTGTGTATCCATCCATCCATCTGCTCCAGAAATGTTAAGGGTGGATACTTTTTAGCACAATCTGGAGCACAATCTCCTAAAAGAAACTGTTCTTTACTTCAGGTGAGGAAACAACAAAATTAGTTCATTTGGCAGGTTCTCATTCCTGCTGTATCCTGTTCAAAGATCATTGTTTTTCTGTCCTGCATTAGAAAGCAAAACCTAATCACAAGATAGAACATGTTTTCCAACCACTGAGTCTACACATTCTATGAGAAAGAGCAGTTTTACTTTATGAAAGTGTTTAAATATTTGTATTTTACCTGTGTACTGAACTCAGAAAACTGGGCTCAAATAATGTCAAGACTGAAAATCCTGTAAAAATTCAAGCAATTTTTAAAGGACTTTCAATTATTACCAGATTGCTTGTGCTACAGAATACATTTTTGTTGAATTTCTAATCAGAGCAAAGAGCAGAAGTCCTCTGTGAGGTAGTCATGATGAGGGTAATACACTGAAGAACTGAATTCCACTTTGCCAAGCAGTCACCTGCCACGCTATACAATGAGCAATCACTCAAAAAGTCCATTGTTAGTTACCCTGTGTTCCTCATTTTCTTGGCATTGGCTGAAAGATCTGTGATCTGAAATCCAGAGATGTTGTAGCACAGAATAGGAACATACTAAACACTTTATTTTCATGATATACTCTAAACAACTAAGTTATAAAATTCTTATCATAGTCAACATTTCCAACTATTTCAGGCTCTGAAACAGAACTGATTTTTATACCTTATGCACCTTTTATTGTCACACATTTCTGTTTGATGTTCACAATGTCTTCTTAATATTAATTAGATTTTAAAAAAAATTTTGCTAAACAAGCTGGGTGTCACTGAATATAGAGTGGAATACTTTCGCATATCTGGAGTGGTGAATACATACATAATTAGTAAATATAATTTAAATGTTTAGTAACAATGTGTTTATTTGAAAAAATATCTATGAAGCATTTGCTCAATACTATTTTAAACACAAAGGAAAACTCAGTCTATTTTGACTAGCTGACATTTTAAACAAACACACAAAGACAAAATGGAATGCTTACTTGATAGAACCCTCTTTAGACAAATGCATTTAACTAATTTAGATCAATGGATGCTTCACAGTAGTTTCACTTGTGCAGATTAAAAACAGAGGCTTTTCTGGAGAAATCAGATATTGAAATGTTAACTCAAGTGTCAAATGAAAAAGAATTTTAAGTATATTGTTCCTATTGCTGTCTCTACAATAGTGTTCTACTTTGCTCTGTCAGGTAAAATGACACTCTACTTACTTAATGTCAATAAGTAGTATATTTAACTATAGAATAGTAGTTAGATCTGCCAGTAATTATTAATGACAGTACTTGCATGATTTGATTAAAACATAAATCTTTATTAAGTTATGGTAAAAAGTCCTCTTGTCACAACAGGTTTTAGAAAAAACTAGGCACTATAAATACTTTTATAAGATCCCATTACCTGAATATGCATTTCGTTCCTTGTTTCCAGCTATAGGATGCATTCAAGAAATAAAGGTGTTTCTGTGTTCAACCTTTCTGAAATTCATTGATGCTCAAATGGCCTTACAGTGAAAATAATTAATTAAAAAGGCATAAAAACTTATAATCAGCAAGATCATTTTACTGCACATAAATTCCAGTATTTTAAAAAGAGGACATTTAAACTCTTAGCTTTTACTGACTTTAGAAGTCAGACTTCCTAGAGCTTTTGAGCAAAATTGGTACTTCTCTAACCTTGACTGCTGTTGAGAGGATTTTACAGTAAATAGCAAGGAGAAAACAGCTGCATGTGGCTTCTTCTCAGAGCTTTATCTCTGTCATTGATAATTCTTACCATTTAAGCAAGCATGACTCTGTGAATCACCCTGTTTGTATTTTGTTTCTATATTCAGTCACAATAGTTGCTTTCTCCATCTCTCTTTGCTTTTCTTTTTCTTTACACTGCTTGCTCACAGTTTGCAGGTACTGCAGCATTTAGTGGTTTAGTAACTTCACCCTTCTTTGTTTTTCTTGATGTTGCTATCTTCCTGATGAAGACAAAAACACTTCAGGTAAACAGCTTAATTCGTCTTTGATGTACTGGAATTTCATTAACTCAACTATGATTTTATGAATCAGATCACTTGTTCTTGTCCAAATATTTGCTGGATATCTATTTGTTTGCTTTCAAACCTTGCACAATTTGAAGCTTATCTCTGTACTGCTAAATTAATTTTTACTTCATTTATTCCACAGCTGCCAAATAGTTCTGTTATTTTCATATAAGTTCAGTTGGATACCCAGTACTATATGGTTTAATCAAGATGTAAAATAGAGGGGAAAATGCAAGCACAGCAGGACTGAGCAGTGAAGACAAACTACTCGCAGCTAGGAGTTAGACCTTTGGAGGTACAGGATAGAAAAAGGTATAAATGCCTCGGAGGGATATGAGAGAGAACTGCAGAGTAATGAGATTTCAATTTTTGGGAACAACTATAGCTGCCTTTCACCTAGTAGTAGTAACTTATAATAAATGCTACCCTGAGGGCAGTTGGTTAGATCAGACCTCCGCGGCTGTCTCGATGTGCGGCCTCAAAGAGGTGCGAAGACAGTGCACGACATACTGCAGGGCAAAGCTGGTGTAGATCACAAGATGCGGATGTGGTAAAACCAGTTGTCCATCCTTCATACTGTACGGGTTAGGCATGTGTTCCCCTTTAATCAGAATGTGACATTGACTTTAACCAGTATGTTATATTGTCCTAAGTGACCTGAGTTTGATGTTTGTATCTGTTTAAATATTATGGAAATTAATATCAGTGATTTATAAAGAACCTTTTGTGTGATTGCAAGAAATACAGCAATTAATCAGGGAAGAAGCTCAAATTGCTCTTAGAAGAGCCAGTCAGACTCACTGGAGAAAAGATACTATTTTATATTCAAGCTCATAAGCCATACGACGTTAAGAAAAAATGCTGAAACTTGAGATGCCAATAACAATCCAAACAAGATCTGAGAAGAAAGCAGACAGGATGGCTAAGTAAGGACTGATTCTAACTAGAGAGATGTATATTCATACAGTTGGATATAAAGGTATAATGTTTTTTCTATTTCCAAGGTCAGTGATATATTTGTGTGGAGAAAGGGTACAAGATGAAGCAAGTCCTTCAGGAAAGAGTTAGATGGTCTTGTGTAACAAGGGCTAAGTAGTTGAAAGTTGTTGCTTATGCTCAGCCACTGATTAGCTTTTACACTGTTTTTCAGTTGAGAAATTCCTTTTTTGTCACCATATATTTTTGTTTTTGGGGGAGGAAATTGAGCACAAAAGGAAGCACCTAGAAATTAATACAGTGCTGGGTATTTTTGCTAGACTGGTGAAGGAAAGTGTTAATCTACCCCAAAACTTATAGTCAGTTAATATTTCCTGGGTACAGAAACTCTCTTTTGTGTATGTCTGATAGAACACAGAAGGCTTTTATGACTTTATAATGACATAATTAAATGTTTACATTCAACACTCCATGGTAAATATTCTTTGGGTTTGGACTGTTTGGTTTCTTTCTTTCTTTCTTTCTTTTGTTTTCTTTTGGATTTGGTGTTGGTTTTGTGGGGATATTTGGTTGTTTTTGTTTTGTTTTTCTGGAGTTTTTTGGGTGTCTCTTTGTTCCCCTGGAGTTTGTGAGATTTAGCAATTTTATATCTAGTGATTATTCACTGTTATTTTTTTGCCTGTTGCTGTTTCGCTTGAGAGTATACTGTTAATTTTTCACTTTTATCTACTTATATTCATTCTTTATTGGTGGAAAGAGTTTGGTTGTAACTAAGGGGAGGAAACTCATTTTAGAGTCTACACCTCTTTGAATTGTCTTAAACTAAGACAAACTTCTTCCATAAACACTTTTGTATTAAGCTGAAACACCAAGTTGGAAGGTCCCTGTTTCAGAAACACTCACCCATTCTAATAATCGACAGTTCTATATTTTATTAATGTATAACAATTTTCATTAATGTAGGCATTTATTGCCCATTTCATAGGATCCCTTATTTTATTTGTCCGCTACACAAAATAAGTTGCCATTTTTCAAGCAGAGGGAACTCATGTCTGCTTTATTCACATATTGCAATTGGTTCTGTAAAATGAAGAAAAATACACAGCTGAAAATAAATGCCAACAAAATCTTTTGTGTTTGTTAAAAATAGTATCATTAACGTAACTCAAAAATCAGTTTAATCATGAATAATTTATGTTCCTTACATAATCATGTAAGCACTAGGTAAGACCATTGTACTGATCTTACCTAAGACTTGTATATTATATTTGAAAATATTTATAAGCCAAGATGCTACTGGAGAAGAGATTTTCTTCTCCCTGTTTCTCTCATTGGTATTTTACAAGCTGCTGCTGAGATATTAGGGGTACAGCAACCCGAGTAAAATGCTGAGATATTAGGGGTACGGCAACTCAACTGAAATGCTGAGTTATTTTGCAAGGTCCAAAGTGCCTGCAACAGATTAAAAGTACATGGTGCACTGTAGTGAAATTATATACAACTATACATTATAAAGCATAGCCCTGTTTTGCTTGAAAACCTGCCAAAAGGATAATAACAAAACCAAACTTTCCTAAATAAAAGATAATCTCTGAAGATACGTGGGTACAGCTTCATAGTTAATTCCTAGCATGAAAAGCAAAATTGTTCAACATTTATTTTTTTTTCTTCTCAGTCCCAACATTGTGGGAGACAAATGACTTAAACATGTTAATTTATGACAGTTTTTCAAGGACAAAGACTTTTCTTAACAATAATGCTAAAGGTGTGACAAACTCAATAAATAATGAAATTCAGTGGCTTGACTGATCATGTCTTATACCTCTAGGTTTTTTCCTACATTTTCAAAGCAGTGATCTAGTACTTAAGCTACGTGGCTTAGCTACTGTGTTGTTACTTATTCTTGCAAGGTCACAGAGAACAGTATGCAATGCTAAGTTTCACACAGCACACACTGAAATATCAAGGCTATTAAAACTGCTTTAATATAGTGCTTCATAAATTTCCACTTCAACTGCAAATACAGCAAACAATAGAAAATCTTCCTCTAAATAGCTGAGTTTTAAACTCCTAGAAATATTACTTTATCTTTTTTATGGTAGGACGAAAAGATACCATGGAACTACTTCCCCATCTTTCTAATTTTCTTGCTTTCTAAAAATTATGATGAGGAAAGAAATTTTAAACATTGTTCTTTGGCTTGACTCCACGCGATTCAGTATCCATCAAAATTAATTTGGAAAAGGTCGTGTCTAGATCTGTTTTGATTAAAGCATGCATAATCTTATAAAGGACAAACAGCTGTTAGGATGGGATAAAAATTTGCAAGCTTTTTGTTAATTTTTTTCTCCAATTTAATGTAACCTGTGACATTAGTTGTTTGTGAATCCTTTATACAATGAAAACTCTGCATGAAATTTTATATCAAATTATACTGGACAATCCAAGCTAAAGGATACAAAACATAACCCAGATTCTTGGGGACTATAAAATCCAGATTTATGTCCTTCCACCTTCATGGAAATTTACTAGTGACTGACATCAAGGTACACAAGGAAATTTTAATTTCTAAGGTTTTGATTTAAGAAATTGTCTGGATTTTTTCACAACCTTAATTTAGAACTCTCCCTACCCAAATACACTTACAAAATCCCAGATGTCCTCAGTGGTTTGCTGAAACATAATTGATGCAATGACTAGGACATTGTGCTCTTCTCAGTAGTGTATTTCCTCTCCATTTGCTGATGTCACACTGAGGTGTCAATTAAAGATGATATGTGCAAGTGTTTTAGGTTTATAATGAGATAAAAGAAAAGGTTGCAAAACACGAGGTCATAGCTTCACAATTAAGGATGAAATAAATGAAGATGATTTATGAAGGAAAATCGGAGGAGATAGAAGTGGAATGCCCTGATTAATAAACACATTCTGCTGAGATGCAACAGAGCAGCCCCTTTATAGAGTTGTACAGTACAATTTTATGCACATTACCTGACTTATGACAAACTGTTTCACTGAAAAGAAATGGACCTTATTCTGAGTTGGAGACATACACTTAACAACAGATAACTGTTGAAGATTCACTCCTGAGTTAGCTGAGGTACTCATATAAGGAAAGAGATAACACAATACCTACCCCGCAAAATATATTGTCAAAGGGATAGTTACCAAACAGTCATTCCTGTACCCCATCCCTCCCCAAATGTGGAAATATGGCTGAGAAATATCATCCAATGATCAGAAACTGGAGAAAATATATTGGATCAAGAACAGGAGACCAATTTCTTTCTTCTACAATCCGAGAAAACTTGACTGAATAAGAGAGGTTTAATTGATCCCTGTTTACTTTCAGTCAGGTAGACTGGCAGACATGGATTCCTCCACACACCCACTAATTCTTATCCTAGACAAAGACTTGTTCAGAAGAGAGAAATCTGGCTCAGTTTTGGCTTGTCAAAGCCTTCCCCAAAACGATTTGGGTTGAGAGGGACACTTTAAGGTCATCTAGTTAAAAACTCTGCAATGAATATCATGCAGCATCTTCAAATAGCTCAGGTTTCTCAGAGCCCTGTCCGACCTGCCCTTGAATATTTCCAGGGATGAGGCACCCCCATCCTCTCTTGGCAACCTGTTCCAGTATCTCACCACCCGTATGGTAAAATGCTTATTCCTTATATTTAGTCTGAATCTACCTTCTTTTAGTATAAAGCCATTAAACCTTGTCCTATTTCTTTAGGGTCTGCTTCAAAATTTATCCCATCTCTCTTATATATCCCTGTTGCAGGGAGTCTGGTGCAGCTCAGCACCAGCACGCCGCGACCTTCCCAGATAGAGAGCGTCCCGCAGGGAACGGCTCTTCCAGAGGTGCTGGCAGATCTCCCTGGGCGGCAGGCGATTCCAGCAAGTGTAGCAGCTTCTCAGCTACAAGTGATTTCAGCTCTTGTGATTCAGCTCCTGGTGAAATGGCCCAAGGCAAACACGGGGACAGAGAGACAGGAGCCTCGCAGGGCAGTTCCGCAGAGGTCGCCTTTATTGTCCGAGCACCCTGCCAAGGGGAGGCCAGAGGCAAGACTCCCTGCTTCAGGGGCAGAAGCCAGACTTTTTATGGGGAAGGTAGGGGGTGGGGTAGAAACCAGTTGGCCAACAGGGTACGGGCTATTGCCGTGAAGAAACAAGGCCTGTTGGGATCTCACCCTGACCCGAGGAAGGTAGCTTATCTCTGACTTCCCCAGGGGAGTGCAAGAGGCTCCCGCTTTGAGGGCTCCCGGCCCTCCACATATCCCCTTTAAGTACTGAAGTGCCACAATAGAATCTTCCCAGAGTCTTCTCTTCTCCAGTCTGAACAGCCCCAATTCTTTCAGCCTTTCCTCATAGGAGGTGCTACAACCCCCTGATCATATTTTGTATCCCTTCTCTGGTCTTTCTCCAACAGGTCCATGCCATTCCAGTGCTCAGGACCCCAGAGCTGGATGCAGCACTCCTTGCGAGGTCTCATCAACAGGGACCAGAAGGGCAGACTACTCTCCCTCATCCTGCTGGCCACACTGGTTTGGATGCAGCCCAGGACACGTTTGACTTTCTGGGCTGTGAGTGCACTTTGCTGGGTCATGTCCAACCTCTCATTCACCAGCACTCCAAGTCTTCTTGGCAGGGCTACTCCTGATCTGTTCATCTCCCAGCATATATGGATACTGGGGATCCAGTAAGTTAGATTAATCAATCAAATTAGATGCCCTAACATCTCCAAAGTCTCTGCAGGCCCTGCAGGCCTGCAAACAGAATTTTGCCATCTTTCTTCCATAGGCAGAGTGAAACAAGAGAGAACTAATTTCCCACAGAGGTTGCTCCAATGCAATTTGGGCATTAGCTGACCAGAGCTGGAAGAGGACCCTGAAAACCATTCCCTGCATCTTGTGCTTGAACCTGTGTTCCAAGAGGGACTCTGAACTCTTTACTCCATTCCTGTGGACAGGCTTTTCAGCTACCAAGGTAAAACAGATTTGTCTTTGGTAAACAATTGAGGTAAGCACCTGATTCAGACAATTTTTAGTTAGACTGGTTGAGGGAACTGACGAAAACGAAAACTTTTGAGTGTGGAACCTCTTCTTCATATCACAAAATTTATTTCTGATCCAAGTAAAACTAGTTCCTCTGGGTAAACTTTACCTCACTGAATTCTTTAGGCTATGTTGCCTGCAACATTATAATTAACAAAATACTAAAAACCCCACCTCTGTGCAGACAAGACAGCCTGACTGAAAACTACCTGTATTGTAAATTTATAGCAATCTCAGTTATCACAGATATTATGCAATTTCTCTACTGTCTTTCTGTTTAGGGTGCATAGTGCGTACAGAAGTGTGAATTCAGAGACTAGGACAATCCTTTTTTTCCCCTTTTCTCTCAAATATGTTTTGTGGGATATAGCCTCAATTTTTTATTTTACATAGGTAAACATTGCACTCCAAGACATCTTTGATTATCAGTTGGAGACTTCACCATTTTACACATAAACATATCAATCAACTTTTAGTTTAAATTCTATATGAAGTCATAATTATACATTAATCCTAGAAATTTACAGTCAGTTTAATAACTCCTTAATGGAAGTGGACTAAATGATGCCTACTTTCCACAGGTAAGACCCCCAAAAAACATGTACAGAAACCATCCTAACACTTATAAGGGAATGCAAGGTGATGTGGCTTAAGAAAATAAAAACCCAAATAAATATTAACTTACATTAAAACATCTGCATTGTGTATCTACATAGGTAAACAAACATGTGTATATACATAAATAGACATATATGTATATGCATGTATACCCATGTGTCTTTTTACATTTATTATGTACATGCATCCTAACCTAGGCCAGATATTTCTTCTTTTCCTCATAAAATCCAGTTCTTCTATTCAACAGCAGTCAAGGAGGGAAAGGTTTTCAGAGAAATTTTTAATCCTGAAGCTGAACTTTTTCTTCCCTCCCTCCAGCTCTTCTACCATAGATAATAAGACAGGTACATGTCTTTAAGAACTCTCCAGGTAGCTGATAGTCAGAGCTTTCAAGCTGCTCTCTTCGTGTCCTAGAGTTGGTGTGTGACTTTTCTGTCTCTCTTGTCACCTGAACACCAATTTTGCTTTTTTTGTTCTGATGAATTTTGACCATTTGTGAATAGGATTTTGCCCTTCTGGGATCTTCCCAATTACCCCTCCCTCCCTCTGTCCCTCCCATTTTATAGCAAACCTCACTGCAGTATTTGAAGCCACTGACACACTCTTTCAGCACATATTCACTTCTCTGCACTGAAAATCCCTGTGGGTCAAAAGTAAGACCCACTGTTTCTTTTTTATACCAAAGAGAATTCTCAAACTCTTCAGAAACTCTGCAATTTCTAAAGAAAGTGCATTAAAAAAAAAATGTTCACTGCTTTCTGTGGAAAGTCAAAATGTGAAAGAATAGGACGCTAGGATGCTCTGAATGTAGTTTTCCTACATGTTCATACATAATAAAGCAGAATACAAGAGTATGTATTCACCATTATTCCAAAGGAATTTCTATTTTTACTAGGCTGGGACAAAATGTAGAGGAATTTAGAATCTGCAGTAGATGACCATGTGAAGTTATGTTACCATTTCAATTTGTACAGTTATTGTTTTGTTTATTGTGATTGAGAGTGACTCTAGGAAAAAGCTTCTACTTCTGTTGTGCTTAGAATTTTTGATTTACATATACATGTCAGGAGAAGAACAGCAACAAAATGTTTGTTGGTACTAATAATAAACTATAGTATCAGGGCTATAGCAAACACACATGTTAAGTACATCACTATATGGAATATAAAAAGACAAGAATAAAGTTTATTGGATTGCTCTTTCTTTGTTTTAAGTGGATGGTAAACTGCTCATCAAGCTTTGAACTCTTTACTTGTAATTACTGAAGCAAGTAGCACTGTCAACGCCAGGTCAGTTACTCACATGAGTAATGCCTTGCTGAATCTAGTTCACAAATAATTGACACTGCAGCCTTGACGGTTCCCTCTATACTAGGTAGAAATTGCCACATTTCAGGCAAAATAAATGGGGATAGGAATGTTTTCAGCAAAGATGATAAAGACCTTCACAAGTTAGGATAGCTACAACTAGAACATACTATGGAATTCTGAGGAAGGCCAGGAAGGATTTAGTTTTTTGTATTTTGATTCATTTCTGCTGTACATAAAGAAAATATCACCTCTTTCTGATTCTAACTTTGCTTTCAGAGGCATTGGGCTAACATTTCAAACTGGTATTCTTAGCACACCTTGAACTCTAGTCAATCGTTTGACAAAGGGATAAAGGCACCATATCAACACAGCAGTTATCCTCCCTTCTCCTACTACACGAGGGAGAACCTGCCGTTAAGCAAGTCTTTCCAAGATATTTGTATGATCTACTGATTACGGATCCAGACAGATTGGGCTTCTTGAGATGCAAAACACCACACAAGTGAATCAGAGCTGAAATGGCTCACCAAATAAATGAGTTTTGACTGACTTTTATGATCTTGCAACTCGTAAACAATATGTGATTAGGAGCTGGAAATTCTGGATTAGTTCCTAGTATATTCTGTGAACTCTGGCTCATCAATAGCATTTCCAGATTTCTGCTTGCAAGTATAGGTTAAGGACCCTTTCTTTGAGCTCTCTGCCTAGTTCTGTTGAAAATCTTACCAGTGAAATAATTAGCTTTAAATACATTTGCATCCAACACTAAGTGCATCTTTAACTTCTGTGAGTTTTGCAACCAAAGCTGATTTTGCAGATGAATAAACAGCTTCCCATCACAACCAATATTTTCAATATAAGGCATATTTACATCTTTTGGATTAGATTTCTCACTGAAGGACTATTTTCCAAGAATCAAGAAACATAGATTTATAGAATGTACAGTTTATATTGTGAATTAAATAGGTGGGAAAGGAAAGGATGTAATGTTCTAATGAAATTCATGAGTCATTCTGTATTGAACTAGAAGTGCTGAGCATTTAAATTAAAGCACAGGGATGTTTATATTGTTTTTACCAGAAGTGATCTTGATCTTTCCTTTAGTTTGTCCACATCTCTTATAAAAGAGGACAATTTCTTTCTGTTACGTTTAATCTGTGCTTACATTCCAAATAATCTCCTAATGAAATTAACAAATATTCAAAGTTGTCTCATCAAACTACCACATTTTAAATACTGCTGTTTAAATTGCAAAAAGCAAGCAACAAAATATGGTAAAAACCCCCATGTTACAAAATGTGGCTGCAAACTAAATTTGGTTCCTTTCTGACCTTATAAAAATTCATTCATTCATTTTGTCCTATAACTGCCCACTAACTGCCCTATCCTGAAGTTTTGAACTTCCCAAAATGAAAAGGTAGTTATTGTAGAAGGGAAGTCAGTTTAATTCCTTGGAATTTTTTACATATTCACAATTTTAGGGAGAAGATCTGAGATTTTTACCCCTATGACCACCTTTCCAAGAAAGTATTTGGAAGCAGATTGATCACCTTCATGTATGCATATAAAAACATATTTTTGTTTGTTGGAGATTTTGAAAGAATATTTAAATAATTTCAACATTTAAAAAATTTAAATGATATTGATGTCATGGGCTTTTTGTGTAAGAGATGACAGGGTTTCATGCCTCTGCTGGGGGAAGAAATGCTGATGCCATCATCTGTAGAGATATTTGTTGATTGCAATGGAGAAGTTGGACTGAATTTAGTGTTGGTCACTATGAAGAATTTGAGGATATCGTGTTCTGAAGTAATATGGTAATTGATAGAAGATTGTTCACGTAAATTTCTGAACAGGTTAAAGTGTTCAGTGTTAAGTAATTATCAGCAGCAAATTCATCTTTACAAATAATAGTAAAGACTTCTAAAAGAATGACAGAAATGCTGTGCATGAGCATGACATTACCTTAGAGTAAACTGTATGGTTTCTGTAGTCAGTACATTTTGACATTGAAACCTTAGCTGGAGCTGGCTAGTGCAAGTTTTTTGATATGATACTGTTTCTTTTCCTGTGTGTGCTCTGTTTTCTCAGTGTGGTGAATATATTTGAATAATATATTTCTGAGATAGTTTGGTAGAATCTAAATTCATTTTGTAAAAGAAAGACATCTCCAGATGCTTAGATCACCTAGGCATCAAAGTACAGTGAAACAATAGGATTAAGATGAAACTGTAATTTTTTTGTTGATTTCAAGATGTATAGCAGGACCACCTGTGATTCCAATCAAAATTAATTGGGGGTTTGCCTTTCTCTTGAATGAGATCAGAATTCAGTTTATAAATATAAATATTGTACAAGAGAGCAGTATTGCATCTATAGAGACAGTTCTTCAATAGCACCTTCTTTCAATGTGTCAGTCATATTTTTAAAAAAGCAACAACAAATAAAAGGTTATATTTTAAAGGCCAACACAACAATTTAATCTATTTCTCCTGATAACTGTGTGCAAAATAGAGTATCAAAGCCACATAAAAACAGAAGGTATAATATAATAGAAATGTTTATTTCCCTTAAAACTCCAACAGTTTTATGACTTTTCTGAAATCAATTACATGGAAACACCATTTTAAGCTGGTGTTTTACTTTACTTCTTGAAATGGAGATAACGGTTTTATGTAGTCTACCATTTATTTCAATCAGAGCTATCAAGTGTTAATCAAGATGTTTAGGTTATCATCTGTGACCTCCTTTTCTTGTTTGATGTACTTGCCTTTGAAAGGATGACATAAACTTCAGAATACACACTCAATAACGATCATGATTTTGATAGCGGACAGTGGTTGTAACAGCACACTCTTGTATTTAGCTTATTTTGCAAAGAATTTCATGCTCCTCTACTGTAATTAGAATATAGTGCAGCATTTTCTTGGGCACTTAGATTCAAAATTTGCAGCACCAATAATTGAGGTAGCATTTAGCTTAATGGAGTTGAAGAATAAGGCAGAGATTTTTTGATAAGTTTAAAAGTTTATGATATTGTTTTAGGGTTGACAGGAAAATGTTTCTGAGAGCCCTGATAATGAAGTTCCTTTCAACATTGATGTTTACAGTCCCTGTTTTATTATTTATGTGATAACTCACAAGATAATTATCCATCATGAATTCCCTATTAATTCTTAACACTTGGTGCTGTGGGTACAATAAACATGGTGTATCTATTAGGCTGATTTTAAATCCACGCAAGAGTAAGGAAGAGAGCATTTAATAACAATAAGTAGGTTAGCAACAGCATTTACTCGTCAGAAGGACTTTCATCATCTCAAGTCATTATAAGCTGTGAAAAAGAAGGGATGGAACTTGTTGCAAGATTTCAAGTCTGAGTTAATTCCATTGACTTTAATGGTCCCTCAGGTCAAATGAATTATTAGTGAGGTAAGAGCAAATAAAAAAGGTCCAGAGCACTATAAAAGTTGCCCCAGTTGAGATTATATATTAGCTATCATTTACCTGGAGGTGATTACAGTGTAGATACAAGCAATGAGTTTTGCACATCTGCTTTCTCTTCCTTTTCTCATGAGTGTTTTTGAGCAGAATATTTTTCTTTGCTTCTGTCGACAGCCTGCTTTTATTTTCTTTTGATGATCATCATATTTTATTTGATTTCATTATTCCAAGTCAAGTCCTTAAACATACACAGCTTTTTGTGTTCCTTCAAGAATGGTACCCATAATTATCTCTGCCTCAAAACCTCTTTTTCAAGTTGTCATTTTGCTCTTCTCTGACGCAGACCTGAAAACCCATTCTGAAACTTTTGGAAAAGTCATTTTGAACTGGATGCTATGGAATAAAGGAGCCTATGAACCAAACAACCCTATGGACCATACATTCTATGAACCATATTTAGTGGTTTTGGAGATACGAATGTGGTGGTGAGTTGATGGATGATCTTAAAGGTCTCTTCCAACCTTGTTCATTCTAAGATTCCATGTCTCATAAGTACACCTATCTGTTCTAACAAGGTGTTTCTCCATTCTTTGCATGACACTCACATCCCTTCTCATAATTGATTGTTGAATATTCTAGCAGAAAATTTTTCTGACCATATTTGATTCACATATGGATGATTACTTAATTTAAATTCTTTAAAATTTGCTGCTATAAAACTGAAATGATTTTTTTTTAATAGCAATCCCTTGTTTATTTTCTTGTTTTACTTAGCAGATGTAGCGGTTTGGTCAAGGGTTGTTGCAACTGCTATCTCCCTGTCAAAAATTTACTATTTTGCTTCTCCTGCTGTGTCGCCCTCACAAATCAGGAAGTGCGACATTATAGGATATCAGTGGTACCCATATTCTATTAAACACATCAAAACAAACAAAAAAGCCCCCCAACCCTCAGTGGTTGCATTCTTTCTTTCAAATGTAAATATAAAAATTTTTCATCAAGATAAATACCTAGAGTAGAATTCTACTATAGCCTCTTGCCTGGTGAGCTTGGATTGTTGCATCTACTATGTCATCCCAGACTAAAAGCTTTTGTTTAAAGCTCTAAATCACAAGCTGGCTAATGACTCATGCACCCTGTACAGTGACCATCGTTCAACACTGGCATCAAATGACTCTTTTAGTCCCCCAAAAAGCATTCTACTTTGTCTTCATGGAGCAGGTAGTTCCACAGGGCGGGAGGAGAAAACAGTTAATCTTTCTTTATCCCACTTCCTTTCTGGGCCAGGTGGCCTCTGGAAAAAATGTATGCTTAAATTTCCACAATTGTGATGAGTCTGTAAAAGTTTAGAGAGCTCCACAACCTGCAGGGAATACATGTGTCCCTTGTGGCACACCTTCTCTGGGCTCCACACAACTTTTCCCTCTGTGCTGCTTTCTGCTTGCTCCCAGCGGGCAGGTCCTGTGAAATGTGGAATAGTGTTACAGGAGACATAATGGAAACATGAAATGTGTCACTCTTTAGCTTTCAGTATGTCATCTTCTCAGGGCTGTTTTCTCCTGTCAGAAATTTGAGTCTATCAGTTCTGTTTGTCCAGTATTAAAAACCTATTTAGCATCCTTTTGGTATAAAAACTCCTCTGTGTAAACAAGTTTATTCCCTTGACTCCGGCACTTGCTTTTCTCCTCACACTATAGATGTGTCATATAATAAAAGTTAATGATTTCTGTACTTATTTTTCAATGGAGTTTTCAGTATGGGTCTTTAAAGTCATTTCTATCTTAATACAAATGTTTGCTGTCCATTGAAATGTCCTTCTCCAGATATTAACTACCATATATGGGTCTTTTCACTATGGAAACTCTAAAGCATCATCTTTTCCCAGACCTGTTATTTTTTCAGTTTCCCTTCTTGAATCTAGCATTTCAAATGCTCTTTTGATCTTGCTTACATTGTAGACCTGACAAAAAAAAAAGCCAGTGTTCAGGTGATTGGGAATTTTCATTTGCATTTTAATGGTCTCTTTTCTAGTGGGTCTGCTTATGTATCCCTGAAGAGGTACAAAATAGAGCAATTGTTGTTCAAATGTGACCATTAAAACAAACAGAAAAATGTATTAATAATTCAGATTTGTTACTATATGATTTTTTCATAGGCAGATTTCAGATTCTCTCCATGTCAAGTTTACCCTTTTTTTATGACAGTTAATGAATTTTACATACTAAAAATAAGATTTTTTTATGTCTCCTTTCTTCCTGCAATGATTTGATTACTTAGTGGAAGCATTTTTCATTTTGTGAGTTCTTTACAAAGAAATTTAAACTGACTGTGCTTGGTTATTCATAATCTTTTTGTTTGTAATATCTTGATCAGTGAAGTAGGATGAAAGTCTTTCCACCTCTTCATGTGTTGACAAAACATTTTATGAGCAGGAAATAAGTACTTCTGCAATCAATTAGAAAGCTGCGTTGTTTTTTCTTTCTTGGAGGTGCCAATTTTTTTACATGTGACATGTAGATCTTGAGAAGAATAACCAGAGGGAAAATCTGCACCAGAATTCATTCCACAGAAAAAGCTGTGAATAGAGAGTGGATTAAAGGGAATGGAAAACTTCAGAACCTGAATCGTTTTTAATACTAATTGCTGAGCTTTAGCTGTTGATTTCCCTATACACGTTGTATTAAGAGTTATCTACTGAGGGAAGTTATTCCTTGGTAAACTGGGGTGCAAATTTACAGTACATTGGTTACTCTGCATTAACTCCCTGTGAGGAAACAGCATGAGGCAACTTGTTTTACCTTAAAAGTGCCTTGCTTAAAGGTGCTCTTTGTATGGAGGAGTTAGTGGACTGTAAATTCTAACCCAAGCTTATTAACATTAAGCTGTCTGAATAGATAGAGCCTTGTTTGTCTGACATTAATTTTCAAGCATCTCTGTACTAAAGACTTGTCACTGTTGGTCTTCTACAGTCACAATTACAAACTCCTTGAGTTAAGGCCTGTGTTTATACCGCAACTGATGTATTTGAAGGTCATCCTCCTCCCTCATAATGATCCTCATGTGTTATGAAGCACCAACAGTGAGTCTCATATATACAAGACGCAATAATACCGTAATAATGCTACACTTTTAGATGTGCTCCTTCAGACACAACACAAATTTGGTACCAAACACTTGTCATGTTACCTACCTGGAAGTTTAAGGGCATGCAAGTTAGTCTGCATTACAGACTAAGCACCCAAACTCCTTCAGGTTGAGAAAGTTGACATTGCAACTTGTGCCTGTCTCAAAATGTAGATCATGAAGAGCACTCATACGCTTCTAAAGGTGCATGATAGTGACAATTGTCAGTGATTGTCTTCTATTATTTCCAAAAAAGATTTGTAGTCTCTGTAGACAGGAAGTCCATTGAGAATTATTGGGTAACATTTGCCACTGATTACCATGAGTATTTTTTGAGCAGATAATGAGCTGTGTGAGTGATAAGCATTTGTACAGCAGGCATTGTTTCCAGGACTGACATTTCGAGCACTTGATACTTCTTCCTCTTCAGAGTTCAACAGATTATAAATCACCACAAAGTTTGTCAGTACACGAAAGTAAAGAAAAAGAAGCTAGAGATGGTCTAGACATTATTTCAGTGTGAATATCTTTTGATAAAGAACTAGGAAAAAGGGAAAGAAACCTTTTTTCTTTTTCCCTCAAAGGAATGAAATTGGGGTTTTCTGCAAAACAGAACTGGTTTTGGTTTTGCTGAAAATCCCATGCTCAGTAAATGTAGTTTGGAAGAGTGGAAGAAAATAGAACCAGGTGGTGTTTCTTGATGGGGACTGAATTTAAAAAATACTAATGTTTCACGAAAAATAATAGAACAGAAAGTTTTCTTGCTTAAAGGTATGCAGTTTTTATCTTGAGGTGTAAAACTAAATGTCTGTTACCAAAAGCTATTCAAATATTAATTGGTTAACCAGCATAGTCTTACTTTCCATCTGATTAACTGTTCTATAAAACTTCCTACATAAAATAGGAAATGTTTGAAAAAAAAGATTAAAAAATCTATTCCAGGACATTGCATTAAAACCCAGGAAAGGAATGACACATGCTTGAAGCCAGCATGGGTTCTGACTCATTGTTTGTAGCTGAAAAGAATCATATAGGCTTTATGTCTTAGCAATATCCTAAGAAGATAACTAATAAGAAATAACATATATTGGTAACCTCTCTAGAATCACTTTCATTTTCAGAGAATGCTCTGGGCTTGACAGCTCCAGGAAAGGGCAGGAGCAGACAAAGAGTGTAATATAAGTCTGAACACTGCTTTGCTGGCTCTTTTTTTTCCTTCTCAGTATCTGTTACAAGTAAAAATAGATTACCATAGATCTTTTAAACCCAGACCAGACATTTGAACTGTCATTTTCACCTCTGATTTCCATCAAGGTTTTTACAGGCACTCAGTAATGTATCCTGTATATCAAGACACACACAAAAAAGAAAAAAAAAAAAAAAAAAAAAAAAAAAAAAAAAAAAAAAAAAAAAAAAGACAGCTCTCAGTGCTTCTGTTCTGTGGTGGTGAGAGGCAGCGCGCTGCACTCTTTGTAGTCCACAACTAGGGAGTTCAAAAGCACTAACAAAGGACTTCTATGCAGCCCACGCTTTCTTCTGCTACTTTTATTCTGAGCAAAATGTATTCAGTTAACAAAGAAATGGGAAATAGTGATCTTAAAACAATTTTAATGCTAGAAACTGGATTTTTGGTGGTATAATGAACTGATGTCCTGCAAAAGGTCGAAAAAAATTAGATCAGTGAAAGTATTTGATAGCCAGGAGGAATGTAACTTATCTGTATTTATACAAACTTTTTCTCTAATAGGACTGCCCAGTTACTTTAATATAATCAATAGGAAGAGTCAGACACATGATGAAAACTTGTTCCAATTCTACCCATGCGTATGAAATGAAAATGGAGAATTACAGTTTAGATGGACCATTAGAAAACTGCAATGAAACCATCTATTGAATGAATAAGGACATGAAAATGCTCAAGTTATTAATTTTGTATTTGCACAAAAGCTTCTTAGGAGAGTTTTGAAGGTAGGCTTCAGAACTAGCAGGTCTCCTGATGATTTATTCTCCAATTTAAGTCCAAGACTGGGTGGCAGGTGAAAGATAATAGCACTAGATAATTGACAATAAAATAAAAAGCACCTGCAGGTGAGATACATACAATTTATTATTATCAAATCTGTCAGTCCATAGAGACTCCCAGCTGTGTTCTCCTCATCACAACAGGGACATGGATCTGTGAAAATGCTCTACACTCTGTCCTTACGTGGGTCATTTCTTGATGAAAGGCAGTGGTCATTTCCTCAAAATTTGATCTAAAAGCTTTAACACTCTGTCCCTTTGCTGCTCTGTGCTTTCTCTCTTATTGCAGAAGGCCTGGTACAGATATTAAAAAAACAGCTTGAAATTTGCAATCTCTACACTATCCCCCATGAAATCTAACTGTATCTTTTTACTGCTTGGTTATGCACTTGCTAGAGTCCCTTGGAGGATCATCCTCATGCTAAAATGTGGGAAAAAATCTTATTACTGGAAGGTTCCATTTGGAGTTTCAAGGATTTATGGATCACTATTTTTAGGGAAAAAAAAGGAGATTAAAAATCACATGAAAGCGGAACACTGAACGGCAAAAAAGTAAATGAGACTGAAAAAACAACAATGGTTTAACTTGAGTTTTCTTTGTTATTACTAATGGTTATTGCCATCTGAGAAGGAAGTGTACATTGGTTAGAGCCAGTGCATATATCTATACTTAAAATAATGAATGTTTTTATTCTTCACAAAGGTTTTACATCCTCACAAAGGTTTTTCATCCTCTATTGACCTGTCCATGGAGACCTGTCATCGAAGATACAATTCTTGAGTATTCTATTCCAAAATCACAACCAGTAGAGGACAGTCTTTTCAAAAATATCAGAAGACTGACCATAGATTGTTGACTATGATGATACCATTACAGATTATATCACTTTCAGGTCAACATTTCTGAAAATGCTAAAACTTTCCAGGGAGTCCATCGATCACAGATAGCACAGGTAAACACTGTTGGCTTAATTTAGCATTTTGCATAGTCTGAAAAGTCTGCCTTGCTAAAATGCTTCTTCTTCTCACCTTTAGACAAAAAAAATATGTAAAACAAATAATGATCCAGTTAATAAGAAGGGTATTCTAGTTATAGTTATATATTATCAATCTTTTTTTTTTGCATTGTGAAGTTAGTCTTGCTTCAGAACATGCTTTGAAAAGTGGTAATGTGAATTTTTAAGCAGTATTTTTCTCCATTTTGCATATCTTTATATGGCTTTCCCTAGCTTTGCAAGAAAATAAGTACATACAATGAGTGTTGGGTCTTTTCAGAAGAATAAGAGCTTGCACATTAAAAAAATGTACTGGCATGGAAAACACATGATGAAATGTACTGACAATGGAAACACATGGTGGAATCTGAAAGTGAAAATAAGTTGAATTGAGATACAGATCTGCCATACTTTTTAGTAGATATACTACAGCTAGCAAATTAGAATTAAAATTTACATGAAGGATCAAAGATATAACTGTTATGCCACACTGCCTTGTTAAAAGCAAAACTAAATCAAACAGAAAACCTAGTAACATGCAATTAAAATATCTGCAGAAGGAATTTTTCTACAATAATGATGTTACTAACAGTAAGCTGTAAGTTATGTCCCAGATGTCCATTAAAAAAAAATTTATTCTAGGCAGTTACCAAAAACTTCTTGGAATTTGATGTCATGAATTCATCACAGCATGAAAAAGATATTTGAACTACATGGCCTTCATAAAATTTGATTTGGTTTTCATGTTTGAAATTTAATCTTATTAATCAATTTTGTTATGTGGAAAACTGAGTGAAAAGAGCATGGGGTGACCATCTTTAATTCTTTTCACTAGAGAACTTAGAATAATTTGCAGAAAATACTTTCTCTTCAGTATTTGAGTTAAATACAGACACGTTTGTGGAAACAAGACAACTGTTCCTACCTGTAGACTATTTTATTCCTCAGATTAAAGCTGGGGATTCAGCAACTTCAAACATGTAAATTTGGGGTGTTTAGAATTCATTTTTTACAAGCTTTATAGTAGCAGCATATTGTCCCCTCAACTCATTCTGTTCACTGGAAGCAAGCTCAAAATAGTCAGAACTCTATTTTCAATCACACTATGTGGGTTCTAAAAATCATTCCACTTCCTTCTGATCCTTGAAACGAAACTCAGTTCATTTTGACATGTGGTCAAAAAGGTTCACTTTTGTTTTCAAGTAAAGCAATGGAGAGATGCAAGGCTCATTAAGAAATAGAATTAGTCCTCTACTCATTTTACAGAAATGCTGAAACTAGGATCACAAGTCCTACTATACAGTGTAACATTACTGATATAATCATAAGAGAAATTCTATAAATCTTTGTTCTCCTGAGAACAGAGTGAAGTAAGTAAAAGATTGGCCATGAGAAATAAAAACATTTGGAAATGCTACATGCTAACTATAGACAGTAATATCTTTCTTAGCAAGAGCCTCAACTGATTTTATTTTCTTTTCCATTTTCTTATTTATATTTTACATTTTTTATGCAGGTACAAGAAACATAACTCTTTCTAGATCTCAGATGCAGGTTTGATTTAAGAAGTTAGTGTACAACAATTAAATCATAAGCTAAATGTTCTCCTGTGACCTGAAGACATCTTTGTTCTCCAATTAGATTTTTGTTGGATTCTTTTTCAGATTTTAGAAATAAGACTGAATTATGAAGAAAACTACTGGATTCATACCAAATAATTTGCAAGATACTTAGTAGTGGTAGCTTGCTATATACTTTTTTTCTAAATAGGTTCAGAATTTCTGCCTTTTCAACTGTATTCTGAAGCATATTTATGACATGATTTATGGCATCTGTCACTTCCACAAGTAGTCCCACGGATTTAAGGGGGATTACTTCTATGAGCAAATGCCACCTAAAGTGCAAGATGCCTATAGAAATTAGAAATAAGCCTCCCTAGTGCATAGTTCGTTCCTAAAAACGTTTCCCTTATGACATTATCAGGTTTAGTTTTTAATTTTTCAGCAACTTTTTTTGCAGTGTAAATGCTGAAGGACCTTCTTCTTGTCCACCAGATCAAAATGTGTTTTATATTCTCATTCTTATTTTATTGGTTGCATAGTATTCCATAATAATCATATATAAGACACAGACCTACACCCACATTTAGTCATCATTCAATTATTTTATTTCTTTCTTGTTAGTAACTATTTTCTTCATCACATATTCCTGTTGTTCCTAAACACTTCAAAAATCACCATGGCTGTAGGCTTAGAAGATGGAACTGCACAGCATTTAATAATTTGTAATTTCATATCATTTGGGTAGTGTTGTATACAATTTGCATTGGCATTTTGCACAGCAAGCTGACAATTATTAACAAGATATTTTTCCCTGTCCTGCTTGTGCAACTCTGTTATTCACAGAGGGTTACAAGTGAGTTAATTTTCAGAAAGAGTGGTTTGAAAGAGGTCTGGAGCTGGGCTATTTATGAACACAGCCTTTTCTCTTATTTCTAATTAGTGTGAAATGGTTCCAAACAGGAGTCAGTACTGCAGAAGTCTGTCCTGCACAAAGCCAGCCTTGTTAACGGACACAGAGAACAGTTTGTTTTGCCGAATAAACAACTTTGTCATAGCGCTTTACAAAAAGAATATAATCCAGTTTACCAGCTGCCCTCTGAATGTTCAATGCTGTTGGTGTGCATCTGGATATCTTTCTTGGGGATTAAAAATCTTTATTCCCATTTAGAGTCCCAGGCCTACTTAGTGAGAGATTCAAAGGAGAATCAATCATAAAAACACTATTTTTAATTTTTTTAAGCTGACATATATTATTTTATGTATAGAGTTGAACTGAAAGTGAATCAGTGCATATTTTTTCTTAAACTCTTTTTGGCCCTTACATGGTTAGAAAGTGATGCATGCTGGCATATACTGTTTCTTAATAACAGAGGAAAATACATTAGCATAGGCCATGGTGTAAGATTTATAACATGAAAGGTTGTTTTGTTCTGTCTCAGAATACATAGAGGAGATGTTCTTTTGGAACTTCTACAATAATGCAGGTTCTATGCATTTTAATTTTCCAAAAACATCAGACCCAGTCTTACTGTCATTACGATTGTATTGCATATAGGAATGGATATTTTCACCAGGTAAGGAAAAAACCTGAAATTATTCGTGAAGTTGCCTCTGGTGTTTACAACAGTATTGCTATTAAAATGTAAAACAAGCCACTCTTGTATATTGATTCTTTTCTCAAAAATGTGTAGGGACAATAGCCTTGGACTACTCTGTATGATTTTAGTTACCTAACCTTGATTTTTAGCTTACAATCAACACGTAAAATGAGGACTAATTCAAAAATACAATTTAATGCTAGCTAATGCTATGAGCACTTTATTGACAACCTCTCATTAAAGAAGCTCTGAGTCAAGGAGTAGAAAAGCAAAGGCTATGTGAATGTGAACACAGTTAGTAGTAGGGATTTGTGTGCAACTCATTAGACTATCAGTTATACTTTCCATGTAATTAACAGGAAGTTTCCCATTCTCTAAATGGAAGGAGAAACTGACCCTTTAAAATTTAAAATTACTGTATATGGAATTCTGAGGCTCAGAGGCTTAGCTGACAGGAAGAAAAAGAAGGGGGAAGTTGTCCTATGAGAACATTGCACATCCTGTGCGTATCTTTGCAAGAAATAATTGCCACAGTAGAAGGACAAAAGAATAGCAATGTGTTCAACCTGCTCTCTTCTCCCAGGCACTATCAGTGTGTACACTGTGTAAGCAGTGAAGAATACTCCTGAGCCTGAGAATTTACATGGCCTCCACTGTTTGAGAGGACATTTTAGGAGGTCATGAGATGTTTTAATTGTAAAAACTACAAAAGTTACAGAAAAAGAAAAGATTAAAAAGATTCATGAAAGAAAAAAATTCCTTCAGTGCTTCTTCACTGAAATTAAACTGAAGTCTAAAGGTCTTTTTCCCAGGTGTAAATAATGCTTTCCCTCCTCTGTAATAGAAGATAAAAATTTTGAAGCTACCAAGTATGATAAGAATAAACTAGGGAGAACAGAATTTGTCAAACAGTTCAAGGGTGACTGTTGTTTTAATAATTTTGATATAGTATTAATTGTCCCTCTTGCTCTCTTGATTTTTTTCAATTCTTCCTTTTTCTATTAATGAATGTTTATGGCTAGTTTTGCCACTTTTTTTTTCTTTGTATTACTTGCTATCTTTATGCTTCCCCACATTCTGAGCATGTGTGCCTATTAACACATCAGCAAAGTGGGAGGGCATAGACTCAAAGATCTACAATAAGTAACATAATCACTAGAATTATGATACCAGAAAGTAATTCATACCATGATGGATACCTTTGAAAGGGAAATGCCACTTGTCCCAGCCCTGTATCTTTATCAGCTTTGGAAAGTACAACTTTAGCTGTACTTTCTACTTTGGCATTAGAATGCAGCTCAGAGCAAAAAATAAGTATTTCTTTTCATTTCTAATCAATTTACCAAAGAACTACCTGAGATTGTTGAACATGTAAGCATATAAGAAAGCTGAAATTAAGAGTTATATATAAAATAGAAGTGCCATTGATTTGAAACAATGAATATACCAGCTACCACCCTTCCTTTCCTTCCCCTCTCTTCCCTTCTCTTCTCAGCATGAGACAGAATGCCTTGGGCTTTTGATTTCAAAGTCTTGATAACATAAAACATGTGACTCGTTTACTTTCCAGCATTAGGAGGGTGAAAGTCAAGCACTAGATATCTTTAGTCTGTCACAGTGGAAGAGGCATGACATGAAGGAGTCTCTGTACTGCGTGCCCCTCCCTTTCCTATATGACTCCCTCACCTGTAGTTAGCCTAATTAAACTGAATAGGGGACTGCTCTTAATTGGCTCCTTGCTCTATTAAGTAATGCAGATTACACAATTGAAGAAATTTTAATTTCTTGGAATCTAATCCATCCTCTCAATGGTGAGCTTGGAATTATTTTTTTCCTGGGTTTTAAATGTTTGTGTGAGAAGCCAAAGACCCTGAAAGACGTCATATAGACAGATAGGAAAATAAACATTTTCTAGTAATTTCTTTCATTAATTTCTTTGTTTTTCTGTGTAAAGTGTTTTACCAGATGAATTAAGAAGTCAAATATTCCCAGATTTCTGAACTTACAGGCCAGATCTGAATAAGTCAATATTAAGGTTTTATTTTAACAATTTTGACCTTAGAGACTGAAAAAGCTATAGCCTACCAAAATACAGAATTTTGCAGAATTCTGGGTCCTGCAGTACAAACTGAATGATGTTGCAGTGTGGACTGATATCTTTACAGTCAGGCCTTCAAAGAATCTTGGACACTATTATTTTCCAGTTAACTTTTGCAGTCAGCAATGATCATAGGATTATAAAATAGAAATTAACTCATCTGCATAAGGCCACTTCACCCAACAGCTACTGATACAGTAATATAACCCAGTTCATGGAACATTTTCCAGGGCCTTAGTCTGGATGATCATCCATTTCCTCATGTCTCTATACATCTAGGAAAATTTGTGTTAAATTCCATTGTGTAATTCTGGGAAAAATAAAAGGTTCTCATCTTAAGCTTGGGATGGGTCATTTCTCTAGTCAGCCTCTGTGTTTGAGTTCAGATTTAGTGCTTTCAGGAAGAATTTATTGAGATACGTTATCATTTCCAAAGTCACTTTCAGGAATGTCTAGCTGGAGATATTTTGATGTCCAGTGCCTGGTGTAAACGAATTTTCTCTTCCCAGCACCATTAATGATGACCTTCCATCCTCTTGCACTCTAAGGATATTATTTTCCCTCCTCCATTTTCTTTCAAAATGTACTCGAGGCTTTGGGTAACATAATTTTTGTATTTTCTTTCTAAGGGTAAGAATTATCCCACTGTTACTGCCCTCAAGGCTATGCAAAGGCACAATAATGACAACAAGGGTTACTTCTGCAGGCACCCCATAAGTCCTCAGGACATGGGGGAAGAAGAAATAGCTAGAACAGATGGCTGGAGAGAAGTGCTGGGAGAGTGAAACAGTGACACTCATCTTCCAGGAAAAAGTGGAGATTAGCTCCATGTAGAAATGAATATTATTGTGATAGGGAAAGAAAAAGAGAAGTAACATAGAGAGGACAGTGGAAAAGGAGGAAAACATCACTAAAACCTATTTTAAAAGCTGTAATGCATGCTACTGTTTAGCAGTATTCTTAGAAACCTGCTGATTAACTAGGGGATGATATACACCCTTAACCAATTGTTTGTGAATTGTGTACTTGCATATGAAAATGCACACTTTTAATTGCATTGTTAGGACTCACAATCTGATTCCTGTTTCAGGAACAAGGACCACAAAATGTCTTAAATCTGCACTATTTCACATACACAACATCTTCCTTTTTCAACCCAGACACTTTCAGAATTATCTACATATATAGGATCCTAAAATGAAGCAACCTGTGAAAGACTATATTCCTTGTCTTTGTCCTGGTTAGTGATTTGAGGTTTTTTTCCATTATCTGAATGAGGAAATGTCTTTGAAAAAATCCCCAGTGATTAGGATTACTTTCCAAGTTTCTACACTAAGTTAACAAAATGTGAAGAGATTTCTGAAAGAAAAACTTTTCTATGTGATAACATCATTACTGTACAATGGTTTTTATTTCATCTGCCATTACTGAATTTCTAATGATATAACTCTGAATAGGCAGAGTATCTTAAATTTTTCGATGGGAGGTGAGTAGCAAAACACAGTTTTAAGAAAAAAGTACTATGATTGGCAAAAGGAAGACATTTATTTTTGTTACAGTGAAAAAGATTCTCTTCTGCTAATAAAATTGCCTATTTAAACTATACTTGTATTATTAAAAAAATTGTCTAGTCAATTCAGCAACATTACTCTCACAAAATAATTTGACAGTATTGAAGTAGCTAAGTGCTCATCTGGCTTGTCTCCTATGCTGTCCTTGTGTTAAAGAGTGCCTTAATAATTCTTGCCTTTAAATAGCTTATCAGGGATCATTATTGAGTTTTAAATAATTTGTATCTTCACTGAAATACAAATTCATGTGGAACAAAAGGTGTTTCTGGGCAGAGGAAGGAATATTAACTAATAGGAGAATCTATCTCCAAACATATTTATATGAATAATTAGTGACTGAAATTTGCAAATACTGTGTGTGACTTCAAAATAATGTGAAAGTATTTTTTACTAAATCCTCTATTCCTTATTGAGTCACCCTTGGATTGTTCTTCCAATATCCAGGTTAACTTTGGTGCCATCTTTTTCTCTTCTATTCTTCTCTCAAATTCCTTCAATCCTCTTCAGAAAACAAGCAAACATAATCCTTTCTTCTAAACAATGATTGGGAAGACATTCCTGTTTTTCTACAGACCCTCTTTTTTTCATTTATGCAAATTTTCTCTGTCTTTCTAACCCAGTCTTATCAATCTGCAGAACTCCTTGGTAGTACAAAAGGCTGCTATTTTTGTCCTACCAATTCTTCAATAATTTTTTGTTCAGTTGCAATTGCTCTGGTTCATGCAGCAATATATAAAAGTGAAAAGCTGGCTTGGAAAGAAAGATATTTGTACTGATATTAATTTCAGTTTTGTGAAATAGTACTTGCAAAAATTATAAGTAAATACTTTGAAATTCACAGTTTAAAATGATCTGTATCCACTCTTCGTATGGTGAGTCTGATAGCATCATTTGCATACTTACTCTTTAAAGGGGACATTACACTGTGTTCACTGTCTAGCTGCTACTATCAACTCTTCAAGTTAAAAGCAATCAAGATTCAAAACATTTGTTGTGTGACATGTTTACAGCAATGCTTTCCAGCTATTACATTTTTAGCCCAGTTCTTGTTTGATGCTTTGTTACAGTCAGTGAATGGAGCAGTAAAAAGATACATGGAAAAGACATAGAGATTATAATGGAGGGTTAAAAGAACCTAACAGCTAAATTGGTCCAGGACTGAAATAAAAGCCAAATGAAAAATCAGGCACCCAAGGCACTGTCAAAATACACACATTCTGGATCACTGGTTTTGTAGCCAGTTTATATGTGAATATATATCACGATTTGCACCTATATCATGCCAAATGAACTCAAATATCTTATTACACAAATTACTTTTTTCACAACATAGTGAAGTGTTCTTTGGATTTTTCACTGTTAATGTTAAATGATAGAAATTCTAGTATTTCCAGTGCTGAAGAATGAGTGAGATGCATATTTATTGAAAACTGACTTGGCTACAAGTAACCTGGAATATAGAGAAGTACCTGATCCTGTTATAAAACTTACTCTATTTGTTAGCTAATTAAGAAGTAAAAGAGGATTTCTCCTTGGCTTTATTTGCTCATTTGGTTTTTTTAACACCACTCTGTTTCAGAATGGACTAGATTTATTTTGTCAGAAGCAAGAATAGGAGAGATGAAGCCTCCATCTATAGGATGGAGTGGAAAAGAGTCTGCAAGTCTCCTTTCTGCTGTTCTGTAGGAGCTCCTGCAAAGAAAGAACATCTGTTCCAGTCACACTTAGTGGCCTTATACATGTGAGCTGCTCCTGGGAGCATCATCCATTTTCCTGAGGTCATTGATGCTTTCTACTGCACAGAAAACAAGGAAAAAGTAATTTCCAGTCTTTCCCAGTGCTGGTTACATCTAACCTGTAGTGTTTTGTCTCCCTCTCATGGTAAAGGCACACAATGTTCCTCTGCCAAACTTGCAGCATTATTGCCCACAATACTCATTATTTGATGAATATGTTGGGTGGAGAAGGATTAGAAGCAGACCTCAGAAATTTTTCTCTTTATCTAAAGGCCATAAAAATTAAGGTGGTGCTATTTTTCTGCTGTCAGGCTCTAGTGTTATAAAAAGTCGCTGTTGATTTTCCTGGTTCATGTCTATCTCAGGCACTATGACTCGTTATAGCATTTATATCCATGATTCATCTTTCTATTTTGATTTTTCCTGAAGATATTAACTCCATCACCAGCAGGTCTTTGTCTTCAGACAATGTGTCTCTCTTGTGCGAGAAATGACTGCCTCCAGAACAGCACATGGAGCCCTAAGTGTTCAGAGATCTCTTCCCTTATTGCTCCTTATTTTCTTTTTCATTTGCCATATAATCTGTCATTCTCTTCCCTTCTGCAGCTTCTTCTTTTCTTTCTCACCCTAGTCATAGCACCTATTCATCTGTTGCAACCAGCAAGGACCACTCTCCCATTAACTTCCTTTCTGGATCTTTCTCATAACGCCCATACTCAGGCATTTTGCTATATTTGCTTTTGTCAAGTCTTTTGCTCCCTCAGGACCTCTAGCCTGTCTTCATCCCTAGTTGTTCAATTGCTTTTGACAAATTTGATCATATATTTCTTTGTGAAATGTTGCCCTATGGGAGTCTCACCAGTACACCCGTTCATCTCTCCCGTTTTTCAGGTAGTTCTTATGTGGAAATCTGATCTCTCATCACTCCTTCCCAATGCCTTTGGCTCTCCACTCTGTTTCCTTGATACCTACATTTTGCATGGTTTTCTCTACTTAAATACCTCAAACTACTTTCTCTGTAATGTTAATGCAACAATTCATACAGCAAAGGCCAGAACATATAAGGGAAGAAAATCTGCACTAGTAATTGCTATCATCTCAAAATGTGAAGATCTTATCCAAAAAAAACCCAACCAAATCCCATACCCTGAACAACCAACCAAAACAGTTTGGAAAAGTAGAATTTCAAAATAATTTTCACCAAAAATTGTTAAAAGTAAATTTAATGTCACATTTCCTAAGAAAGTTATACTTCCTTAATTTAGAAAGTTTGAAGAAAATAGTAAAAAATAAGTACTTATAAAATGATAATATAAAACAAATTAGTGAACATTAACACATTTTGTTGCAAAAAGTTGGGGAAAGAAAGAACCTAAACCCAGAACTTTGAATTAGTAAAGAGATTTTACTGTAAGGAATGTTGGGAAGTGACAATGTTTCTTTCTGAAATCTCACTGTTTATAGAAAAAGTATTGTTATGAAACAAAATGGGAACATTTTTTGCAAAATTACTATAATCCAGTTAGCTGTGATTACTTTATAATTTTGTCACTTGACTTGCTCTGTGTTCTGATATGATTTTGATAACTAGTACATTTTTATTACTCTTGCAGTATATGAAATGCAGTCTTGGGTGATATCAGAATAAAATAGCTGAAGGAAATGAGACTTTCAGACGCTCAACACTTTCAGGTGTCCTAGGCTTGCAATTTTGAAACCTCATCCCTACAAAAAGAGCATTCAATTGCCTAGCTTCTATGTTCAAAATCAAGAAGCAGACAGGCAGCAAAAGTAGCTTAATGTTCCCTGTGACAATCCTTTCCAGCTAAATTTTTCTTTAACCTCAACGAATAGCCTGTTTTTCTTTGCTGTTACTATTACTCCTCTTATCAAGAAGTGCACTGTTGGAAAACGGTTAGGCAGACAAACAGATGATAATCTGAAGGAAAATACATTTATTTCTAAAGTAAATTCTTTAACTTACAATGTTGCACTGTTGTGTGCTAGAAACAAACAAAATCAACAATTTTTCACAATTGTTGAAATTTCATCATTTAAACATTCTTTCAGAAAATACGTCCAATAGCAATAACAGTTGTTCAGAAGATGTCTGAAGAAATTAGACAGTAACAAGAAAATACAAAGAAAACAAAACACATTTGCAGTATATAAATTGAGAACTTTTAATAAACTATCCTTATTCTGTAAGATTAGTGATTTTTTTTTGTTGTTATCGCAAACGGAAGTAGCATTTTCTTTGCATTTTTGACATTATTCTGTTACCATTATTTAAATGTGTGATGTCAAAATTTCTCCTTTTCTGGATGAGATACTACAACTCTTCACCCAACCATGTTTGCCCATGAAATAGGGTTAGGCAAATTAAAAAAAAAAACACCAACAATATACCATCCTCACTTTTCTTCACACACTCATTTCTAAGACTGCTAAGGACCAACCAAACCTCAGTTTATGAATTCATGCTCTCTGTGGAATTGTTTCTAAGTGGGAATTGTAAGACCTGTCTCTTTTTATACCATACCAGAGAGGAGAGAAAATTATCGTCTTTTGTTAATTCTTTATTCTTTAATTGGCAAAAATGAAAAGCACTTTTTGATAACCGGGTTCCTTGTTTGTCTGAGCAATCTGGAAAATGAATGGACTAGTAATGAAGCATAATCTGACAGATGATGGCAGGAGGTAGGACTAGGGAAGATGATCCTTAGCATTAAACCCCTCTACAATCCTGCCTCAATAGCAGAGTAATTAATCAACTGGGCCTAACATATAATCTGATTAAACCCTTCTTTGCTAAAGTGCTGTAAAGCAAACCCCCAAACTGAGTCTGAATGAGCAGAGAATGATACAGAAAGCCTAAGCATTCCAGAAGCTGCCTCTCAAATCTTGCATCTGGAAAATGAGTAATTTTTTCTGTAAGTCTTGGAAATTAGAACTACCTAATACTTTAGATGTTTCAGAAGATTTGCCTTGAATTTGCAGAGGTGAAGAAAACAGAGTTAGGATTCTGAGATCAGTGTTTGTTTCCAGTGGTCAAACATTTGCAGCTTAGATAAATGTCTGAATTTTAAATGTTGTCTGATCATCAGGTGTAGGAGCTCCCAAACAGCAAGTGTACAATTCAGAAAAATGTATTTGTGAATGGCTTGATGTTGCTTCCTGAAATCACATTGCATCCATGTTAGAAAACAGAGACACATTTTATTCTTCCATCTTAGCATCTAGTTACAGGTACTGTGTCATATTGCTGATTGCAGCAAAATATGTGGGCCTCCATAATATGAACTCCATGAGAAAATGAGTTGGGATTAGAAACTTCCATTACTGATTAGCGTTGGAAACTAGCAGCTACCAGTGCCCAAGGTATAATTCCACTTCATAATGTCGACAGGTAATGCAAAATTAACTAGTAACTTACAACAGGGCACATATTCCTGACTAAAGTAAGATTAATATTAGTCTGTTGCAATTTGGGTTCACACTTAAGTCCAGGTGAGCTTCTTTATTCTGTAAAACTATTTTAGACAATTTCCTTTTTTTTTTTTTAAATTTAATAGAACTTTCGTCTTCTCTTTCTAGCAAAGGAATACAAAAATATCAAGTGATGACATGAAGAAAAATCCATTGATCTTTTATGAATTTCCAAACTTTGGGGCTTTCTAGAGCTTGTGTGAAATCTTGGGACAGTGTCATCAATTGCACACTGTTTCAGCCATTTCTTTTGGCAGACAGCTTCATGACACAAACTATGAGAGCCAAATTCTGCTTCTACATCCAGACAAGCTCGTTAAAACTGAAGGAGATGGAACTCACACAGCTTGCAGGACTTGATAACAGCTGTGCTCTCACACTGAGCATGCACTAGCTATGTCTCCCTGGAGCCAGTGTGTTCCTAAGCTTTAGGTCAGGTTAACCTTGAAGTTTAGTTGTCCTGAACTCAGTGCACACGTTAAATAGCTTTAGGGCTGTGAATTTTGTCCTAGTGCTGTAGTATTGGTTGAATCTCATTCCACTTAGGTTCAAGCTGACTGGACAAGAGAAAAGGTTTGGGGGGCAGGGCAGGGGTGAAATGGGAGCACCAGATGTGATGCCTGGGAGCTGTGGCAAGCTAACAATTGCCAAGGTTGCTCTGTCGTTAATTGCATCCAGCACAACTGGGAAAGTGGTATCTTAAAGAGTTTTCAAACCAAACAAGGGGAAAAGGTGGTAAGAAGCAGATTCCACACATGTGGAGCAATGCCTTTTCAATGCCAACTCTCCCCTTTTCACCGTAGGACACATATACTCAGTCACAAAAAGCAGGGTCTAACAGTGGGTATATGCTTAGGGGGGATTATGCACCACCAAGGACCCCAAAGCAGCCCCCTACTCTTTTGGCAACTTTCCTTCAGAAGATTATGCATATCCCATAGTGTTGCATTAGACAGGAAGAATTCCCTCACTAGGAAGGGATCTAGGCATTTCCATGCTAGTCTGAACATACGTAACCTGACGGACTCCTTGTTATGTGAACACCCACCCCCACCGATCAAGACTGAGACTTCTACTCTAATCACAGACATCAAAATTGCAACAATCAAGTTGATGGATCCATGGGTGGTGATACCTTTCCTCTCTATTATTTATTCTTTTCTTTCTCTTTCTTTCTTTTCCTCCTATATGTTTTATGTGATATTTTGCACCCTTACATAAAAGGACCAAAATGGTTGCACACCTCCTTTCTACTGCAATTAAATTGTTTTAAAATAAATCTGCCTCCTACACATACACCAGTCACTCAGTTTTGTTTCACTCTCATTCACCCCAAGGGATGTATTAACAGGAACCTGAGTTACCCTGCCTCAGAGGCAGGTCATAATGGGAGGAAAAACTAACAATGCACAAAATATGAAGCAGCCTCAGAAGGAAGGTACAAAGGGAGAATCAGCCCTCTTGAATTCAATTCTCACAGGACAAACAGAATATCAGCATAGTAAATGCTGAAGCCTAAATTGCAAGAGATGGCACTCCTGGAGTCCATGTTATGGTATTCACAGTAGCAGTAAATTCCTGTTGCCTTGTCCTAACTTCTGCTAATGCAGATTTGGAACAATCTGAGCATAAATCTATGATTCCCTTTTATTGTTCCATCCTCCTATTCAGCAGGGATAATTTGACATATTGTGATGGTTCTTTCTTTTGACTTTGAACCGGCCAAGTTCAAATCCAGACAGTGTAGAGTCTTTAGAGTACCAGTGTTTCTCATTAACAAAGTAACTGTATAAATACAAGGCATTTATGTTCCACCATCATTTCCTACTATAGTGGTAGCTCTGAAAGGCCGGCCAGCAAACTGGCAGTGATGAAATACAATCTTGACACTAAAATCAGTGTGATTTTTATTTACCACAGCAACACAGGGGCATTATCCTGTCATATCTCTTTTTCTTTTCTGAATTTCCTTTTCCTTGCTATACTGAAGCCATTGTAACATCCAGGCTATTGATAATTATTTTAGACTGATCCTCCATAGGTTGGTAAAGTGCACTTTAAAAGCACTTTAAAATGCACATTGCATTGAACTGCTTTGCAAAGCAACCACTCTTCTGAAAGAATCTCACCCATGAAGACACTCAGACAAGAGCATCTTGGATGTATGCCACACATCAATCGAATAGAAGTGGTGCTTGAAGATTATTATTACAGGGTTTATTTCTAGTGGTCAGCAAGCAGCATTGTCCAACAGAAATAGACAAGCAATTAATTTAACAAGCCCAGGAGTACAACACTTTTAAAAGTTGAAAGGGACATGATAGAAATTGTCTCCTATGATTTCAATTATAATATGCTAATAATCATAACCATAGCTAAATTTTATAAGAAGTTCAATACACAAAATAGACACCTGCTAAAAGCAACATTGGTTCCCTGTCTTACTTTCCTTTCCACATTCTGGTATCACAGCTGATAGAGCACATATATTTAGAAAAACAGTGACTGGAGGGCGGTACTCTTGGATCATGGACTTCACTTTAATCTGTCTCTCCTATTTTCCTTACTGAGTCAGAAGAAAAGATAAGATCCTCAGTAACGGATCCCACTGCCTGTTACGGAGGTCTCTGAGTATATAGTATAGGAAAAAACCTTAACTGAAATATTTGATACCAGCATAACTAGTGGTATATACAGGATGAATTGTGCTAAGAATTTTTGCCTGGATTTCAGTATTTACACACCTAACATTTCTGTTCTAGTTAACATGATATGTAGGGCTACTAATCAGATTTTACCTCATACAATGGGTTTCTGAATATTATTTCTTATCTTTTCACTTATATGTGCCCATATAACACATGTCAGAATGACAGGCAACTAGGGGACAAGTGTCTTATTTGTCCTTAGAACACAGGAATATTTTCACCGTGTGTTGGTTCTCTTTTCCTAAATAAAAAAACTGTAACTAGGCTGAAATCTAAAGTTTGTGTTATCAGGTGCCTTATTGCATTCTCCTCCTTTTTTTCCTGTTAACTACTGTAAATTTTGATAATATCACATAAACTTATTTTTGAGGGGTTTTTTTAAGATTAGATTTGTTTGTGTGTTTTCATCTCTTCTGGTAACAACTGATAGATAAATGTCACTTACACAGATTCGCAATTACAGAGCAGTAATGACAGAATCTCTACTGAAATGAAGGAAAACCAAAAGGCTGAGTAAGACACTCAGTCTAGAAATTTTGGATAAAACCATGATATTTTATGTGGTTAAAAGCTGTCTTTTTTATTTTCAAGCTGAGGTTTTCTTGCTACTTGTACCTTTATACTCGCCTTAAAAAGTTCAGTTTGATAATTTAAATAATGTTATCATTAAAAAGATCCCTATTACTAAAAATAAATAATTAACTTAAACTCAATTAAAAATAAATGACTAATTACATTCATCAGTTTGTTTTATATTTTTTTTCATATTTTCTCATTTAGACATTGGTACAGGGATACAAGTGTGTGTGCTACATAGCTTACAGAATTAATCACCAGAATCCTATGATGCCTTCACACAAACTTGTAGTATGAAAAAACTGTCATTCTCTTTCAGAGTGAAAAGATGTAGTGTTACAAGAATGAATCTTTTGCTACCTTCAAAATTGCCCACTCTTTACTCACCATAAACTCTCATGAGTCATCTCTAACATAGTTTTTAAACACTGTTTCAAAAACTTTTTTTTTTGGACAGTCACAAGGTCATTGTGAGAAGGAAATATTTATGACTATCCCTCTCCACATACTCTGACACACACACACACATTCACTTGCAAGAGAGACAAGGGTTATACATATACATGTATACATCTTTCTCCCAATGACTGCAAGGGAAGTTTTAATTCCTGCTACATAATGGTCTATTTGCCTTGAGTGTTTCAGAATGGTTCAATAATCACTAGCCATGTGTGCAGTTTGTTGAATTATTTAAGCTTATTTCCAGGGGGAAAAAGACAGGGAGGAAGGCAACTGATTCAATGCAAATGAAAAGCTTTTGAAGCTCCCTATGGTGAAGATGTGATTACAGTCAGACAGTTAATAACCTAGACTTAGAAAAATCTGAAGGTTTTAAAACTGTCTGGCCAGTCAGTAAATGAGGTTTTTCCACACTGTTGACCAACTGCCATGCATTGTAATGGTTTCAGATTTGTTTGGATTGTGAGTGGACCGACAAATGAGGAAAGGACCCCCTGCTTCATGATTTAGAAAAGCAGTTGGTAAATCTCAAAGGTTTTCTTCTGGATTTGTGCTTGAGCCTTCAGCCTTGAATTGCATACTTTCTACTAAGGTTGCCAGAGATCATACCAGGCTGTCCAGCTTTTGTAGGAAAAAGTTGCTTTATGTCATGCTTTCTCTGCAGAGCTGACAGGATCCTTTCTCCTCCTATCACTGTTTCTTCTCCCCTGTTCCTTGGCACGGGCAAGCCCTCCTAATACATTACACCTTTAATATCTTCGGACAACTGGCAGTGGAGGAATAAAGAAAAGCAGCAGTAATCCACACACAGTTCTAACTCCTAATGTTTGTAAACAGCTCTGAAATGTTCATGGTCCCTCAACAACAATAAGAGGTGTGTCTATAATCTATGTATGCTGCATGGTGGCTGGCTCAAAGCTGTTTCAAATGGATCCTGTTAGCCAGCCACGAAGAACAGCCCCTATTTAAGGGCATTCCAGTGAAATTAAGCCACTGTAGACTGAATCTGATCTCCAGTGAGCTCCATTATAAATCATCTGTCTTGATCATCTTGTCCAGTGTGCAGCCACGTGGAAAGGCATAAACACTTGCCATCTGTCCAAAATGGTAGGAAGAAGTGCAAAATACTGTCCATCCTTATGTTTCCTCCCACGTAAGCAGCACCGTATGGTGCGTGCTGCAGAGGACACTGAGGATGTACTATCGTGGAAAAGCAGGGTGCAATTCCTTTGACAAAGGTAGTGCACCCAGAGGAGCCTGGCCAAACTAACCTCATCTGCCATGCATGCAGCCCAAGGCTAAAGCAGCCATAGGCATATTTAAATTATCTGCCAGACAGTTGGCAGCTAAGAAAACATGAGCAATATCAATTGATGGATGTACCTGCAGGGAATACTTTTCATATCCCGCCCTCCAGAACTGACCTTCAGGGACATCCCTGCACGACAAATTGGATGCTGATATACTTGCATTTATTCCTTCTGTTTTCCCCAAAAGCCAGCTGAGAGGCACCTAGACTCCTGAGAGGTGACTTCAGGCCTGGCACTGTGATTCTGTCTCCCAGACAATGAGCTGTGCTGTTTCCCTGTGCTATGGTTGACAAAGAACCTGCAATTTTCTTTCAGTAATTTCCTCCTCTTTTTTTGCCCAATTTTGGCCAAATTTCCCAGCCATGTTCAGTGCCTTAAAAACTACTTAGACACTGCTATTGTTCATGTTGATTGAGACAGGATAAATTGCTGTCATTAATGTTCAAAATAACATTTTTTTCAGTGAAAGGAGACAAGCCTCTTCTTGTTCTTTTTTCACCCTCTCTCAGAACACAGATATTTAAAAGCAGAAATACAGTGTTGAAATCAAGAACCTGGAAGTATATCTGAATTACACCTTGTTCTTTCCAAATACTTCATTTTCAACTTTTTTTTTTCTTTTTTTCCTTCTGTGCAAAGTTCAGGCTTGCCTCTTTTGCTTCCCCTGATTTCCTTACCCTTTTGCTGCTAGGCAGATCATCCTTGTATTTTTCTCATGACACAAGAAAAGCATCAGACAAAGTCTGAGCTCTTCTGTTTCCTGTGACTGTTGGTTCGGTTCTCAAGGGAACTTCAACCTAGTTTTCAAATATGCAGGCAATACTTCTTCCTGGACAGGTTTTCTAATACAAACTGCCCATCTTTTCCTATCTTAGTTTGATATGGCCACTCAGGACGGCATTCAATCAACATTAATTTAAGGGAAAAGCTGTGTGTGTTGATAAAATTAGTGTCAGATTTGAATCTTCTCAGGGAATATTTTCAGGTGCAGAAGGGTTTGGGAGATATTCCACAACAGCCAATCATTTACACTAAATATTTGGTATCAATTTACCAAATTGATATATGTATATGTATGGATTACTCTGTATCACTCCTTGGAATACACTGCAAGACATTATGCCAACCCAACAATTCTGGGAGTTTAAAAAGAAACTGAAGAGCATGGAGAGAAGCTTTCTGAAAATTTCAAAACAAAGGAGAAATATGGATCTTTAAGTGAATGACTGATAGAAAACATTACATAGGAAAGTATTCGTGTGATTATTTCATATAACTGTTCCTGTAAATTGAACTTGAAAAGGTAAAATATCCACGTACCTCAGCCTCTGTTACATGTTGATGGTAAAAAATGCATGATAACACCCACAACCAGAAGATCTGATGCATATTAACTCCAGGAAGAGATGCATAACCCTTGATCTCCGTTGAGTTTTGGAGATCTTTTACATGGCAGATACTCAGTGATGAACTTCGCCATGCCAGCTTAGAGTGGGTTGATAAAGTGGGTTAATAAAGTTATTTAAAACAAAAGCACCAAAGTTTTTATTTAAATAAAATGCAACTTCTATTTAAAAAAACTCAGCACTCAGTACATAAGCCTGTAATGAATGTTGCATGTTTTTTGAAGTACTACATCTGAAAAATTGTGCAAATTCAACATTTATCTGTGGTATGGCACAGTTATTTTCACAGATTGTACTCAAGGTGAGAATTTAGCCACTTGTATTTAGACAGTTAATAAATTCCAACATGCAAATTTTCCTGTGCAGCAGCTTGTGAAAAAAAAGGACCATTCATACAGGAAGAGCCTTTTTTCTTTTCTTTTTTTTTTTTTTTGTGTTCCATAAAATATTTATTTATTTAATTTTGATTTATTTATCTTATGGTAAGATTTCTAAAATTTTATGTAAAGGATAAATCTTGGGGTTATGCTGTTTCAGTGTCATTTTAATATTCATATGCTAATCCTAGCTTTGGTGGAATACCTCCTGTTGTCCTTACACTAGTTAAAGGTAAAATAAAACACAGCAATAAAAATGTCTAAACCCAACAATGCACAGGAATATGTGCTGAAAACGGTTTGGGTTAATGAGGATCCAAACTTAAACTACACTGCATTTACCTTGGGCAGTACCTAGATCGGATTAGGGGGCTGTTTTTTGTTTGTTGAGATTTTGGGGATTTTAGTCTTTATTGTTTATTTAGGTTTTCTTCAATCCTCTTTCAGTTATGAAATCTTAATTGTAGTTCCCATTTAATTCTGAGTGTAAAATCTTGATTGTATTTGCAGTGTTTAAGCCTGAAGATCAGTTTTCGCACTGCTGCCTTTTATTCCTCAGACATACGTGAATCTTTTAATGAAGATAAAGCAGATGATCACCTGTTTTTTCCAAAACAAACATAACAAATAAAAGTTTTACTTTTCTCCAGATGAGAAAAAACCTGTGAATTTCAGATTCCCAGAGAACTGAGCCAGGTGATTTAACTGAATCAAGATAAGGTGCAGGGATTCAGTTAGAGAAGTAATCAAGCTTTCCTGATGAACAAAGTAAGCAACCTCCAAATCTCAGACAAAGCTGCTGTCTAATGTGAAATTCTTATTTCAAGCTGTGCATTAAGAAAAACAATCTTTTAAACAGGACAAAAATGTGAATGATTTGCAGATTTCAAGAATTAATGGAATATTATGCAGAGTTTTGAACTTCAAAAAAGGAATGAGCATGTTATATAATTCAGAAGCTATTTTCCTAACTGGCATAGCTGTCTATGCTGCATTAAAAGCCCTGATTGTTGCCTTGTAGAGAAAGGAAGAGACAAGTCTGGAAACCAACAAGGGATTACCAGGGATTTTTATATTAGCCTGTAATTAAATAATAGTTCATGTTGCCTTCTTCCACTGGGAATTACATCCTTTTCACCTCTCCTCTGCTAAAGCAGAGACATCCATTACGATGAGTAGCTACAACACTTGTCAGATCCAATCAGCTCCAAACGACTGAAAAGCAACTGACGTGTGCTCTCTTAAAGCATGGTTTCTTCTCCCCCAAAAGCCCACTGTCCTTTCACGTGCATGTAACAGTCAGAAGAGATCACATCATGCAATGAAGAAAAACAGAAGCATATGGTACTAAGGGGCCTCTGCAGGAGAGGGCTAAAATGCCAAGGCTCACACATAAAATATATGCAAAAATATGTGTTCATATAGAATGCCAGATAGAAGCAGATGACAAAAACAGCACAGAAAGACAAAATTTTGCCATTGCTACAGCTACCTTGCATTATTTTTTTCTTCTTTTTTTAAAATTTTGTCTAGAGTTCTGCACAGGAAATAGCAACTGCAGGCGTTTAACTATGCATAAATAGTCATAAAGTTCAATTTTGCAGTATAAGGCATGTATTCTTCCTACCACAATTTCCTCATGCCTATAGTAAGTTTCAACAAGACAATGGACTTGCAAACTCTGAAGTGATTACACTGGTAGATTTATCTTCCTCATCTCATTGATATTAAATAGTTTATGTAAAAGCAGAGACATAAATTCACTGCATGTTCTTAACCAGTATGTATCTCTCTCTCTCTCTCTCTCTCTCTCTCTCTCTCTCCCCCTCTCCCTCTCTCTCTCCCCCTCTCTCTCTCTGGAGACACATCACTTACTACTTCTTCTAACCCAGATAACAGCATTTTCTAAACTGAGCAGCCTTATAGGTGCTTTGCAAAGAAAATGAATGAGCTGAGGATTCTTCCCTCTCCCACTAAATTTCATATTTGTAAGGTACTTCTGTTGCAAAAATTCTGCGTTAAAGAACAACACGTACTAAAAGATGTTTCTTTCATCATGTTACTATAAACTGAGGGAGCAGCTGTTTCAGGAACACTGTGAAGAGTATAAACATAGTTACAGAGCTTATTCTGTAAGCCATAAATTGACTAGAGGATTTAAAATATTATTTTTTGAAGAAGAAAATGTTTATTTCAGTTTGTAATTCCATCACAAAGCATGTTTAATGAAAGTAGGGAATTTATGAAGACAAGATTCACCAACAGAGATGTTCTTTGATCCATAAAATGTATCTGAAAGCATTTTGAATGCCAATGTTAGGTGATGTCATTGTTAAATTCCTTTAGGAAGCCATAGAAATGACTAAATGGATTATGCAGAAGAGGGCTTAATTTCAGCAAAATCTGTGATTTTCCTCATTCTAATTTATGAATCTTCATATTTTAAATGACACATTTGAAAGCAAAACAAAAATCCCCTTAAAACAAACACTAGAAAGAAGTTTGATTTGCTTAGTACCCTTTACTATGTGATTTTATGAGAAATTTCTCTCTGATAATCAAAAATATGCACTCAGTCTTTTGTAGCAATGATCCCTTCCCTACTTCAGGATATTAAAAAACGGCCACATTTTTAACCACCATCTGTGTTGGTTTGCAAAGAATAAATTTCTCCCATTTAAAAACTGGTGTATATCTGAATATTACTAAAATGGTTTGAGATATCAATTGATTTTAATTTCAGTAAGATTTCCTGCTTTGCAAATATGTGTAGGATAGAATTAGGTACTTTTCTAATCCGGGCTTTCATCAAAACATTCCAATAGAACCAGGCTGGTAAAAAGTAGCTGTCCCAATGTCACATGTTATGCTGAGAAAACAGTATTTAAATTTTAAAAAAGAAAGAGTAAAATTAATACTGAATGTTCTGCATGCCTTCATCACTTTGCTGAATTCATTTTATTATGATATTAATTAGTAGAGAAGCAATTTATTAAGAAAAAAATGAAGCTGCAGCTATATAATGAAAAAAATGTGAGATTTGGATGATTCCTCAATTCAAGACGTCAGTCAGCTCTGAAACTCTGTGACATTTATGTAAGAAATGGATTTTAAATCAAGGAGGTTCTTTTTCCTCCATCTGGCAGGTAGTGATATACTTTGGTTAGGCTGTTCTTGATACAGAGGTTTGTATCCTGTTTTCTATAACAATGGCATTTTGACAGAAATTGTAATAAAATTATATTCACATAATTTCTTTGTGGTTTTTTATCTAATTTTTTTTTAAATTTTATTTCTCCAAAAGGAAGCAGGATGGTTCTGCATGCAATTACTAATCAAGCTTGAAATGTCATCCATATTATGGAGGTGATATTGTTAAACATAACGAAATACAGAAAGACAGTAGAACTTTTCTACGGAATATTTCCATTCAAAGACTACAAAGTATGAGAGAGAGAGAAGCTTGAATAAAAATAAATCAGTAGTTTCTAACAGAAAACTGCAATATTAATGGAAATACCTGCAAAGAATCACAGGATTAGTTCCATTTTTTTCCTAATAGTGTAGATGAAACATTGGGTTTTTACTCAGGTGCTGTCCTTTTTGTTAATATTTGAAACAAAGCTAAGAAATATTCTCTTTTACAGAACAAGATATCATTAATCCTAGACTAGAAGAGAAATATGGCTAGAATGTGAAAAAAAAGGCTTGTCTTTTATATCTGGTAAGAAAAAGTAATTTTAATCTAAAACCCCCGAAGAAACTTCAAAAATTTCTATGAATTAACCTAAATCTCAATTAGTCTGGCCACATTTTTTACCTGATAGATAGGTTAGTCAGTGATATAGAAAGCACCTCTTGCCAGTGGCACAGCCTGATATTATTCCTGCCTTTTTCTATCTTCTCCTGCAAGTTATCTTTCGTATTGTTTTCTGAGGTTTGGACCACTCCCACAGGAAATAAACTACTTTTGAAGTGGTTATGTAAATCTGTGTAGCAAAATTAGAAGTTGCATATGTAAAATGTAAACTGACACTTTGCATGACAAAAGTATTTTTATCACACTCTTGATGTCAAGCACTTATGATATAAACCACCGTTGATTCACACCAGAACTTCTCTCTGGTGAAACATTCCATTTTTAAAAATAGTTTTTTTAAGGATTACTATGACAGGGTTTTTCTCAGTACAGGCAGCAGCTGTACTTGTAAAGAATGAAGACTCTCATAATATAAAAAAATAAACCCCATCTTTTCTGATGACATCAAGTTTCTGGCACCTCCAATGGAATTATTTTGCTATTCTTCCCCTAAATGCACCCTATTCCTGCAACCTGAGAAACTGGAATGCATTGTAACTATTTCTTAAATCTTATTAGTTAGAACCCTGACAAGTGACAAAGATTTTAGGATCAAGCTAAATACAAGTGATAGAAGGTTGTGCCATGCATTTCATGAAGTTCCATATGATAGCTCTTCTATCATGTAAACAATAAGCTCACGGTTGCAGTTATTAGCACCTTTATATTCTTTGATTTTTTTTCCCATCATTCTGCTTTATCAAGAATAAATTTGAAAGTGCCTTGTCTTTATGCACAAAATCCTATTTAGCAAAATAGAATGTGCATAGCAAGAAACATTGAAAATATTACAGTTACAAGTTAAGACAGAATCTTCTTTAACCTGTATAATCCCCCAAACCAAAACCTTATGTGTTGGATGGTAATAGATTAAAGAAATATAGTAAATGTATGCCAAGTGTTATTCATATTTACGGTGCATAGGAGTTAAACAGGAATGGACAGACAAAACTTGTCTTACTGCCGGGTAACAGATATGGTGTTGCAAGGACTCAGTAAGTCTAAAGAAAAACTAAAAAGCCCCATGATTTGAATTTAGGCTAGGACATAACAACAAATATTGGGTCCTCTAAAATCAAAGGATCTGATATTGGTGTGACCTACTCCATTTCTAGTATGTACATAATGACTTTTTAATCTTTCCAGCATATGTAAGTATTCTAAAATTGATGTTTCCAAAATGTATTCAAATTTTCAAACGAAATATATATTTTTATTAGATTTTTTGTCTTTTTCCAGACCCAACCTAATTCATAAATCTGTCAGATCCTAGGCACTGGTTTGGAGATGAGCATCTCTATGTCATTTCAAGGTGTGTGTCTCACTGAATCAGACTAAAATAATGGACTCTGACTTTAGTGCATGTCACAAGGTGCTAAGAAATAAAGTAAGTGCAAAGAAATACCACAATTTTGAAGGGTTTTGAAATCAGTGTAATGTGATTAGCTGTACTTTCTTGTAACTGCTAAATTGGTACATGAATTTCCTAAAAATGAAGGATGCTTTCATAGCTTTCAGACTGAAGAATTATGGAACAAACAACCAAACTTTAAAATAATAGAAGATAAATACATATGTGCTTATTCTGCTATAGTTATCTAATATTCAGATTGAAATAAGTTGACAAAATATTGATGTTTTGAGGTGCAGAACCCCAGGACCTATTTTATTACCTTACTACTGTTAACAGAGTTAGCAGCTGCTAAACTGGATGCAGACTGACAGTAAAAAAATAATTTCAGTGACAATTTTTTGTCTCACTACCTGCTGATGACTAACGCTATCAAATTACCACATAACATTATATTCTATCGTGTGAATCATGTGCGATAAATATCTGAAAGTCTCCTAGCATGAAGACAATTACATATAAATAAATAGTCTAAACTCACATCACCTGCTTATATGTTTATATGGCCTTGTTTATAAAGAGAAGGGACTTGGAAAGGGAATATAAAGCAGCTAATTCTCAGTAGATATTCAACCCAGCTGCTGGTACCTGGGCTTTTATTCTGAAACAAAATTCTTGTACATCTGATAGTAGATTTAGCTGACCATGCAAAGACTTTTCATTGTGGAGTATACCTGGAGTTGTATAATTGGAGTTGTAGCTTACCATACTTCACAATATGTTCCTCCAAAAGGCAGACTTTATTGTTAAGACACAGACTAGGAGTCCACACCTTCTTATGAGTCTTTTCAGCCTGTGTCAGACCAGTTATTCTCTGATGGCAGCTACACCATGCCATCAGTGGCACCCATCTGAAAAGTGCTGATTGTCTTCATCCCAGACACACGAAGTACATGCGTTGTATGTTGCTTTACTTCACATTTGGATCCATGGTCCAAACCTGGATAAGATTGAGGATCGCAGAGGGCCAAGTTCTGACAGACATACTCTGATCAACACACATCACTTCCACTGCATGCGAAGTATGGCAGTGATATTTCATATTTTAAAGTCTTGTAGATCCACTTTAAAAAAAGAAGAAAAAAAATGTTGCTATTGGGTTAAAAAATTATTTGAACTGTGGTGATTTTTAAAAGCATGTACTAAACAAAGAATTATTTATTCTATTTAATTATGTGCAGGTAGTTTCACACCCTCTTTTCACTTGACAGGTAAATGGTTGAAGACAGAAGATTTATTATAGATTTTACATCCAGCCCATGAGGATTTGGACTGATTCCATGGAACAGGTTCAGGTCAGCTAAGTCCTTTCCTTCAAAGCATCATGGGTGTCTCTGAGCATCATTGCAAGCTTGTTCTGGCAGTAAGCCAGGCTTCAAAAGCCTTTCACTGTGCAGTCACTGACTCACTAATGGGCAACTGCAGGCTTTCTGATTTTCCTTTCATTTCATGTGTTCATTTGACATAAATTTAATTAAACCAAATCTAGTGTTAAAGGAAGAAGAGATAAAAGTGATATGTCACAAATTAAAGAACTGTGTATGATACAGGAAACAAGACTTTTTTTTCTGTTTCTGTAAAATATTGTCAGTTTTAGTAAGCTCACTACTTAGAGCCTGCAAAAAATGTACGGATATGCATTATTAAGAATAATGTGCATCCAGGGTTAGATGAAGGTCTCAGCCCTGTATTCTCTGTAGTAAAACCTTTCAGAGAATTCTTATACTTTCTTTCATACCCACACTTCAGGTAGTCACCTCTTCACAGGATATGAGACAAGTTTGCCCTTCTGCCAGCTACATATCCATAGTTGTTAGATAGCTCAAAAGCATGCAACAGCAGAAACATGAAAAGATCACTTATTAAATATAAAAAATCATCATTTTTCAAAGGTCTCTTTTGGTTTTTACTTAAGGCTAAGGAGGTGAGAGTGAAAATGAAAAAGATCATGCTGTTGAAAAGGTTTCATTTAATTGCTTTGAATGTTGCTTTAGGAAACATCGAACTTTCTTTTTGTTCTTTTTAAAAGTCTTTCTTTAAAATTAAAAGAAAATTCAGACTGGAAATATACTAATGTGAATTGAAAGGGTATTTGCAAGCTGCCCAGAGATGTTCTGAGCCAATCATATTCAATGGGGTTCCAATACTGTCATTTCATAAGAACTATATATAAGTTCCTGGCACTGAAAGCATTCACGCCACAGGAAAAAACATGAACTGTGCAAGGAGGATGTAAAGACCAGTGAGCAATTTTTGCAAAGTCTCGTATTTGCTTATGTGATCTGTAAGCTCTGAGTGAATGATTCATAAATGGGACAAATTCTTGTGGTGAAACTTGTACAAACAGGTTTATTTACCATAGCACCAGCTTTCTGTCCTCCTTTCCTCTATAGATGCCCATGTGAGTGTGTCTTTTTGGGTTTTTTCCCAGGTTGGGTGGGTGTTCAGCGATAATCCCTGCAGCTACTGTTGCCTAAGTACAGTGGGTAGCTAACGTAAAGGAGGCCACATCCCAACTGATTGAATGGAAGGTCTCCCTGGACAGCCTGCACTGAGGGTGAAGGTGGTTTTGTGGAGTTTTCCACAGCTGTCATCCCTGGCTGTGCTCTGACTCCTGCTTAGGGCAAGATGAGGGTGCACATCACCGCTTAGCAGCCCTTGTCGCCGTGGGGGAAAGCCCCTGTGCAGTCCACTGCCTGGACAAGCAGAGCTGGTCAGAAAGAGACTTCTACAGAGTATAGGCAACCGATCCTTTAACATCCTGTAACCCCCCCTATCTCTATTCCAAAGCTTTTTCCCCATGAAGTTTTGCACGATAAGAAGGGAAGTATCTTTGAAGAAAACAATCAGAAATGCTTTTGTTAGAGAACAGACTTCTGAGAAACAGTGAAAATGATGAACATGAAGTATATAGAATTGAATGTTATCGGACTACTACAAGATCTTTATCCTGACCTTGTTGAAGGATTTCCTTTTCCTCTTCTAATGAGCCAGAATAATATTGCAGTTATTATAAGCAGAGATTTAACTGTGAAACCTGACCTTGTTTCATTTTTGAAATCTTATTTATCAACTAAATGTTCTAATAATGTGTGTAGTTTAAGCCAAAGACAGTTATTTTAAGAAGCAAAAATTTAATTCCATAGAATTCTTGTGAAAACCAAACTGTATACATGAAAATTAGGACATGTTTGTGCTTGACTAATTAAAAAAAAAAAAAAAAGCTGTTTCATTTAGACAGACAACTTCCCATCAACCTAGTTCTCAATGGGGATAAATTTAGCATTTGACATAAGCAAAGACATTTAGGGTACACTTTCCTAAAGCAACTACTGCTGTTTATGTGCCAAATTCATTTTGATTTGCAGTGCATAATTCCCCTGACACTAAAGGAAATCTTAATCTGTTTTTCACAAGTAAAATAGTACAGAAGGATTGAAAATGGACAATATAAAAGAAAAATTATTTACAATACAGTGCTATCTTTGCTACAGTCAGTAAATGCTGCAATCATATAGTGTGGCAGAGTTGATGATCTATTTTAAGAAAGTGCTATTTTTTATGACTATTCTAACAACTAACACTGTAACAATGTAGGCCCTGATAAAAGCATACTGGGAAAGCAAGTGGCTACATTTGTTCCTCCTAGATCAAAAACGCACATACTGGGTGTACCTGAGTAAATCTGGTACAATATAAAAGTTATACTGTTTATCTATTCTTGTTGTATGATTTTGAAGATTTATCAGGGTGAAGCAGGTTTTACTACAAGGGCTCAGCAGTAATTATTTATTGACTTTAAACCCATAAAGAAGTAGAGGACAAAAATATATGATAATCTACATATTGCTTTATCTTCTTTCACAATCTATTTTTAGACAGACTTAGCAGAGTTGGACAGAGGCATTCTGACATTTAAAAAGCTTGTGTTAATCCAGAAATGCTTCACCACTTTATAAACATTGGAAGGTGGAGGGCACCATTAACAGACTGTTTTGCTTGCTGAATTTTCTCTGTAGAAAATATCAATGCCAACCTGGAAGGCCCTTGATGAAGCTGTCTCAATGTCTTGGTCAAGACCTTCTCTATCTCAGAGTATTCCTTCACATTAATAAGTTACTTAGAAGCTAAAATTCTGGTAGACCTCTAGAATAAGACATATTAGGTAAGAAACAAGCATATCAATTTGGTTTTCTGGAATATGTCATGGAGAGCTGATGCATAAATCTAATCACCTTCAAAGAGAAGGGTAGAAGTAAAATCTGTGTTTACTAAGGATGAGAGAGCAAGGAAAGGCAGGTTTGTAGAAGGAAAAAAAAGAGAAAGACATGAAGGAGAACGAATAGTAGCAGATCAATTAGTTAAAGATAATATAACCAAGACATTTTAGAATTCCAGAAATACTACCTAAAAAAATACTGATTTGCCTATACTCTCTCACCCAAAACATGGTGTTAAGTTCAGAGACAATAATCAGATCTGAATATTATATTCACATATTTTGCCTCATCTTTCAAAACTGCAAGTTGCCCTTTATTCAGTAGGCATCCTCTAGGGCTGCTTCTGCTTTTACTGAACATTGAGGGTCTCAGGGCAGTTTCTGTGATGTAGGAATGCATACACTGCCAATCTTTTCTCTTTGCCAAAGTGCCTTCTAAATACAGAAAATGTACAATTTTGTACATACTCATTTCATATTTAGGTATTCTATCTTTACTTTCCTTTCTGACATGTTAGTGGCTCACACAATTTAAAAGGCCTTCAAGAGGTATAATAAAACCTCATAATTCTTCTGTTCACCTCTGCAAAAAGCTATGGTAGTACGTGCCAAGTGTTTGGGGATTTTTTTATGAAAGACATCATTTACTGCATAACAAGTGCAAAATATTATTATTGCTAGACAAAAGGCCTTTTTTCCCCCCATGGTTTCCATTGACACTACTTTTGAAAGTGAATACATGCTTCATATTTTCCTATTTTCTCTATCAACTGAACAGCCCGGCTGTTCTGTCTCTTCTGCATTTGTAATTTGAAATGGAAGTCAATAATAAAGATAAGGGTAAGGAAGGGGAGTTTTCTGTGAAAACTGCATATCCCGCCCCTTCAAGAAAAACACAAAGACTATTTATATCAAACTCGCTGTCCCTGATCTTCAATATGTTCATGACATTCTCACCTCCCCTTCAGCAGTGACACTGCAGCAGGTCTTCACCCATTGTGCTTAAACACAGTCTTTTAGTAAAACTCTCACTCCTGTCCCTTGCCAGAAGGCATGATCTATTTTAAGGTTAGGTGGAGGTAGGCACTAGAGAGCTGTTACAGAACTCTGACATCAGGAGTGGGAAGCTAATGATTTATGGTAAAAACCAGAGAAGTGGTGCAGAGGAGCCTCAGAAAGTCTTGAGAGTTCATCCAAAAGCACACACCCTACCATTTGTCTTGAACCGTAACTTAAAGTCAAAATAACTTTTGTACCCAAGGGTTAACAAAGCTCCACGTAACATCCTCTCAGGAGGAGATGCTTTCTGTCAAGGTTACGTTTGGCTTAAAGATGTTTCCCTTAGAATTTTTACAGGATAAAAACCTAGGATCTTATACAAAACAAGGAAATTAATTGGTTTAAGAGTATTTTAAATCATGACTTTTTTACCTCCTGGTCTAAAGTAGATGACTTGCTTCCTGAAAGCGCACTACTTTACCAAGTAGAAATACCTGGTTCAAGGAAGTTTCAGGGAAAAGGACTGAAAATTTTTGCAAGATTGTATATGATTTGATTATCAAATACTCCATCTAAAAACATATAACATGATGCTTTTAAGAAGTCAGAAAAGCTCTAGGCCAGAGAGACGTGAATGTTTACATAATGTGATAGGAAAGAAAACTCATGTTTAAAATACACATAAATCAGAATAAGTAGAGCACACATGCAGCAATACTCTAAAGTTCCACAAATTACACTGTTACCACTGTCTTTTCTTCTCTCCTACTGTGTGGTTTAATCACTTGTCTTTAATTGGACTATAAAGATATCGAGTCAAGGACTATGTTTTCCTCTATGTGTTTTTACAGAACCTAGCACAGTAAGTATTTATCTTCCTGGGACATTAAGGTAAAACTTCAGAATAATCTGCACATTATTTTCAGAATATTATATATCCGCCTGCAAAACTGGTCAGATAATGACAATATCTGAATAATTTATTTTAAGTAAAAGGTTCTAATTAATTAGATAAATTACCAGCAATTAATAATTTAAGAAACCTAACTGTAGGGAGCAATCTTTCACTTGCAGGAGAGTGAACCAGATGACCCAAGATCTTCTCGATTTCTAGGAAATAAAAATTTTAAAAAGTCAGTGACAATTGAGATTTTTTGCATAACCTCATCTAAACCTACACTCTTCCTGAATGCAGAAGGAGATGCATGAGAAAGACCACCATAAAGATTCCCAAAAGGCTCAGAAAGTGGAAGGTGTGTACCTCCTCAGTACCTCTGGAGGGAAGCTTTCTCCTTGAGACATTGGAGAGAAGCAGCAGAATCAGATGGTGTCCTTTCCCTCTCACCTCACACTGCGAACTGACCCACGTGCAAGAAGCTCCTTCCTCTAAAGCACCATATATAACAAACTTGAAATTGTTACATGCCTGCATATACAGCAGACCTATCCCATACACATACAAATGCTTACATTTTGGCAAATATGACATTACCACCTACCTCCTCTCTTTTGAGCCCCCCTCCAAAAAATAACAAACAGCAAACATTTTTAATTCTGCATATTTGATTAATTAACATAATAGCATATTTCAAAGAGCAATTGAATACTTCTGTTAATTAAATGGGCAAAAATATTATCTACTCAGAAATATTTTCTGAGCAGAAAGCTAAATTTTCCTGGACATATTAGCTGCTACAAATTTTTCGCTTAGCACTACTTTGTCTCAAAATACGGAGCTTCCCTCTATCTGCACTGAGGGCTGAACCCATCTGACAACTAAAGCAGTTGAACTGTGCAGATGAGCTCCAAAGAGAGCCAAACATCTGGCCCCTTTTTGCTGTTGCATGTTCCCAACAGACATTTATGCATTAAATCTATTTATCAGATGATCCTTTGTCTAAGTCAAGATATATTGAGTCATCATAATAGGATATATCACTGGTACAGGAATAGGAAAGATTGCTACTTTGATAAGATATTAATATCATAACACAAGCATTGCCATTTGGTTTATCTTCAATACAGCCAGACATTTTTCACCTCATATAAATAAGATAAGAAAAACTGTAAGAAAGATATATTCACAGTTATGCAGAATGTCCCCTCAATTCAGGGCAGCAAAAAAGTTTCCTCCATCTAGGTTTACCAAAATGAGATAGTTCTGTGCTCTGCTCTAGTTCCAGACCCACTTTCATCCTGAGAGACATAGGAGCTGTTTCTCTGCAAGCACAGAGCCTTGTCTCCTCCTTGTAATTGTGCATTCAGTGAGTACATTGTATAGAAAAATGAACTTTTAAGCATTCTGCTACTGGTAGGTACAGAAAGAGATTGCATCACTGTTCCCATCCCAAATTCCATTATGCATATGTGTTTCTATTTAAGATGCTAAACAAAAATTTTGAGGAAAGAAGGGTGCCTCTGTGGAAGAGGATATCCCTTTGTGTATTCTTCTTTCTTTTCAGCAAAGCAATGACAAGATGCACTGGGTGTTTGGTGGTGTTAGAATTACCCAGCCTTGAAACAAAGTTCTGTTTCCCAGTCACAAAGGTATCTTGGTATTAGAATTATGTTAAAATGGCAAAGCACCATTACAGCATAGTTACAAGTTCACTTACTGTGGATGACAGAGCAGATTGACAGCAAGTGCCTTGCAGGACTGAGACCTTCAGGAGGTTTAATAGGAAAAGAATTTTCTGTGAAAACCCTCCAGTACTACTGGCAATATTTCTGAAGACAGGTTCTAGATCAGCCTAGCAATTTCCTGGTTCAAATCTGATTCCTTCTATGCTGCCCTTACTTCAGCAAGTTTAATTTCCATAGGACTGGAATACTTCAGTCTAATTAAAGCATTGGTCTTCATGTGGGGTAGAAATGGTGTATGCTGAGCAGGAATTGCTGATGATTGTCTCATGCATGAGAACTTATGATGTATTGATATATTATATTAAGCATATTATTTCACTTGTCATTTGTTTTACTGATGTATTTTCCATGTTCAACCCTGATATAAATGTTGGAAAATATAAGAAAGTAAGTGTGGAGGAAGAAATATTGATAAAATATCTGAAAGATCTGAAGGAAACTTTCATCTAGCAGTCATTACAATGACAATTAGTTTTCTGAAAAAGGCATAGTGAAATGAACTGCACAGAAATTGAAAGAAATATCTGTAATGAGAATCAAAAATCTTGAGCATTAAAATCAGATATAATGATGTGGAAAGTTAGTAGTTTAGATAAGAAAGCAATCTCATTTAAAGTTTTTTTTAAGCAATGAAAAGAATATTTTGTTTTTGATATTTTCCTAGTCAATATAATAGCTGAGTCTGAATTCAGAACAAATCAGTGAAATATTTAGATGAACAACTCAGAAATATATAAAGAACATGTCTTATTATCAAGAGGAGGCTAGAGAAGGCAGAAAAATTTCAAGACACAAATAACATAAAAGAAACGAAGGAAAAATGGAATCTGGCTGTATTTTTTATGGACAACCAGTGAAAATTTTAAAAATTGATAAAAGCAGCAAAAAAATTGGCTTTGGAAATATCAGTATAGAGACACTACTTGAAATGTGCTATGCCATTTCTAAATTCCATGTGTTAATACTATGTTTTGTGAGAATTATATATTTAATAAACAATATGCTGAAAGCTCCAAGTAATCTATTACAGAAATTATTAATTTTCAAGAGAGATGTACAGTACAGTATTTTGAGTTTGTCCTTAAAAAATACTCAGAATAAGTTTTAGAATAATTTAGAATTTAAATTCTTTAGACTAGAGACATGAGTTTTATGACCTTTTACAATTGTAAGTATGCATTTTTTAAGTTGATACAAATCTGAGTTCCCTGAACAAATGAGTGTAACACAAACAATCTTGTGATCAATAATACACAAGTGTAGACACCCCATATTTTCTTTCAGTTGTCAATTCCCCCATTTTACTAACTCAGTCTATAAAAGCTTGGGAAAAATATATACTAAGATATGACCAGAATGTATTGCACATAAAAATTGCTGACAGGGCATTAAAACATACAGAGAAAAAAGTTCTCCTCATATTCTGAAATATAGCTTAAATTTTATCTTCAGTCTTTCAGTCTGTCCAATCACTTTCCCAAGGGAGCTTCATAGAACTGTTGCTGACATAGTCCCTGGATCTAAATGAAGGGGGGAAAAGATCTACAGGAAAAAAGGACCATAAATACAGTATTCCTTCAGAGATTTTAGCTGAACATCAGGCATTAGACCTTCAGGGCAATCTTTTTAAAAAAACTCTTTTAGATGGGCATGTCTGGAAATACTAAAAGCACTTGGGCTAAGAATGTCAGCACTAAAAATACAGAAGTGGCTGGAAATGCTGTTGTGTGTCAACCTTTATTTGTCCTTTAAACCAAGAAAAAAGAACAAATGTATGCCTGTAGGCCAAATGCAGAAGCTTGGGATTTTTTTTCTCCTCTCCCTCCAACTTATATGAGTTTTTTACAATGAATTGTAATAGAAGGTTCAGATGACAAAAATTACAGTGGTGTAGCCAAGAAAAATACCCATGGGGCTTTCTGCTTCCCTTGTGCCCAGCCTGAACTATAAGATCAGCCTTCTGGACTCAAATGCAACACTGTCAATAGGAATACATCATCTTTTTTGTGGTATAGAAGAGCTGTCGGTTGCAATTCCCATTATTCCAAGGCCAGGATTTTCCATTAGTGTAGCCACCTGCTGGGTTTCTCTACTCAGGTTTAATGGAGTCTGAATTTGAATTTATCACCATCTGTGGGAAGACAGGAAATGAGAGGAGCATCACTAATTCCTTTCTTCATTTACTAAGCATAAGCATAATCTTTATAAGGAGATAGGCAGAAGCAGCAATGATCAGGGGGATGGAGAGAATATTTTAACTCATATTGACATCAGAGTTCCAGACCAAGAAAAATGCAGTCTGTTTGTCAGCCAATTCCAGCAACAAAAAGAATGTTTGAATTTCCTATTTCATGTTGTACCAAAACATGCAGATACGGTATACTATTTCATTTTTGCTTCCAAGAAGGTCTCTGAAGACTTAACAACTTAGACTATTAAAAAAGAAAAATAAAGGCTTGGAATGTGAATAAGTTTTCAGGAAGAGTTAAGAACATTGAATGACAATGTTTGGTTTCTAAATTAAAATCTAAAATCATCGCTTTACACATTTTGTTCTTGTTTTCATGTCCCAAAAGAAAAATCTGAAACAAAAGCATTAGGAAGAGGAAAGCAAGACATTCAATAGAAAGAATTATACAAAGGCAACATGAAAAATCTCAAAAAATTCGCCAGAAAGCAGAACTTCTGTATTAATATGAAAAGGAATATGTTTTTATTACAGAACACCCAAACCCAATAAAATTTATGTAGTTCCTTCTTAAATATAACAATGAAAACTCTTTGTGATGATTTCATATGTCACTGCAGCTCAATTTGGAGTCACCAGTCTAGGAACCACAACTCCAATCACCTAACTATATAATTGTTGTTCCTACCTATTGAGATGGAGATCTGTGCATTTCTCAGGTTTGAACATATTAATTGCTGCTTTGAAGTGGGCAGAAGAGGAGGAGGACATTTAAAAACTTGTATTTTAAAAAATCTCATGTGATACCCATTTGCACTTATCAAGGGGGTGCTGATACCCAATCTACGCTCATAAAAAGGGTGCTATGAGTTCAAGTCTTTCTCTGGAATTTGCTCCAGGTTTATAATCTTTGGATTTATGATCTTGAACTTGTGAGGCTGCTCCCTTGTCATGTGAGTCAACCAAAGGATTTGAGGAATTTAAATAATTTAAAGGAATGTTATTTATTGCAGTGAACAAGCAATTCAAAGTTGAAAAAAAAATCCACATAAAACCCCTGCAAACACAAACAAACACATAACAATTAAATGTTTTTTTCCTTTCCTTTTCTTTTTATTTTTAAATTATCTACATTCCTTTTCTATTGAAGGAGTTTTGTGCATTGTGCTCTGACAAAACAAGAAGCCTTTAAGTGTGTGTTTCTGGTGAAAATCACATGACACTGGGTCCATAAAGAGGTAGAGGACAAAACAATCTCTCTGACTGTTTCATGGCTTGATGGATAAACTGGGTGTTTGAGGTTACCTTGTCATTGCAGCACTGATAGTTAACAGAGTTGGCATTTGTATGGTCGTGTCATTCCATCAAATGTTGTAACATGGCTGATAGTACTACTACACTTTGCTTTGCAGACTACGTTTAGCCACAGAACTGACTCTTGAAAATTCTTGTACTGCTTGATTTAATTATATTTGGCTCCCATTTTTGTCTTATAGCTGCTGTGGAATTTGTCCAGGCTTAAAAGTCAATAGTGAAACACTAGAATGTGCATGTTGGAATTACAGCTTTGTCATTAAATGTTATTAATGGTCTCTGACCATATGCATTTCGAGATTTGGTCACTATTTTTCATTTATTTATAAGGGCTACACTAGTGTGTGACCATAAGGTACTCTGGAGATGGGTAGAGGCTACTACCTTGAAGCTTTTTTTCTCAAGCAGACCGGCTGTTCATCAGGTTCTTGCAGTGATCTGTGAGTCATTGGGAAAATTTTCCATCAAAAATATGAAGAACTTAACATGTTAACAGAAAATATTTTACCAAGGGGAACTCTAATGTAAGTCCTTTGTACTAAAGCTTCCCTTGGTTCTTGATTTATTAAAGCTGAAGTCTACCACAACTTTTCCACCCAACAGAATTGTTTTTATTAGTGAATTGTCTTTATCAGTGAATTATTTTTAATTTACTTCTAGAACTAAAAAAGGATGATGAGGACAGGAGTTTTATCTATTCATTAGCTGAAGAATTTATAACACAGTTTGAGCATATTGCTTTTAACTGGCAGTGTAAAAGTGTGTAGGTTTGGATACAGCACTACTCCCAGTTTGAAGACCTAGGAGTATTTTAAAGAGTTGTGTATGTATGAAAGGTTCAGAATCCAAGCCTGTACCTGATCTGTATGCCTGAACATTAGAATCAGAGAAGAAAAACAAATAAAGAGAAGGTGGCAAACTTAAGGAGTAGTTAACTGTGGCCTGCCTGTTTTGTATGATGTCACACATATGGTTATTGTTATTCATACTGAGGGTGGCAACTTTGGTGATTCAAGACTAACACAAGAAAATCTGTCAGCTCTAGTTAAATGAACATTGTTATTACCTCAGGTCAAGCAGATGGAGGGCAAACTTCTCTGTTGGATTCCACTGCTCTTTAATTAGTGTCCACATTTGTTATGTCAACACGATGCATCACGTTAAGTTTAAAGGTTTGCTTTATTCCTAATACAAATGCCTATAAAATTGAATTTTCTACATTCTAAGAGTTGATCTGGAAACGGGAGACCTGTGATCTATGAAGATTCCATCAGTTACATTTTGGAAGAAAACCTTCAAAGACAACTGTTTAATACTTCCATAGCATTACTCACATATTATTCTTCTCGTTCTTCCTGGAATAAGTCCTTAATACATTATTAGTAACTCTTTGCTCATCAGCAAGTCTTTCCAATAGGGAAGGGAAATGTTTCTTCTCTATATCTATATTGCTATTTATGCTGGTAAAACAAATAAACTACTATAATTCTGCATTCAGTAAAATTTTTTTTGTTGCTGTATTGTTCTGGAGGGAAAAAAAATTCTGTCTTGTAGAATGTTTCCTTGCAAAGTTCTTTTTCCATGCAGAAATTAAGAAATTCAGAGCAGGAGAAGGAAAAAAGTTTCAATTGCACCATATGTGTACATAGGCTCTTTCATGGCAGATATATTTAGAAATTATAATAAATAAATAGGTTAGAAAAAATTTCACTTTTGTCATTTAAATCCTAGGACACCAAATAAATCTTTTGGCAGTTGTCAAAGTAGCAGATGAAGAAGACTGATGCTTCATAGAAGGAGAAAATAAACACAAAAAATCTTCACAGCGCAATGTATATAAATGGTTGGCAGATTTATGTTTATTCCCCTGAATTCTGCATTTTACAATGTTTGTAAGTATTTAATATTGCAAGTTTGCTGGATTTATAAGGAAGAGAATTTCTGGCAACTATTCAGTCCGCATTAAGAAATTTTTTTCATTAGTTCAGTGAGGTTTAGTCCTTATTGTATGGTTGTAAAAACTGCTTTTAGAAGGGTTGATATGTTGTTTACCTGTGGAATGGGACTGTAGACAGGCTGTGCAAGACATATTTTATCTGGTTTGTAGTCTTAAGACAGAGCTCTTCAAATGAAGTGAGTATTCAGAAGTAAATCAATGAACGGTCACAGTGGCCCTTTGCATGTGGTCAGTGTCTCCTACAGTAGGAAAAAAAAGTTTTATCTCATGTGGTCTCGTTAGAATAACTATTTGCCTTTATTTCTTCTTTTCTATTATCCTTCCCACCCTGCATGTTCCTCATTAAAAAAAAAAAAAAAGAACAAAAAAAGAATTTTAGAGAATCAGATATAGCTGTCACAGTAGCAATAATGTGTACATATTATATTAACAGATTTCCTCAAATATACCTCCAGAATCTCATTGTGTACAGATATATATATCAAGATTTAATAGAAGGACAAATTTTTCAAAAGATTTATAAATCATAGAAATGTTCCTTATGGCTGTCCTCTAATATTTGTTATCTTTTTTTACATAAGGCCTTTCATTATTATACAAATTTCCATTCACTTCCTATCTGAATTAGACTGCTTTTGCAAATGCAGAATCTCTCCTGACAAGAGCAGGATTGCTTTTGTTGAAAATCAAGAAAAAAAACATTTTGAATTTCGAGTTGAGTTACAGGAAAGTGAACATAAATATGCACTTGCCAATTCAAAGATATTTGGCTTGATCCATTACATCTTCTTCTACAGAACCTGAACAAAAGCATGACAACCTGCTCACATCTAAAAAGATGAAGAATTTCTATCTGACATTTGCTTCTAAAAATCCTGCAGGTTGTCTGGAGAATGATAAATTCATATTGTGTAGAAAACTTTGTCCTTTGTCTCTTGGCTTTGTAGTATTTTGCATTTCATTAGGTCCCCTAGCCCAACTCTACTCTGCAATTCCTGACCCCACTCTATCTTTACTCTGCTGTCAATCATCCTTGCCAGCCCTGGTCTGTCCTACTCATCTCCTGCTCCCTACAACTAAGAACGGGAATGGAGGGAAGCATGCTGCCTGCCTTTCCTTTGCTCTAATTGTCAAATGCTTTCTCAAGGCCTGTGTGTTCTGCGACTAGGCTATACTAAGGAACTAAACCCAGGATGTAAGGAAAAATAAAAGATTCCCAGGACCATATTTTTACTGATAACTTCAGCATGAAGTCCTACACTTGGGACATCAGAAAAACTAAATGTCAAGAGGACTGAATGACAAGAATGAGCACCTAGTTCCTATAGGACATGCCTAGAAACACCATTTATCTTTGTCCCAAAGGTTTAATAATAGCATGGTATTTGATGATATTGGAACATTTTTAACTGCAAATGTCATAAAAGATTTTGATGTTTTCAATCTCACTAATCTCCATTACAAGCCATTCTGGTCATCAAAAGCCATACCATCTCTTCTGATTAAGAAAGTACATAGAAGTGCAACTTTGAAAACATGATTATTTTGTAAATATCCAATGTATAGAAAATGGATATACACCAGGTTTTCCAGACAGTTTTCCCAGACAATTTTCATAGAAATAAATAAAAAAATAAAGTAGGAATACTAAGAAAACCTAAACAGCTCTGTAAGGTGTTCGCTCCAGTTACCAATAAGGAATAAGACTGCTTTGCAATGTGGCATTTAAAAGATGGCTCAGATAAATTAGAGGGCAGTGGTTTTCAGAACTGAAGCTCCTAGCAGAAAAGCTTCCTCCGTTGACCTTCCCACTGAATGTATCTATTTAAATTTTTATCTGCAGCCATCTCTGAAGTCTTTTATCATCTCTCACTGTTTACTCAGGGAAGAACCTGGTTCCCTCCTTGCCCTTGCAACCTTGCTAAAAACTTGAACAAGTACCTGCTTATTCATTTCTCCCAGGTTTTTATCAAGTGCACGTCTCATTAATTTTCCCTAGCTCATATTCTTCCCTCTGCACATTTAAAGGTATTTGTGAGAAGTTGTGGAGCACTTGCACAGGGAGGTGACTTGAGAAATCTGTCAGTACAAGGTGAGAAGGTTGTTCTTATATGCTTCTTTTGGATCACTTCTGGAAGTTTGAAGCTCAAAAGGAGAAATAATTTTTCTATTAATGTTTCAAATAGTTTTTTTAATTCTGATATGGGATGTGAAGCGTGTGAATTGATAAGTAGACATTTCTACTGATTGAAAATCTTGATGCATATCAATAGGATATCAAGAAGTATTAAAAAGACATTTGTTTTTGTGGATGCCCTCTAGCAAAGCTATTACCTTTTTCACAAGAAATATGCCATGGAACATGAACTTGCCTTTGAATGTATAATTAAACACACAAATATGTTTAATCTTGAAGCTAAATTTTTATATGTAAGTACGAAATACAAGGATATAAAACATATATTTAGTTTAAATTCAGCACCCTTTTTGCCTGTGAACCATCTTCATTATATATTCTTCATACCTGCCCAGTTCTTCTGTCGAGACTACTTTCTCTTTTTTTCCTCTTGGATGTATTTTCCTACTAAGGAATAGAAAATTAATTGATTTTTATTTTAAAGTAGTAAACAATTAATGTCACTCATTTCATCAAGGAGATACAGCTTGTCCATATAGCTAAGACCAAAGAACACCAACTTAGGTTCTGGATTTCTAAATTACTGTCATTCACAAGATTGTATTGGTGAGATATTTAACATAGAGTCACAACATTACTTAAGATATTTTTAATACAGCTTAGCTAATTATACATCAGTTAAAACTTTGCTATTGCAATTTTAAAATTCAGCAAATACATCAATAAACCTTTGCTTGAAAACTGAGGTTTCAGGTCAGTCCATTGCACAAACTCTAACACAGAGCCTCCTGGCTTAAAGAACAAAGAGCCCATGGGAAAAAAAAATGTTAGGGGAACAAATTAGAGCATAAGTACTCAGACAGGGGCCTATGGAATTAATAATGTGAATAGAGAAAGACATCTGTGCTTAAAAAGAAATATTGGACAGTAGGAAAGACAGCATGTTTAATGTCTGCAGGCAGTGAATTCAACGGTATCAAAAAAGGGTTGTGCTAGTTTACAAAATTATGTAAACTCATGGCATTTCTTAGCCACCACAAGTGTGTAAATACTGCATCTGTATTTAAAAGCAATTTTTTAGAAAAACTAATGAAGATAAAAACTCTGTGAAAACATCATACACCAAACACTGGGATGTTAAGGAGATGCTCTAGATAAATTTTCTATATACAGCAAGAAATGTGGGAAGAGGGGAGGGGAAAGGAACATTAAAAAGATATAAAAAAGGCAATTAGGAAACAGGAGCAACTACAGAGGCAAACTGAAAAGTCCAATTCTAATGGGTGGCTTACTCATTGGAACAAGATATTTGAGGCTAAGATAGCTGGACATGCTCTCTCATTCTCTCTCACTAAGTCACAAAAAAGAACATAGTATCTTTACTCTCTTTGTACATTTTAATATACAATATTTTATTACTTTCTGTGGATATTTACAAGGAATTACTTCCTTAAAAGAGAACTTTTCTTTCTTAAATTCCAAGAGTAGTGACAACATCAATCTCAATTTCTACACCATGCAAGAAAACCAAATGCAAATGCACTTGAAGCTTAGAGGAATCTGCCAGATATACCATTATTGTATTTCAGTGGACCACGGGCTGGGAACAGTAAGAGTTTTTCTGTCTACACTGGTCATTAGAACTAGAACTTTCTAGTTTTTTAATCAAAACAGGTTATAGCTTAGTTTACGCTATGTGAGCTGCATTTTCAAAAGGAAAAATAGTTGTGACTTTTACTGGGATAATAGAAAATATGTATAATTACATTGCAGACCTTAAAATCACAGTCAATTAAGGTCCACAAGGTAGAAAAAATAAAAGTTTACAAGTAATAGCACATCAGACTTTGCTGAACTCTATCACTTTGCCACATGGAGTAGAATAATGTGTTTAAGAACACAGAGAGCTAGAAACAGCTTATTTATTTATTTTATTTTCAAATTACAGAAGCATTCATACATTAGCGTTTCGGATCCCTGAAGCTCAATTAAAAACATAAAAATCTCAAAAACAAAACCCAAAAAGCAATAATAATATTATAGCAAGATTGTTCTATCAAGTAATACAAAACATCAAAATTAAGCAACAGAGGGGACAGTTTCACAAAACTATTTTATAGAAACTATCTCCTGCTGCTATTAACTTGTCCTGATAGGTGAAAAAATAAGGTATGTTCACAGACTTCACCTTAATGCTTGGATTAAAGTGACATTATTTATGAAATTGATATTTTTGTCTCTTTAAGAATTATTGATTAAAAGTTTGAATTTCCTTTAAAGTCTGGATATTTTAAAACTATACTGACTATTGGAAAAAAAAGGCTTCGAATTTTGGTAAATATATTTTTGTCAAATATTTAACCTATCTTGGACTCAGCTTCTCCGTACAGAGCTTCTTTTGGCCATAATGTGTTTGTTAAAACAATGTCTGTGTTGTGCTGACTTGCATGATCCCTCTTCATCTGTCCGACTCTATAACTCCTCTGTGTTTCTATAAAGCTTTAATCATCAAATACACTGCAAGTCTCCCATACAACAACCAAAACAATAACAGGTCAATGGTTCAGTTCTCTCTTCATTGTAAGTAGTCGTTGTGCTTAGCCTCTCTCAGAGTATTCTCATTTTAAGTATGGCCACACAGTTTGCTGCTGTAATGACAGAAGCATTAGCAGGAGTGTTTTAGTTCATGCCTTATCACTGTTTCTATTCTAGATTTAGTTATTGTGCTGCTTTTAGTTTAGGCAGGGAGGCAGTTTAAGCACTGTTCCTATACTGAAAGAAATTTCAGTGTAAGTCTCCTTTTCAGCAAGATGGAAAAGCATGTGCCTAATTTAGAGACTAAATAAGTAATTATTAATAAATTCATACAGAACTGAAAAAGAGAATAAAAGAGAAAATAAAGGCGGTGTGATAAAAACATACACTCCATCCCTGTACTCCTGCAATACAATGCCATGAATAAGAAAGTGTTCAGATGACTGTCTGCTTATGCCAGAACCATGGGTGGTTGGAACTAAACAGCTTTTCAAAGCTGAACAATTTCTTCTAGCTTACAAAACCTGTGATTGGTGTTTTTTAACACTCTCCGATTGGTTAGCAGGCCCTGCACTGATCAGACTTACAACAACTTGATCACGTGCCTGTGCAGACCAATAATATTATGTACTGTTCCCTGAAACAGCTAAAAAACTCATACAATCCCTTTTTCATCAGAATGTGACACTGAACAAATTACTTTTGTTCATTTTATGGTGGTAGCTTAGTCTCCTCTACTCTCCTCATCAGCAGTCTATAGTATATTGTGGAAATAAGAGGAAATAAGGAGTTTTCTCAGCAGGGAAATAAATTATCTTTTTTACTTATTTTCTCTGCAGAAAGAGTTCCAAAAAGATTTTTTTTATATACAAAGTTGATAATGTTTTCATTTGTCTATTGTAAAGAAGCAATACATATAGTGTTATATATAATAAAAACAAACAATTAACACCCATTCTTCTCGTAAAACAATAGCTCTGCCAAAAAGAACCCTGTAATTTGAGACATATATGCAGAGATATAAGGACTGCATGAACTCAATAATCAGCGGATTATCAGTCATTTGTTCACTGGAAGTAGTTAAAGAACCTTTAACAAAATTAAATACTTGTAAACATTTTTCAAAGTTTATGTCTAAATAAATAATAGCTAAATTAAAAAATGAAAAGATTTGAGACTCTAGTCTTGACAGATGAAGAGCTATTTTCTCATCTGGTGTTAATACAACACTAATTTTGCAAAACCATTAGCCTATGGAACTGCAACAAGCAAAACTGCATTAAACGTTAACCAAGAAGAGGCACAAAATAAAGAACCAGCATGCCAACACACTCCATATTTGGGAAGAAACATCAGTTCATCAAGCGGTCAGCTATAACTTTGGGGTCTAAAACCACCAGAGACCCTCAGAGAGAACCTCGGGGCAGATGAACGCAAGCACAACAGAGAGGGAATTTATGTTAATGATTATTGTATATATGTTTTTTCTGGGAAAATCAATGAACATGTATGTAAAACATAGTACATAAACAGGAACTTTTCTATACTTGAGATATATGATAGGTGGAGATATTCCCCATACAGCCAGAGATGTAATAAAAATGCCTTCTACTTAATGTACATTGGTGTTAAGGAGGTTTTGGCCATTTTTTGATAACTGTCTGGCACCCAGGTGGTACACTACTCCCGAATTTCAGTGGATCTGAGGGATCGCAGGAACTCCAAGTGGCACTGAGGGGTCCTCAAGGAGAACCTGCAGTCCCCAGACCAAAGGAAATCAGAGCAAGACCCCTGGTAAGATGAAGCCATTCTCTGAGGGTGTTAACCTGCCCTTTGAGTGCAGAGAAATCTTCACAGGCTTGGGTTAAAGGTGCTTTAGAAAGGTTGATCATAAGGTTACCCTTATTGAGAAATCAAAAGGGGGGTCTGGAATGGTTTAAAAGGGGAGTGGATCATCCAGTGAAGGGAGGGTTCTAGAAACTCCCCCTCAAGGATGCATATTAAAGCATGGGGGAAAATTGGGGGAGGAAAGAAAACAGGCCGTTTTTACAACCATTACCATTTAAATTAGGAAAACAATGGGGAACATGCCAACTTTTTGTATATTCTGGAATGTCCTTTCCTTATGGGAAGAAACTTGTTGAATAACTTGGATCAAAAACTACCTTTGAAAATTGAGAAATAAAATTTAAAATCCCAAATCTAAAATTGTGTAAGCAAGAACTTTTATCTTGCAGGAGCCGGTAGAACAAGAAGAAATATCTGAGGACGTGGAGAATGCAGTGAGTCCTTTGATGCTGACAATGGCTGTTCTGGGAAGGTCTAAAGTTGAGGTGCTGGTAAAAATACCACTGAAGCTCAGGTCGAAACCAGTAAGGCTAAAACAATATCCAGTAAAACTAGACAAGGATTGACAGAGTTAATTGAAGTTTTGTAATGTGGTTTATAGGTAGAATGTGGCATTGTTATGCCCCAATTTTAGCAGTAAAGAAACAAAATAATGGAGAATATAGACTAATGCAGGATTTAAGAGCAGTAAAATATTAACTTCCCTTAAAGAGAAGGACAAATGGTTAACAGTGTTCAATCTTACAGATGTCTTTTTCTGTATATGTCTTGATCCATACAAATTGTTCACTTTTGAGTGGAAGAATTCAAAAACTGGGTAGAAGGTGCAGCTAACATCAACTGTGCTACCCCAGAGCTTCAAAAATAGCCCCACTATATCTGGCAATCAGTTGGCAAATTGAAAAGCTAGAAAAAAGAAAACTTGGACAGAACATTCCTCCAATATGTCATTCATATTCTGCTAGCAACCAAGACTGAAGGGGAGTGTCTGGATGCTACTGTAAGTCTGTTACATTTTTGGGGACAAACTGAATACAGGATATCAAACAAAAAGGCACAAATAACAAAGAAGCAATAATATATCCTGGTTTTGAGAACTTTTGGGGAAAAATACATTTGGGGAAAAGTAAAAAAGAAGCCATTTGTCAGACTCTGGAGTCCAGGATTATAAAAGATCTATGAGCCTTCTTTGGTATGGCTGGATGTTGTTGGTATTGCATGGCCAATTATGGGGTACTGGCAACACCCTTGTATGATCCTCCACTGAAAAATTCTTGGTATGGACTCCTGAGAGTCAAAGGGCCTTTAAAAGCCCTAAGAAGAGCCTTAGTGACAGCCCCTGCATTGAGACTCCCAGACTTAAGCAAACCACTTCAGTTATTTTGGGTTAAAGGGTACACCTGGGCTAGGGGTATTGGCGCAGCATTTGGGGTCATGGAAAAACCCTGTGGGATACTTTTCCAGAAGACTGGACAATGTGAGTAAAACATGGCTTTGATGCTTGAGAGTGGTGGCAGCTGCACTACTTTAATCCAGAAAACATGAAGGGTGACTTTGGGACTTGAGATTAAGTATACGTAGCCCACACTTTAATAGCTGTTTCGGAACAAAAAAGCGGAATGCTGAAATTCGAAGTTGTCCCATGGAAGCAGGACAATGTTGAATTTAAGATAACTACTGCTTTGACCCCTGTCATGTTTCTCCAGGCTTCAGAAGAAGCCCAGAGACCGTTGTAGCATGACAGCCATTGAACAAGTGTGTTCTGGCAGACCAGATCTCAGTAATGATCCCATCCAGGACTCAGAACTGGAGCTATATGCTGATGAGAGCAGCAGGTATGAAATGGAAAATCGGTGGATATGCAGCGGGAACCTCGACTCAGGTAATAGAATCCCAAGGTTTACCTATGCACACACTGAGTGCTAGAAATTGCTGAAGGAAAAAGAGTAAACATATGGACTGAATTCAAAATATACTTTTGGAATAATACATGCCCATGGGCCATATGGAAGGTAACGAGGTTGCTGTAGGCACAGGTGTCTCCTATTAAGTACAAAAAAGTAATTAGTCACATACAACAGAGAGTGCAAAAGCCAAAAGAAGTGGCCACGATGCACTGTAAAACCCATCAGTTTAGAAACACCTCAGTTAATACAGGGAATCAAGTAGCTGATAAAACAGCTAACGGAGTTGCTGAAAAAGGTATAATTGCATTAATACCTAGCAAAAAGCTGGATGTCTTAGAAAAAACCCAAATTATAGTAATTATTAGAAGCTATGGAGAATCCACCCTGTTTATTTATACTATTGTACATTTATAATTAGAATTCAACCTCAATATAAGAAATTCAGAATTTTCCAGCTTCTTGAGAAGAACAAAGTTGTGTAGTTAGAATACTGTAACATGTCATCCAAAGCAAAATCCTCCATATGCTAGCATGTGTTTTTCACTGTGTTTTCAAGAGCATTCTTATGCAGCAGGAAAAAAGCCAGATTCCTGTACCTTTAAAAATCTACAAAGACAAGACAATCAGCCTTATAAGAATTTTTTTGTCTATCATCAATCAAAATTTTTGCACTCCTTGTCTTTGAAATTACACTTTCTGATACTTCAGATATGTATCCAAAAAGGGTAGTTAATTTAAGTAATTTTGTCTTTTTCTCTCAATGTACAAGGTCATTAATTGCAATTGGGACCTTCATAAACCCTAGTCTGCTGATGGGGCGAGAACTCTATTGTTAAATGTATTATGGCAGGGTTGTCTTCGGAGATTGCCTGCTTGATTGCTTTGTAAAGGCCCAATGGCACACAGCAATTAAAATCCATAGACCTTTATAACCCTACTGATGTTTTATGGGCCTTTTTGTGTCCTTCGGTGTGGTTTACCATTTGTGTGTCTCCCAGTGGATCTTCTTTTCAGAACTCAAAGTGGAATTTTTTTTCCGGAGTGATAAAGCTAGTTATATATCATGCGAAAGGTTAATGACTATTTTCAGAAAGAGCTTATGTTTAATGTCATAGGGTGAAAGTTATAGTAAAGAACAATTAAGTAAAATCACTTGCCCCTTTTCTCATTCTCAAAGTATTTAGACACTACTACTATTTACATGGAGTCCATTGAGTTGGTAAATTACTAGATGATTTAAAACTTTTCAATTCACTTTCTAAAACAAGTCTAACTTCTTACACAGAACTAAATAATTGGAAAGTTTGTCTCTGTGTATACATAACCACATGGAATCAAAAAATGCCAAATTCAGAGTGTGATGCCCAATATCTGCTCGCAGTGAGACACTGAGTATCCCACTTATGGAACCATTACACAGTGACGGGCCCATGATTACATTATGTTCTTAGAAGATATACAGCCCATATTGACTCATTTAAATGCTTTCCTTTGGTCTCTCTTAACAATGAACTAATCAAGGCAAGTAGCAGAATCACAGAATCAGAGAATCACAGAATCGCAGAATCACAGAATTGCAGAATCACAGAATCACAGAATCACAGAATCGCAGAATAACAGAATTGCATAATCACAGAACAGTTAGGGTTGAAAGGTTCCTCTGTAGATCATCTAGTCCATACCTGAAGACAACAAGACAATGGTCTAGTGATTGAGAACCTGTGGTTTCACAGACAAAATGTCCTTTCCATAACACTTAAATTTTTGGGGTCATAGTCAATATACAATCTTTACCACTATTGATCTTTAAAAAATGTATCGATTAGTATGATTTCTCATTATCTATTTGCAACATGTTTTCAGGAACAGACGAATTGACTGGTAAAATTCAGTATGGAATAGCTATTAATTAAGCTTACATATGTGATTTAATGGAATGGAAAATAATTGCTATTAAAGAAAAATAATAAAAAGATCTCATAAAACTTTTTTAAAAAATCCATTTCTGTTTGTAACATAATAGGTGCCTTTAAAGAACTAAGTAACACAACACTTTAATTCTAAAGTGGCATTTAGACAAAGATTGATAGAATGGTAGCAAAAGAAGTAAAGATGGAATGGGAAACTAAACAGCCATGAACTTATTTTCAGGAGGCCTTTTGAGAATGCAATAATTCACAACTGCAAAGACAAACAGTTTTAGAGCCTAACAAATAAGGAAAGTCTAGTTATATGCTCTTCTACTGAGAGAAAGAGCAGTTTAAATTTGAGGTATCTATGACTTGTTGATTTCCATATCACTTTTACAATTTGTACACCTAAATGCACTTTTAATCTTGCTCTCAATCTAGAATGCCAGTCACTCTAGCCACTCTGAACCCCAAAGTCTACATTATTGTAAGTTGGAAAGAATTTGGTGGTCAAAGTGGACCTCCAGAAATTCTCAGCAAAGTTATTTAAGCCCAGAATTATCCAAATTAAAGACACTTGGCTTTAAATGTATAGTTAGATTCCATAATCATCCCACAAAATCTCTGTTATTACCAGAGGCAAGCAAGATACTGTTAGAACTAGATGATGTGATAAACCGGTGACAAAGAGGAAGGCAATATACTTTTACTTAAATTAATTGTATTTCACGTGGAAATCAAAACCACACAATGAATACGGAATTTCATAAAACCAAACTAACAACGCTACTCTGTGATTTGGTCCTCACAGCTGAAGGTCTTCAGACAACTCAACAGTTAGTCATTTGGACCCTGTTTATCTAAATACATATTTGTTTTTCTTATGTCATCAAACACAGCATGAAATCAAGTATCATGGTCTCCTTGGCTTTTTAGCTGATATTATTCGAGGTTGTTTGATTATTAAGTATACCGATTGCCATCAAATGTATTTTGTGCTCATGGATTACTCTCACTCTAGGCAAAGAACAGCAGTAGAGTGCCTTCCCTCACAGCAGGAAATTTTTCTTTGTAGGATCCAGTTTCCATCCCTTATTTGACTTATAGCAATAGGGGCCACATACAGGAAGAAAACCTGTTGACCTCAAAATAGAATTCATTTTGGCCCTTGGAGTTTGCATTATTTAGGCTTTATCTCTCAGGTTTGAGATGGAGATTAGAGTCCTTGGTCCAGTTTTTAATAAGGAAGATTAAGCAGGTGGTCCAACAGAATATATCATCATAGTTAAGAACCAAATATATGTCTGAAATGAAAGGGTTGAGCATTGTAATGCAGGCAATTAATTCAATCTGACTTTGATTTCTTGCAAGTGAAATTGTTTCTGGTAAAATAAAAGGTTGTTTTGGGTTTGTTTGTTTGTTTTTTTGTTTTTAACTTTTTACTTATCCACCCTTCTTTTTTATAGAATGATGCCCATAAGTATTTCTCCTATCCAGTTTTTTATTTAGATAAAAGTAGAATGTGCACATTTAAGAAAAAAAAAAACTTCAGATTTGCTGTGATGAAAGATATAAGACAAATTGGGAACAGTGATATTTTTAATGAAATGGAAAACACAACAACATTTCTCATAAAATACAACTGCTTTACTGACATATTAATATCTCTTTCTTCTTGTTGATTTCCTTGAACGTTTTCAGCATTGCTCTGGAGCTGTTTAGGTTGGATTTTTTAGATGTGTACACAGCTCTTTTCATGTAGTGTAAACTACAAAGCTAAATTGAAAGCAGTAGAATTGTAATGATTCATTCTAGGCGAGAGCATGATCCTCAGAAATGCAGTTAATCTTTTCTTTTTCTGTGAATAAAAGTCCGAAAGATAAACTTAGAAATATTCCTAATATTCAGCTATCTTTCAGATTTAAAAGTATTTTTATCTTTCAGAATACTTATATGAGAATGAAATACTACAAGAGAATGTAGTGACAGGAAAAGGAAGAATTGATTCAAACTAAAAGACAGTAAATTTAGATTAGATATTAGGAGTAACTTCTTTGGTATGAGGGTGCTGAGGCACTGGAACAAGTTGCTCAGAGAAGCTGTGGATGCCTCATTCCTGGAAATGTTCAAGGCCAGGCTGGATGGGGCTTTGAGCAACCTGCTCTAGTGAAAGGTGTCCCTGCTTCTGGCAGAGGTGTTGGAATTAGATGATCTTCAAGATCCCTTCCAACCCAAGCCATTCCGTGATTCAATTAGTCTAAGAATTTATAGCACATACCTCTAAACATAATGTGTGGGATCGTGTGCTGCTTCCCCACGTGCTGCAGTTTAAAATACAACAGATCAGAAGGATTTTAAACTGTGTTGTACCAAATATGGGTTACATCAGAAAGAAGAACAGAAATTACTAAATGAACAAGTGCACTAAGTGTCTCTGAGCCATATTAATCTACAGAGAATTTATGAAAAGAGGTTTTCTATTTATTCCGAGGTAAGGCATTAATGGCACTTACAGTTTGCTTGATACTCCATATACCATGGTGGTTCTTGGATGCAATGGGAACACACTGTCTCAAAGCAATAAACCATGTTTAGTGCCCCATTTGCGTGACTACCACCATTCAAGCGGTGATGTTGTGGTAAAGATCAATCGGTAGTCTCCTCAAAGTGGAGAGGACACTTTTCTCCAGCTTTCTTAGGTGGAGCAAAGAGCTGGGCCTTTTAAGCACAACATTCCCTGAAGGCTTCAGTACTACGTAGACTGGTTTTGGAGATGTGTAATGTCTTGCAGATTCATGAGCAAAGTTCACTGAATTCAGAAACACATAGCCTAAATGGCAAACTCTGGTTATGCTTGTGCTACAGTGGTTTAATTGGATCTCTATGCCTCAATTTTGGAATCTCTTGGAGGAAAACAACTGAAGTTGAAGACTTGTGCAGATGTCTCATCCTGGTAATGAGAGGAATCTCGCTGGTCTAGTTTTAAGTAAAATAGCTGAAATAAAAGCTAAATTAAGGCTTTCTGACATGGACGATCAGTGATTGCAAACCAAAGTCTTGAAATTAGTTGACATTTCATATGGTAATCAAAATGGATTCAGTGAAGCGACTGAGCTGTCCATTGAGGTCCTCTCCACCATGACATTCATTCAGGAGAAGTAACTCATCAGAGACACTTTGATGAAATCAGTTAAGACACTGTGGGAAAGTATCCTTTTTGGGAACATGAATACACTTTGAAAGGTCTGAAGGTTTGCGTTGTTGTTAGATTCTGAAGGTACTGTGAACTAGACACAATAGAAATAGAAATAGAAAACTATGTTTGAGAGCTGAAATCTAGGACTGGATAATTCTCTGTCCTTATAAAAAAAAATTACAGGTTTTATCACAAAGCTATACAAGGCAGAGATGAAACACCTTTCATATAAAATGACATTGCAAGCTAAATACAAGAAACATGAAGCAAGAGCTGAAATTCTTGTAACTGCTTCCCAATAAGAATTGTCTATGTTTTAAAGACTCTAATTAGGAGCACTGCAAAGGAATATTAAGCAGGACAATATTTACATTAAATCTACATTTGCAAAACTTCAGTGAAAATGTACATTTTATGTAGGCCAACAAGTTACCAGGTTTGCTCCTTACATGCACATCTGTTCACTGCAATCTCTCAAATATGCAAAGACAATAATTTGCAAAATCAGGGTTTAATTTATTATTCTTTTCAGTATTGATTATTTCAAATAATATGAAATGTAGTATAAATTATAGTCTGAAATAGTCTCCTTTGTATTAATTTTTGGTTTCTGTTGTACTACACTATTTTTTGCACAAATGACCACTGCCCCTGTGTTGTCAGTGGTCTGTAAGTGTACTATGTTTTACAACAAATTGTGAACAAAGAAGCTTTTATTTTTTGTTTAAACTTTTACTTCCTTATGGAGACACTCAACGAGGTAAGATCAGTCAAAATATTAAAGTGAGACAATTGTAAAATAATGTTTGTAAGTTTTATTTTTCTTTTCAAATCAATAGTTTGTTTTAAAATACTAAATTTTTTTAAGCCAAAGCTAAAATGATGTGACATTCCTGTATGGGCCATTCACTTAACAGCTGGACTCGATGATTCTTGTGGGTCCCTTCCACCTCAGAATATTCCATGATTCTCTGATTCTAAGATAACATACAATTTTATTTTGAGACTGACTTTTTCTCTTTGCAACAGTTTAAATTAGAATTATTTTAATAAACATGCACAAATATTTGTGTCCACTTTTCCTGAAATGCTGGCTAGCTTTGAAACATTTCCACAAGAATTATTCTGCTCCATAAGATACAGAGTTTATGTCTTCCTTTCTTCGTCCATGCAACATCTCTTGAGCCACCAAAACCCATCCGTCAGAGTTTGGCTTTGCAGAGTCACCTCCATGGCTGAACAGATGAACAGCAGAGGGCTGTACAGCATGGTGCTTTCCCACAGCAGGAAACACCCACTCTCCTTCCAGATCTCACCTTATGCAGTTCTTACAGTGCACTGTAACAGGAGAGATATGTTCTTCTTAGGAGTCATGATTAAATAAATTATAATACAGCCAACACTTTTGGACTTGAATACGTGATTTTGCTAGTCTAACAAATGTCATTTACATTGTGGTGCTACCAGAAGGTTGTAAGGCGGCTCTGTGGATTCACAGTGGTGTAGTTGCACGGAAGAATTATGTCAAGTCTTTTATTTCCCACACAAATTCTCACACAGATTACAATGTCCAGTGGTGTTTAACTGGAGACTTGAAAAACAGCTTCAACTAAGTCTTTCCTCTTTTTGCTTCATCAAAGATCCATTAATCTTTCATGTGCAGCAAAAACTAAATTAACTTTAGTGCACATTCCCAGCACTAGTGATGAATATGGGAATTATCTATTCTTAAAATCAAATACTTAAGAATGCTAAATACTTTTAAGTAACTAGAAGTTGTTAAACTTGTAGTTTAACAACAAAATTGTAGACTGAGAACAGAAATTTTGTGTCAGAACTACCTGTTAAAAGTCTTTCATGTGAGCCTTTATAAGCAAAATAGACAGGAAAATCTTGGTAAATGTTCCTATTCAGAAGAAAGGTAAGGTTAGAAAGGTCTCATTGTAGTCTCATGTCCACAGCAGAACATCCAGAAAAATAAATAAATAAATAGAAACACTTGTCACCATATTTATTCAGGAGTTATGCAATTCACAGCCAATAACAAAAACTTTCCCTATAGATGCAATGGTGCCTGAGGGCTATTTCTGTTTTGTGGAATACTCTGAGAATAATTCCGGTTTGCACTTCAGTAGACCAATAAGCAGACAAGTTGAGTGTTTTCACCAAAAACACAAACAGTAAATATGATTTTATACCATATAAACAGAGGCATAAGGTCCCACTGTAAATTTATAATAAAACTGTGTGACATATAATCCCAGCTACATTATAGACGCCATTACTGTGGTGATTTATCAGTAAAAGTATGTTATTCACTACTGACAACACTGACAGGTTCAAGCACATGCTGAATAATAATATTATCAGAAAGGTTAATGTCCTGTTAATCCAGGTGGAGGCAAGACACCTGGGTAAAATTTACGAGACTTAAACACATTGTTCATGGGTTTGCATGTGCAGATCTACAGGCCTTCAAGTATGCAAAAACCTCATGAATGTATGCTTGCTATTGCATTACCACATAGACAGTAAACTTTAAGGAAAGTTGAAGAAATATGCTGGAAACAACAGCAGTGATATTTTTCGAGAAAAGGTGGAAATCCATCATTTCATTATATGTGGCCTGAAGTGTGGATGAAAGAAAAAAGTGCTTTTGTGAGTAAACTATGTACAATTGTTACAGAAAAAGCTATGAATTGAGATCCTACCACTTCTGCCTCCAGCATAAGATATTGTGTCCAGTGCTCTTGTTTCTGGAGTTCAAACTGATGAGAACTATTATTTACGTGTCATTTACATAACAGCAAAATCAGGCTGTGCAGCCTAAGCTAGTGACCACCACTGAAAACAAAACACCTGATCCTTCAGACTTTCTTTGAAGGAAGAGGTAGAAACTGCAGGAGGGATGCAACCAACATTAACAACTCAACTGGGTTTAGTAATATCTCTACTCATGGTCACTTCTGCAGGGATTGTCAGGATGCGGCCTTAGCTGATGCTCCATCTAACACCATTCCTGATGCATTGGCATGAGCCTTGACTGGCACTTCCATTAAATTATGTTTGTATCAAAACTACTCCCTTTTAGTCCATGACATATGGGCATTTAGGACAACAGAATAGTTACTGGCACTGCAGGTGGGTTAAAAGAGCAGGACTTCTGAGTAGGATAGGCTTGGTGGTGACAATGAAAAGCTCAGTTTCAAGATGTGAGAATAGTCAGGCACAGGCAATTTCCAAGCATATATAATTTGTCTGACAAAAGGGTTTGTGCGAAGCAAGGCCAGTTTCATGTGAGCAGACCAAAGCCTATCAGTGTGCCTAGTTCACAACTGTCTTCATCAGGCATTTGTAAAGCCTCAATGAAAATGTGAATGAACCACTTATTTCAATAGAATATATTCTTATTCTCTTTTACCACAAAAACAGACAAAAGTCACTTGTTCCTATCAGGGAAAAAACAACAACAAAACATAAAAATTAAATAATATATGGACATTCTCAAATATGTGAAAATCAACTGAAAAGGAAAATATTTTAAAAGTTTAAGTGGCAGAATGCAACAGATTTTAACTGTTTTAGTATGGCATATGAATGGTTGTCCCTATACCCTTCTCTCCTGCTGAGATGGAATTAATGTTCCCCATAGCAGTCCTCAAAGTGCTGCCCTTTGGTAGACATAAAGGTGTTGATAACAGACCACTACTTTGGCTACTGCTCCGCAGTGCTGGTAGAGCAGCAGTGCCATCTGTCCAACACCTTCCCCTCACCAGTAAACTGGGAGTAGGCAAGATTTTGGGAAGGGAGCTGGCCAGGACTGCCAGCCCAAACTGCCCTGAGACATGTTCCATAGCATATCATGTCTGCTCAGCAATAAAAGCTAAGAGAAAGGAATAGGATGAAGAGGCTTTCATTATCAGAATGTTTGTTTTCAATGCTATGCATCCTGAATCCCTACTTCTTGGGAAGTGGTAATACACCACCTGCAGAAGGGAAGTGTTTTCCTCTGCTTCTACACGTGATCTTTGCCTTTGCTGTTTTAAACTGCTCATATCTCGACCCAGGAGGTTTTTCTCCAACTCTCCAGCCCTCATCCTGCTAAGAAGTGAAATAATAGAGCAGCTTGGTGGGCACCTGGTTATCAATCAAGGTCAACCTACCAGACCTTCCAAGTTTTAAGTGTGCTGTTGAAAAGAGCAGATACTACTGGGTGTACCCAGGGCTCAGCACAGCCACTGCCTCATCCCTCCGTTACTGGCACCTTCCAACAGAAATGCAGCAGGCGGTTTTTAGTTTATTTGGTTTTTTGCATTCCTTCAAAATACCTTATATATCACTGTTTTTGAAAACTTCCATCATTTTGATAGAAACAGTGTGTATTTTTTTTCTAGCAAACAGCCTTTCTGCTCAATCTGTTTGGCCACATATTGTTCTGCTATATTATGACTCATTTTACAAACACAAATCAAAGACAAGTCCTTCTCTTGGAGAGTTTGAGGGCCATTTTCAAGGGAACAGTATTCAGAAAATCAACCAATTTTCACTGCCTTCAAATAGACTGAGCATCTAATTGCATTTTAGGTCTCTCTTTTAGGATGTAATAATCCTGTCTGGCAAAACAAATGGCATCAAAGAATTCCCCAATGCTATCTATTCTCAGGCCTGAAGTCACTGACAAAGTGTACTTGCTCTCCTATAGTTCAGTTCTCATATTGTGGCAATGGTTGTGAGATAAGGCAGGAAAGGGTTAGTTCTCTGCTTTGGTTTTTTTTTCCTGGGGCCTGGCAGCCCTGACTAAATTCCTAACAACAATAACAACAACAAAACCCCAAAAAACAAGTAAACAAAAAAAAGTGAATTGAGGAGGAAAAGGGAGAAAAGGGAGAGGAAAAGGAGAAACAGAAAGAGTTCTCATGTCAGTGGATTTCCTAGAACATTAAAATTTAAGATGAAGGAAATACATTTTTCATTAACTGTCTTCAGAATATGGCTTCTTAAATCTTACAGCTTGTTTATTACACTAAGGACTGCAATTACTTTCCATGGGGAGCTGAAGCACTAAGTGATCAGTACTTGGTAAACCTTGTCCTGTGGAGTAAGTTTCTTGTTGAACTGATGCTTTTCAGGTGGCATTTCAGACATCTTAGTCTTCTCATATTACTCACATTTTTCATCTATCTACTGTGATATAGTTTTCTTTTATTCAAAATAGAAGAATTCTGTGAAAAGGTCTCATGCCTTTCTTCTAATGTGATCATAGCTTTTTTAATGTAAAATATAGCTCTATTTCAGCACCAAAATTCATAAAAATCAAATATGTTAATAAAAGCCAAAAACAATGACAAAGAAAGCTTTTATTGACAAGGAAGAGTGACCAATCTCACCATCAAGCAACACATCCATAGCTTTAAAAACATTGTCATGCAAAAATCTGTGTAATATTTTTATGCTACTAATTTAAAATATTAGCAATAGAAACCAAAAAGACCATTTAACAGGTATGATTTACGCAAATGTACGTCACTTTACAGCAGAATCATTCCAATATGCAAAAATGAACTGATGTACAGTAGGTGTGCTACTTGGATGCCAGGAGATCCAAGACTGTATTTGCATTACTGTATGGAACCTCACAAAAAGCATTTTATAAGCATCAGCACACTGACAGAGCTGAAATAAAATAGTGATCAAAAATGCAATTTTCACAACAATGTCACTAAAGGTGTTAAGTGTGATTTGATGTCTGATATTAAATATCTGTCTTGTTTTGTATGCAAAAAATATTGTATCTTACCATGACTGTGACGGGAAAGATTGGGACTGAAAGGACATGAAAGAAACAAAAGAGAGTGAAATGGTGAGGGGATGCTAACTGAGTGAACATTTGAGCTGTAAAATGTGAAAGGGACTGCAGTAAGGTGTGTGATGCTTAGTCCCCATCCAAACCTCTGTTGTTATTACCCAAATTGGAACTAAAACAGTCTGAGTCGAGGCAGTGCATCAGTGCACTCTAGGTTGACTCCAGGATACAAGCATGCTTCTCATGCCTGGTTGGTTTGTTGGCAGAAACCTACATTCAGTTCAAAATGTATCTTAGTAATGTATTAAAATTGTGCATATTAGCACTCAAACGTACAGCCCACCGGTTGTACAGTCCACCTGTGAGTCAACATTACTGCTGACATAAAACTTCACAGCTCACCCCACCTAAGTAAATGCCATCTTGCTAAAGGCTGGTGGTCTCTGTTGTTGCTGATGCCATCTTGGTTCTGGAAGAAACAGCAGATGTTGGGAGAAGGACACTGATGGAAAGAGAAGTGAGGAGCCCAAAGACGTGTAGTGCCGGGACCTTGGTGGTCCAAACCATACACTTGACCAGCCTCTTTGGGGTCTCCTCCCTCAGCCGGCTCAATGGCCCTGGGGCTGTGCCCTAGTCTGGGCTGTCTGTCTATGTCGAAAATGCCTTCCAGGACTGTGGGGTCCATTGGAGCTGCAGGGTCTCTCCGTGGGACCAGCAGAGCAGGGTCTCACCACCACAGCAATTCATGCATCCTACATAACTTTGCTGCAGTCTGTGCTTTGTAAAATACTGCTTCTTTGATGGACCACATACTTGTTCTCAAATTAAAAAATGCAAAAAAACCCCATCAGCACAATGACAGATGCAATTTCTCTTACTTTTGTAAAATGCTTTTTCCTTTTTTTTTTAAATTGAGAATTGAATATGCATCATTTTCTAATCCTCTTCATTTATTTTAATAATAATTTTTTTTAATCAGAAATCAGCTCACGGAGTTAAAATGCTCTGATGATGAATACTAATCTATGCATGTCAATATAGATTTTAAAAATGTGCCACATATTTTTAAATGAGCAGCAGCACTGCGCTCCTCGAGAATACTCATAGAGGAGGTGCAACTAATCAGAGCCCTAGTTTACTTATCCATGCATAGCAGATATTCCCAAAATTGAAATACCCTCTGCTGAAAGAGGATTGGTGAGAGGATCTACTGTTTGAAGTCTGTCTTGATTGTAAGCATTGAATACAGAAGAATTAAACATAAATCTCTTAAGGGCAATTTTTTTTCTACAACACTGCATTTTCAGATGTATAAGCTGGGGGTTATCTTTGAAAAAATATGAAACAAATCCAACATGTCTTTGTGACCCTTTCCTCAGGTGTAAATTAGAGTACAAGTAATAGAAAAGAAAGTCTACCTGAGGAGCTCTGCCTCCCAGAAATCCCCTGCATGTGGCTCCATACTATATTTACTCTCTTTCCTGACATTCTGTTTCACCTGATGCTCCTCCCTCTGGTCCTGCCACCAGGAAGTTACCAAGTTTTTGATTCTCTCTTGACATTTGCTTGATATTTTTGCTGTTTATTGCTATATCACTGACTTTTTAACTTAACTGTTTATGTCCGTTTTACATTTTGCTTATTGCAGGATAGGTGCTCAGTGAAATTATGGTTTCACTTAAACTTGGATAAATGGATGAGGTTACAAGGTAGAAAAATTTGGCCTTCCTTATGGACCAAAATGAAAGAGCAGAACCAAGCAGGCAGCTTATTGTCACCCTGTGAAAGAGACAGAAGTATATGATTTCAGCTGATCTTCTAGAGTAATTTTTTCCTTTCCTCTCTATCTCAATGCAAAGCAGCAGGGAGGAAGACAGGGTCAAAATTTGGAAGTGCCTCAATATCCCCTCAATTTAAATTTATCTGAGATCTCAGCATTCATGTAATCTCCTCACAAAACCAGCAAAAACGTGGGGTGTTCTCTGGTTTTCCATGGAGATGGAGAATAACTATGTGCAATCTGGAATCCTCACCCGATGCTCATTATCACAGTATCGGTGCTTTACAGGTCATCAGACATACATTCAGCTCTTGCAGTTTCTTCATGTTGCAATTCTACCTCAATATGAAAGGTACTTTTAAATAGTTGTGAATCTGTCAGAAATTACTACATTATCCCTTTGATCACCTGGGAATATAAACTTTAACACATGGTGCATTAATGTCTTGAACTTCTTTAGGCAACAAACAGGTTGAACTGGAATGAAAACATTATTATATACATTTAGCATTTTAGATATGTGTTGATTTCATTAGCATTTAATGGGTAAAACCATCAAAATTTTTGACCTATAAAATGCAAAAATAGAATAGAAATCATTACTTTGATGTTATATATGCCAGGCAGGTTTTATCTGCACAGATAACACGTAAGATACCAAAAAGATGACAATTTTAACTAGCGAATGAAGTTATAAAGAATGATAAAAACAGGAGTTATTGCAGTTTTCCATTCTGAAATGATGGACTCTGAGCAATAGAAATCTGGGTATAGCCCAGAGGCAGTCCTGGCTCAGAAATGAACATTTCCTCATTTCTAGTGCCAGTTAGATTCATTTGCCTTCGATTTTGGGGTGAAGGGGAAGCTGAAAGGGGGAAAATAGCATTGGGAAAAAAAAATAGGGAAAAAAAAACCCCACCAACAAGCCTGGCAGCCATGTTCTCACTATCCTACAATGTTCTTTTTAAGATCTGAATAAGGTTGTGCTCTGATCATATTCAATTGCTAAGGCAAAACTCCTGCTGTTGGGAATTCTAGTACTGAAATGGTTATTACCACTTTGCTAAAGGCAGCTATTACTCTAGTTATCTAAAGACAAGGAAAGACAAGACCCTGCAAAAATGAGATTTTAATCACTGTGTTGTTTTATTTGATACCAATTTTAATCATTCCGCCTCACAACCCCCATCCCCCAAGCCTTATTTTTATTAAATTACAAAATATAAAAAGGATTTTGAGACCCGCAAAAGGTTTCTGATTTAAACTTCTAAGACAGATACTGCAGAAATAAGTACCTGGAAGAATGTTGCAATGCAAACCTTAAGGCTCCTTTTCTACCTAAAATTTTTGTCTTTGTAGAAGTATATAGTTGTTTACCAAACAGTCTTATAAGGCACATAAACAAATAGTGCTTAAATGTAAGAAAGCAAGTTTGCCATCTGTAAAATAAAGCAAGCAGGCATTTTGCCTTAGTATACTGTATAGCTATCCTTATGATTATTAACTGATAATGGTTTCTTAGGAACAGTATTGGCATGCGTATGTGGTCTCTTTGAACCCACACAGCACTCATTGGTTCCTTAATTTTTCATTTCCCTTTTCTTTCTGACTGTTTCTCTTAGCTGTATGTTGTCCTTTGTCACCAGTGGCTTAAAACCCTGTGGAACCCTCTGTCAAAAAACGCCCTTAACACAATAACATAACAGCACAGGATAAAATAAGAAACCTGCTAAACAGCTATAAGAGAAATCCAACATTTAGCCTGTTCATTAAAAAATTGATTCTGGTGTATCTAGAAGGTAAAATTTCCCAGCTTGAGTAAACATAAATAGGAAGAATTTGAGACAATAGACCTAGACCTAGAATTTGAGACAATAATTTAGAAAAAATATTTTATAGAAAGAACATTTATTTTTCCCAACCCACATAACAGCAATATGCAAACCACCATTCTCACTGCATGATGGATTAACTGAAATTCTTATTAAGAATTATTTTTTTTAAATATATCAGCATTGATTGTCTGCTTTTCATTACTATGCAGCTATGGCTGGCCACATGATTCACATCCCTGGACCTGATAAACATTTCTTTTCTCATCAAGAAATCCCACCTGCATGATGGGTAGGTAGAACAGGGTCTTGCCTACATCTCTTTTTTGAAATGTTTGTGATTTTGTCCCAACAGAAATAGGGACAATGTAATAAAATGTACCATAATATTCCAGAAATAGAATGTAGCAGATTAATCTGTTACCTTCTTTGATAGGTTTAGTTGTATTTCTAAATAAGGCAATTCATGTAGAATTTTGTGAAATAGTTCATATGTTCAATTATGGGAAAATATGAATTAAAATGAAGGAAAGTATTTTGAGCAAAAGGAGGACATAAGAAACAGTCTGAAGAGAATGCAGAGTGGGTAGAGGGTTTGGACTTGAAGGTAGAATTGTTAGATGTTTTTCTTGGCATGAGTTTGGACTTGAAGGTAGAATTGTTAGATGTTTTTCTTGGCATGAGTTTGGACTTGAAGGTAGAATTGTTAGATCCTTTTCTTGGCATTCATATTATTTATAATATGAATAGAGCCAGTAATGGCTTAGGCACGAAACATTGTAGTACATTATTAAATTGCCTATATACAATGCATTAGTGAAGCTTTAAAGATGCATTGGTGATCAGAATACTACACAGCCTTGGGGACTGGTGAAATAAAGGATAGTAGTGGGTGAAGTCTAGTATATAGGATGTCCCTTCTAGGTCTGTCTACCAGATGTGAAATATGTGGTACTTTAAACCCAATTCAGGAATAGAATAGAACATGGCAGTCACTCAGCTGTGTTTGGACTGGCAGTACTAACTCCATGATATTAAAGTGATTTTTTTCTTTCCTTTCTTGTTATTCCTGGGAAGATATCTTCAATGTCCCTTTGTAGAAAAAAATTCACAGTTAGTAATAGCAAAAAATAGATGCCATCTATACCAATGCAACCAACTCACTGCTTTTTGGAGTAGAAACATCTAAGGTTAGACAGTCTATTAGTGATACTGGCTGATATGTAAATCATATTAAAGTTAGCAGCCAATATCACTGCTGTGATATTGAAGTTTGCTGTTTTTCATGGAATGAATGCTGCTTGAAAAGAAGAACAGACTCAGTTCTTCACAAAATTCTGGCACTAATAATATTACTTTAGGAAATAAACAAACAAACATCCTAAAAATAACAGGCTAGCAAAAAACTTACCATTTCCGCATACTTTCTTGTGCAATTGTTATTGTAATTATCCTGAGTATCGTCCACAGTTATAAACATCATTGATTTTAATTCTGAACACAGATCTGATAATAATGCATCACTATTTACATTTCCATATGTTTGCTAGACTGTGCAAGATCAAAGCCAAGCAAAACTAGCCCTTCTCACTATTGCTTCACCATCCCTTACATTTATAGGCATGAAAATGGAAATTTTTCCTGTCATAGAGTGATAATGTAGTTATGATTATAAGTCTGTAAAGGTAAGGTAGATTTATCAAAATAATTGGAGGCATGATTCTCCATTAAGGTCAACGACTGCAGAGACAGACTGACATAAAGTGAGTGAACTTTTCATTTGCTTCTTTGCTCTCCTTTATTTCTTCTCCATTCTCCTCTCCTATGAATGGATATTCAGCTGGGATATCCTCTCCCAGGAATGACATATTAAACCTTAGGTCTGAAATGTTAATGCCTCAACTAATGGGAATACCTGAAGCTCTAGAGCTTCAGTAACCACAAACTTACTCTTACAGGACCCTTCTACAGTTTAGATGGTGAAGATGGGGGGATACATAGTGCTGAAAGCAAGTTAATAAACTTTCAGGGTTGATTATATTTTGATCGTGTATGCTGCTGGTACTCAGTGGAGCTGATGGTTATGGGTATTGACATACGTGGCCACGAGCTAAGTGAATTAATTTGCTGATTTCCTATAGACATATACTCAAGATATCGCTGAGTATTAAATTAAAAAAATATGTGAAAGGTTCATGGCCATTATCAACCCTTTTCTTCTTTGGGACTTTTGTAGAGACCTAAGATGTACAAACCCTACTGTCCCAATGCCTTTCTGTTAGTTACATGTGTGTGTTAAAACACTAGCAAGGTAAACAGCTTTAGCAAAGGGCCCAATATTTTCCTACTGTAAAAAATTATTTTCAATATTTACGATGTTGCAAAATTTTAGGCATTTACATTTAGATTTTATGTACAACTTGCACTCATTTATCCTTCTTTTTTTCCCTACAGGTAGTGGTTAGAGCTTTCTGAATGTGAGTTGGCAGGATTATGTAGTGTTTGTCCTCTTAGAAATTGCAGTGGCTTATCTGTTTGATTCTCCCAAGACATTCTGATGTGCAGGTTATCTCCCGGCTTCGACAGTGTGAATGTGCATTTATTCATATCTGAGAGAATTCATGTGATTTGGACTTTAAAAACTGTCCTTTCCTGGTCTGTAAAGTTCTCCTGCCTTCTAAAGATTTAATCTGTGGGACATAAGGGATTGACATCAAGCATGGTAGCGGGAACCAGGAAAGCAATCTCATTTGGATTCATTATAAAAACTGCAGTAAAGAACATCTGCATGTGTTGCAAGAAAATGGCCAGGGCAATACTGTTTCCTTAAGAGAAATATTCGGTGGGAATGGTTTCCCATTTTGATTTTCATTGAATCTTCTCCTAGGAGGTCAGAAATTTGGGTGGGGGGAGTTACTAAATATTTTGGTATCCGGGTGCCAATAGCTGAAATATTTATTGTACCTTTTTTTTCCATTAAGGAAAACAAGAATCAGTTTAAGAGAAATAAAGCTGAAAAGACAAATTCCTCATTCAATGAGAAAAAAGGTACTTGAAATAGAATTTTCATTCAACTTTAAAACATAGTCAGTTTTTTCACCTATAGATTGCCTGTTTCCATTCAGTGGCATGTTTATTGTTTCTTTCACATTGTACAGCGCAAATTTCATCGGTCATACATTTAATAATGTACAGGATACTCTAGGCTACTGTTGTGTGCTAACAAGTTATGATCGATGTAACTTACTCTAAAAGGTTTAAAAATGTGTCAGTTATAACTATTGTATGTCCATGAAAAATAACAGTTTTCTGGGTACTTACTAGACTACCTTCCCTTTGAACAGGAAAACAGCGGTGGGAGTTCTGGGAATCTACAAAGGTCATAATGTGCAGGGGAAAATCAACAAGATTGTAAAATATAGCTAAGCAAATTTGCCTTTTTTTCTTGGTGCTTGTTATATGACTTCAGTTAATAATACACCAGCTCTGTACTCAGTGGCTATGCAAAACCAAAATAAATCTGGAATTCATATTTGAAAAAAACCTCCAAATTTAGCCTGGTAACTTTCAGCTATCAAATTTCCTTAGGATTTTGTCAATATGGCAGGCAACCTAAAATCTATGAATTATTTGGGAATAAGCTCAACCTGGAGAGATTGAGTGTTTATTTGCTGTGATTTTGCTAATCGATTTCCTTGCTGTTCATCTCCTTCCCTTGATACATGTTACTTTGTGATGTGCTTGTTGCATCCACTAAATGCCAAAAGACTATGAGCTTCTAAGGACCACTTTTTCCCCTTGCTGTTTATAGCAATTTCTTTAAGTTTATTTAATGACTTACTACTCTTCACACCAGGACGGAATGTGACAATGAAATTAGTATTTAAAAAAAACCTATTAATTTATTTAGTTCATCAGATGAAGGTCGGTACAGGCATAGCTGTACCATGAAAATGCAGGAAGAGTGCAGTTATTTTTCTTTTATGCAGAACACATACATTAATTTTAATATAAATATATAGTATGCTGTTAAGAAGTTTATCTTTCGTGGTGTGGGTTCATAATGTATATTGTGTTTCCTGTTGCAGCTCATCCTGATATATCTGATCTAAATTCAAGACTTCTGAGTTTTGTGTACCTTGAGAATTTGGTGTTCTTTAAGAACCAAAGGATCCTGTTCAACCTCTAGGTCTCAAAAGAGTAGTTTAGACTCTTCTCCTCTATTATATTCTGTTCCCCAAACACTCAAAAGTTTTGAAGTTACATCTTTTGAAACCATTTAAATTACCAAGTTCAATTCCCCTCCTACAAGTTTTAAAACACTTTTTTAACAGAGATTTTAGGTGAAAATGTAATAGAGACTTACTTTATGTGTCCCTTAGTTTTTCTGTTTCCTACCTTACATGTTTTCCAAACTAATGCCTACTTTATCCACACTTTGAGTGTGCCTTCTGCTGTAGTAGCCATGGGTTCTGGAGTCATGTGCTTGTTTCCATTTGTGCTGTATATCTTCTTGAGGCTGGTTAGAATCAAATCATTATTTTATGATTACAGGATGCTATAATGCTCTTGCTTTCTCAAGAAGGTGTTTAGACTGTCAACAAATTTTGTTCTTGTCAATAAAGTCTGACTAGTCAGACTCAACATCGTAAGTAATATTTTCAGTCTTTATCATTTCCAAGTTAGTGTCCCTAAAATGATATTTCCTATTAAACTGATTTGTTCTAGACAAAATATATTGATTTCAAAGACTTACTGATTGCTGGCTGATCACTGACAGACATCCATCTCACTTATGATCTCTTCTTTGGTTAGTACTGACAATTTTTACTCTTATCAGTGAAAGCTGAATGCTTTGTCTTTTAATCTGTCCACTGCTTATTTTTTGATGATGTGCAATCCATCTCTTTTATTCTGGAAATCCCTTCCCCAAGTAAGGTTTTGTAATCAACAAGGATAACATAAGCTAATCAGTACTTTTAAATACAGTACTGTGAGTTGAGGGGAGTGAGATAAATGATCATGAATTCAATACTAGTTTAAGTTCACAGAATCATAGAATCACAGAATGGTTTGCATTTGGAGGGATCTTAAAAATCATTTAGTTCCAACTCCCTTGACACAGACAGGGACACCTTCTACTAGAATAAGTTTCTCAGAGTTCCAATCAACCTGACCTCGAACACCCAAGGATGGGGCAGCCACAATTTCTGTGGGCAACGTGTGCCAATGTCTCAACACACTCCCAGTAAAGAACTGGCTTTTTAAATATCATGAAGAATGTCTTGATAACTACCTCAGCCAATTCCCTCAGGACTCTGGGATGCATCTCCTTGAATCCCATAGACTTATGTTCAAGTTCCCAAGTGGTCATGAACCTGATCTTTACTTACTTTGTTCTCCCAGCTCCCATCCCACTGTCCTTCCACGTGAGAGGTGTGGGAAGAAAGGATGCCATTGAAGACTGAGACAAAAAAATGTTGCTGAATACCTCAGCCTTCCCCTTGTCAATTGTTACAAGTATTCCTGCTTTGTTTATCAGGAGTGTACACCTTCTTTGACATACCTTTTCTGGTTAACATACCTGTGAAAAGCCCTTCTTGTTGTTCCTTGCATCCCTTGCCAAGTTCAGCTCCAGCTTCGCCTTGGCCTCCCTCACCACATCCCTACACAACCAAGCTTCACACCTGTGCTCTTCCCAGGTTACTTGTCCTTGTTACCACTGCTGATGCATTTTCTTTTACCGCTTTACTTTGACCAGCAGTTCACTACTCAGCCATGCTAGCCTCAGCGTCCTTGCCTTATTTCTTGCTTCTGGGGATGGCTAGCTCTTGCACTCTATGGAAGACTTCCTTAAAGACCTGTCAGCTCTGTTCTGATCCCTTGCCCCTGATGGCAGCCTCCCAGGGGATCCTATTGACTTTCTCCTTGAAAAGGTGGAAGTTTGTTTCCCTATAATTCAGAGGACTAACTTCTCACCTGGCCCATGTCCCTCAGGACTGCAAGCTCCACCAATGCATGATCACTGCAGCCAAGGCTGCCTCCAGACTTGGCTCACTTTTGTTGGCATCCGACAGAGAGAGTAAAACATCCCGTCGGGTAGGGCTGTCTATTTCCCGTGTCAGGAAGTTATCCTCCTGGAGTCTCCTGGATTGCCTACAGCTCATGGTGCTACTTTCCCAGCAGATGTCAGCATGATTGAAGTTCCCCAGCAGGACAAGTGCTTGTGAGCACAATGCGTCTTGTAGCTGGACGCGTCATCATTAGGCTCCCCGGGATCAGGCTGCCTGTAGTACACACCAGGCACAAGGTTCCCTTTGTTAACTCCTTCTCTGGTTCTTACCAACATGCTCGTGGCTGTTCTTCAGAGACAGCTCTTTACACTCAACCCATACCTCGAGATAGAGGGCAACTCCCCCACCTTTCCTTCCTCCCCTGTCTCTTCTGAACAGCCTGTAGCCACCAATAGTCAGACTCCAGCCGTGGGATCCATCCCAGAAAGCTTCAGTAATGGCAACAAGACCACAGCTTTCTAGCAGCATGGTGGCTTTCAAAACCCAAGACCATTACTATTGTTCTACTTCATAGCATTAATTCTAATCATAACTGATGAGTCTAATGAGTATATATATGGGTGTAAACTTAGGTTACCTTTTGCTTAAATTCACAGTGCAAAAGTATCTGGCATTTGTCTCCCAAACAAGAAAAAAAAGAAGTGTAGGAAAGGAGTCTAGATCACTTCAGAAAATTACTCACTTAGTTGAAGTGATACTGCAATATTTTCGAACAGAAAAAAGACAATAAAAAAGCATTAGGGGAAAGAGTAGAAAAGATCATGTCTCAAAATTCAAGAATTATGGGAAAGAATTGCAGAAGTGGAACTGATACATGCTTTGAAAATTATATTCATGCAAAAATAACATATTCTTCAGACAGATGATGTTATGTGGGGCATATGTGGTTGAGATTAAAAATATGTGCTCAAAAATCAAGGAAATTTATTAAAAATTCTCCAGTGAAGTATAAAACTTTAAAAATATTTAAAAGTATTTATATAAAATATATAAAAAATTGTCTTAGCTTGTAGTAAACATGTCAACATGGCAAATGAAATTGGTGTTCTAAAAATGGAAGTTACTATGAGTGAATTAGAAATCTCAAGGAATTTAATACATTCAGGTGCGAGGAAGTTCTCTGGATCTTAAATAAGTAACATGACTGTAAAATAGCAAATTGTTTTGGCTAAGTTAAGCAGTCAGAATAACATACCTAGAAAAGGCCATGAAATGCCTGTGGTTCAGACAAGAGAAAGAAAATATCCAGAAAGATACAAGCCCACTAGCCTGATCTCTAAAATTTTCAGAATTTTCATGTAAATCTTGAAGGGAAGGGAAGGGAAGGGAAGGGAAGGGAAGGGAGGGGAAGGGAAGGGAAGGGAAGGGAACTGTTAGATGAACTGTGTAGCAAAATTGTGTTATATTAACCCCATTTTTGCTTTGATGTCTTGTGGGCAATAGGATTTGACTTAATATAAGGTCCTTAGGTTTGGTTAAGCATTTAAAATGGTATGACAAGCAAAATGGTCAATGAAATTGGAAAAATGGGCTTTAATAGATGACCTGAAAAGAACTTTCCTTAGCAATGATGCTGAAATAACAGACATTTGCTCGAAAAAGTTTCTTAGTGAAAATTCTCAAGGCTGACGCTTGAGACATCCATTTTAATAGAATAAAAGGAGGCTTGGATTACCTTGAAGACTGGATTCAAAAGGACAAATAGAATTAAAATCCATAAAAGCAATGCAAAGTAATGTTTCTAGTTACCAATATTTCTACAATAAATCTTAATCCTATAAGATGAAAAAAAACAGCTGTAATCAGTTGCAGAATTAACATGAACGATCAGTATGTTGTTGTGGAGAGTATAGATGTGACCTTAGAATGCTTTGGGTAATATACTCTCTGTGAAGTTTTGAAAACTATTGACATCACAGCACAAGGAGTTGGTGAGACCCATATAAAATATTCTTACTGATGATCATGGACACATTCTTTTAGTATTAAATAATAGTATCACTGAAAATTTGAGGATAGGAATGAAGATGAAGTGAATGGAAAGGTACCATCTGAGAAGAGTCTAATAGAGCAAAGCTTAGATGGCACAAGCACAAATAGGTGGCTGCCTATGAACAATAGAAGCAACATTGCGCTGCAAAATGTCAGAGCAGTGAGTTTTAAAATAGTCTGTTTGCAATATTAGGAGACATAGAAGAAAGGATATTTTCTTTCCAAGCTTCCTAAACTATTTCAATATTTATTTCACTGAAAACATTCATAAAACTGGATTTGATGCAGAAGGTTATTGTTTATGAGGTAACATCAATAAAAATATCAGCTAAAAGCTTTCTTTGGATTATTAAGTAATATTTTGGATTCATTTTCCTCTCAAAGTTCTTCTTTCCAATACTGAGGAAATTGCCTGGTATAGGCAAGACTCAGAACTTCTGTTGATGCTTGAGGGGCTTTTTGGTTTTTGCTTTTGCCTTTTTGCCTAGTCCATGCTAGAATTCCTGAGCTGTTTCAGATTAATAATACCCTATATTCTAGACAAAATAGATCCAGCTATCTCTACAGCTTTCCAGGGTTCATGCTACAGNTACAGCTTTCCAGGGTTGAGAACATGCTACAGCAGAGTGACGACTGAAAGATGAATATTTAATTCTGTGCCTTAATTGGAGAATCTTTGTAAACTATGCTTTTTGTTAGAACAGCATATATATAGAGAGCTATGGGATAGAGAGAGGCCATTTTAATATTCTCCTCATCTTTGGATCTTTTTCCTTTGCCATCTTTTCCTTACCCACAACGTTACCCAAACCTTTTGTATACTGGGCCTTTGTTCCAGGCTGGGGGAGGGACTGCCCTTTCCCAGTTTGTATTTCGGAAAAGCTTCAGAAATAAAGTTTTTGCTTTTCCCCTACCTTTATAAAATCTGCCTTCAGCTTCTGTTTTGTTGCTCAAAAGGGTGGGGGTGGAAAAAGGCAACACTGTGGTGAGGTTTGGACGCAGAGAATGTCCTTTCTTCTTTCCTATTTTGGTTATTAAATGATAAAATATTCTGTAAGAGGTCTTCCTGTCAGAGGAGCTGTTAGAAACTGACTGTTGAGGTTATGTTACAGGTATAGACGTTAAAGTCAAGAGGCAGCTTTGCCACCTTTCTCTACACAGGTCCACACAGTGCCACAGAGACTAAATATAACTTCACAGAAAAGCAAAAATATCATTTTAATTGAGTCTGGAACTTGTAGCATAAAATTCTTCTCTTAAAATAGAAAATTTCTTCAAGTAGAGTGTTCTCAAAGATCTTGGAAAGTGATTTTTCATACTGACCTAATTTTAAGGTAAATAATGTTTCCTTCTTTAGTTCTGTGTAATCTTCATGGTACAGAGCTATATATCACAAATATTTCCCATATCTTCCTTTATACTTTTAAATTTGCTACCTTTTCCCCCTGATTAATAGATGAAGATGCATATTTGACTGCAATACATATAGCAATAGGGGAAAAAAAGGAAACAAAACAACAAGCAAATAATTTTGACAAGTAGGACTAAAGAAACGAAGAGAAAACTTTCAGATCTTTATTTTAAAATTAAGTACAGAACATAAACTACATGATTTTCCTTCAAGATGTATTTGGTTTGTAAAAATTTGCTCAATTTATGTCTATAATCTTATTAAAATCCCTGGGAGCTTCAGAGAGAGTATAGTCCTAAGGACAAAAGTGTGCCCTCAATTGTTTCTATGTAATAAGGATTGAATTTGACCCTGAATGTCAACATTATCTCTAAAGTTCTCATTTAGCACTGTGTCAGAGCTGGAATTAGTGTGATAATTGCACCTTTCTCTTTTTCTTTCTTTTTTTTCCCCTTCAAGTGAATTGAATTTACTTTTAAATCCAAGACCATTGTTTAATGGCATTTGTGCATTGCAGGCAAAAATTAAAGCATTTTCACTAAAACAGAACCTGTGGAAGATAGAAGATGGTTGACTTGATGTGAATCTAAAAGTCAGAGCAGACTGTAACAAGGATGAAAATACACTGGGTAAGGGTGCCTGAACATCGCAGCTGCTAATTATAAATCAAATTATATCCATGGGGGTCTCTGCCCACAAAGCTGAAGGACCTTTTCTCCAACTCTTTCACTTCTAGAGCAAGTTACTCTAATACACAAGATCTCCAGGGATGCCGCTGCAAGTAAAAGGGGAAATGTGTTTTTCTTCAAGGGTTCCCTGCTGACACAAACCCCTCTGGGCCAAAAAAAAAGAAATTCATAAGCAATCAACTTAGCCATCATTAGTCAAGGATGGGGAATACATATGACAGCTAGGGAATTTTGTTACAATAACTCCAGTTTACTAAAACTGTGCCAAAAATAAATGATTTCCTGCTTTGTAATAAAATTCATTCTCCACAAAACATGCAAATCACAGTGGGAGTTTTCCAGTATGATTCAGCTTTCGAATCTCAAGATCCAGAAACAGGCTCTGGGTTGCTCTAATGTGTCTGTTTCATAAATCTTAATTACAATAAATTACAATAAAATGTAACATTTCCCTCAAATAAAGTCAAACAGTGCCATTCTAAGATTACATTTAGAGATTGTGCCATTTTGACTTGAAAAGCAAAAGCACAATGCAGAGAGAGAGAGAGAGGGAATAATTTCCTTGCATGTATTTACTCTGTAGTCTAAATAATCAAGAGTGGGACTTCAACATAGATGTAGATATCACTGTCACATCACTGAGCAAATGTGCATGAACAAGTATATGGGCTCTCTGCCAGGTTGTTTCTCAACAGCCAGGATAAAAACATGCCTTTAGATTGTGCTAGCAGGGGCAGTGAAGATATCTAATCCCACTGATAAAGTCTAAAGATCTATACGTGTTATACAACAATCTTTTAACTAGAGTCTTCTACCTACATAAGCCTAACAAATTTACAAGCACTCTTCATTGTGCAGAGTACATACACTGCAAGGCCACTTACAAGATGAGGTAAGCCATCTACCCACAAGAATCCTGGCTGGTGATTTGTCTGAGGAAGGCTCCTGAATAGATTTTTTGTACAGTAGAATATTGTGCCAGGGGGAAGACCCCTTCCACAACCCTAGACAAGAGACTTACCACCTGACTCTTTCTGCACCGTGTGTTTGCACAATTATTTTAGTAATTTATTTTACTAAAAGTAAAAATATTGTCGTTGTCAAGAACAGAGTATAAAGTGGATAGACTTACAATATGTAGAGAAATGATAAGAACATTTGATCAAAGAAAGACAATCACCCCTCAACAGACCTGTACTCTGTCTGATGTATGTTTCAGAGCAGTCCCTCTTTGAGAGTGCTCTGGACTATTCTGCACTGTGAATATGATTTGATTAAAGTTACCTGGAAGCTAATGAGATGTAATTCTTCATTACTGGCATAGTGCCATAAACCACCTATCTCTTTTGTCATGTCTCATATGTTGCCTTTAAGCTCACTATAAAACTAGAAAAGTAATTTTTCTAGATAAAAACCAAGTTGCTTCATATATCTGTAAAAAATGAATGTTACAGACATGACACTGAGTGACAGTAAACACAGCAGGGAATTTGAACTTATTTGAACTCATATTACACTCTAGATTCTCAGATTGTGTAAGCATTCATATATCTTACTGTTAAGATATGTGATGACCAAAAATCACCCGCATTTTTCGGGGAATTAGAAAGAACATTATCTTAACTTAGTTACATCCCTCTAGGACTTCTCTAAAATTCTTCTGTTATAGAGCAATGCTCAAATTGTATTAGGATCTTCTGATTAGTTGAGTAAGATTGCTGCTGAGGTGAAGATGTGACAGCACTGTACATTATCTATTTGTTCTTGCATAATTAATAATTCCCACTACAATCTATGAAGCACAGATTCACAGAAGTTGAGTTGAAGTGTTTAAGTCCATGCTTAGATTAGACTGTACTTCTCCTTTCCTGAGGAGGGTTGGTGTCCTTTCTCTTTACATGCTGGCAAATAAAATTACTGTGTCTTTCAGCTTTGAAATTATCTCCTATCTTATATCTATTGAAGATTGAGTTTGGACATTTTTAAAGTCAACAGCATCATGTACATCTCTTGTTCCTAAATTTTCACTAACCATAATTTCTGAAATTTAGTATTATGGTAATCTCTTTTTCATTTTCTTACTTTCAAAGTCTGTGTGAGTGTGTGTGTATGTGGGCAGGGGGGTATACCTGCAGGGAATGTAATGTTGAGTATTCAATTAAGTCAGCTGTTAAAAGTCAGCTTCTCACATTTTCAACCATTTAAACAACTTCCATTTATGGTTGTGTAGGTGGCAGCAATAACAATGGAAAATAAGGATAATTTTTGCATTTCAGATGTACCCACAGGATTTTGTTTGCATGTAAGGTAGGTATAGCAAATATACCTATTCTGACTTTGCAAATGACCAGAAACTGGACAATCTGATTTCAGCCGAGCTAACCCTTCCATTTTGAAGAAAACCAAGACATGGACAAATATTAGATATCACTAATATTTAAGTACATGTAACTAATACTTAAGTACAGAGTCCTTGAACATAATTATTGATGAAGGGAGAGAGAGGTGAAAGAAAATAGTATATCTCAGTATAATTGATTGCACACACAGAGATAAATATGCATGCACATTTATACACATATATTTAGACATTTATCCTTTCCCTCCAATATATATGCAAAGTTAGGGTTTTTTTCTTACGTTCTAAAAATTATAAGTCTTCCAAAACTGCCTTTGGAATCCCTCTCTATGAAGCCTAGTTAACTTTAGAATGATACATTACCCTATACATTACTATTAAATAATTATATTTTAACAGACCTTTGAAATCAATGAGACTACTAGTAGTAAAGCAATAAAATCAGATTTCGGCTTCACACAAATCATGAGCTGAACAGACTGTGTCACAGAATCACTGAATGGTTATTGTTGGAAAGGGCTACTGGTGGGGTCATCTCATCCCTGCTAAGGAGGATCTTCCTAGTGCACATTGCACACAATTGCATCCAGATTATTCTTGAATATCTCCACTGAAGGAGTCTCCACAACATCTCTGGGCAATCTGTTTCAGTTCACGGTCACACACAGAATAAAGAAGTTCTTCCTCATATTCACGTAGAACTTCCTGTGCATCAGTTTCTGTCCACTGCCCCTTGTCCTATTGCTTGGCACCACTAAGCAGAGTCTGGTCCATCTTCTTGACACCCTCCCTTCAGATACTTATACACATTGATGAGATCCCCTCCTAGCTGTCTCTTCTTGAGGCTGAACAGCCCTAATTCTCTTAGCCTTTCCTCATAAGAAAGATGGTCCTGTCCCTGAATCATCTGTGTTGCCCTCCACTGGACCCCCTCCAGGATCTCCATGCCTCTCTCTTGGGGAGTCCAGAACTGGACATAGTACACCAGATGCAGCCTCACCAGACCGCCTCTTTGTTGCTGTCAAAAAGAAATGTAGGTTAGCTGGAATTTTGAGCATTAATCTTGTTTCATGTCACTTGTCTTCAAATTTTAATGAAGTTAACAATTGTAGAGAATATTCAGTACTTTGTAGGAATTGTTAGGCAGCTCATGGGAATGTGTTCTTTGTTAATTATATTTTCTTTGATCTTCGGCATTTAAAATTCAGGTTCTCCCCATCTTGTAGATATTTATGCATGAGAATGGTTTTTCACATGTACGCATCATAACTAAACTTAGTGGAACTATTCAGTTATCAGAGATTTTCAGTATCGGTACCATTGACTAAAGATCTGCAGCTGTGGAAACCAAAGAAACTTTTATCCTAATAATTTGACTAATGTCATAGCAATTTCTTGCAATGTTGTTGTGACATTAAAATTAAAATTAAAGGGGTGTACTGAATACAGAGTAAAAATTCTGGCAATATGAATGTAAAATTTATTTCCATTACTGAATTAGACCCTCCCCTACCCATTTTGGATGAGGATTTTCTTTTAAGACAGTCTGACAAGAATTGCTGGTCTTGAGGAAGAGCTGGCTTTCAGAAGAAAGGCTCAAGGGAAGAACAGGGTGGGGAAGAATGAGGAAGCCAGAATCCAAAGCACTTGGCTAAACTGTTCTGTATCTTTCTTAGGCAGCTACTTTCTCTTTTAAAGCTTTCAAGTTTTAATTGCTACCTAAAGGGATATGGTAAGAAATTGTAAGGGAAAAAAAAAGTAGAACAAAAAATTCATACAATAATCACAAATGAAGTGCATTGAATTTAAAAGCAGATTCTCATAACCAGTTTCCTCTAAGATTTAAGGGAGCTGCAATATTCTGATAAAACTGTAATTAGTATTTACTATTTAAGTTGAGGAATAAAAATGCTGCTGTTAAGAGATGCTTTAAAAATTAGTTTTGAGACACAACCCAGGCTCATCGGTGGGGTAAATATATGATGGAAATTTTAATGTCCAGTGAGACACTTCAATCTTCAAAGCCTACTCCAGGTTTCTGTGAGACCAAGGAAATGTATGAAGAATTTAATTGCCAGCTCCTCCCAGCAGCCAACCTGTGTACTTTAAGTAACTCCTCCTATTGACCAAGAAAGGTGTGATTTGTACCTATGATATATTTGAAAACATGGTAAATCAGGAGTCAGCTCACAAATTTATATGCAACTGAAGGTAGACCTCCAGAGAAGGAGACCTCATGGCAAACTCCACAACAGCAATATGGATGATAGGTGCTGAAATGCGTTACTTTGGGGCACTGGGTTTCCTATATTGCAGTCTAAAAATCTTTTCAAATCTTCTTTATTTTGCCTGGGGAAAGCTACATGCCTTAAAGTAAGTTCCAAACCAGCCTGGAAAAGAGTAACCTAGAGAAATTCAGCCCTGTGAGAGAAGGCCACCTCTAGAGGCGGACGAAGTGATAACGTGGTTGTCATACACCTTGCTGTGGGCATCAAGCTTCTGACTCCTGGCTTCAGAAGACATGTCCAGGGATTCACTGACCACAGACCAGGAAGACAATTTTGAAGACAGACTCAAATCTCTTTTCTCTCAAAAAGTGAGAAACTGCTTCTTTTCATTTGCAGTATCACTACCCGGAGGTCTCCTTTTTTTAAAAAAAATCTTAGGTAGTCTATATAGGATGTGGAAGACTGGTATTTTTTTTCTTCTGTTAAAGATGTCTCATATCATTTAAGATGACCACTCTGAAGGTTTATTCCTGGAACACTTTTGCAACAATTAGGATAAAAGAGAGGGTACATATGTCTCCTTGTACCTTCTGCTTAAATTGTTCCAGCACATAGAATGCAAATAAAGAGATACTAGTGAGAGAGTAACACCTCTCAGTAGGTGTCATAGAAAATATGTCATCCAGAGTGTAAAGCAAGATACAAACTAATTCAAAGATAAGTTTGATGGGTTTTTTTATCCAGTACTTGCTTTATTTAGCATTTTCACATATAGTCTTTGGTAATTACAGCTGAATTTTATATAGGGTGTATGTTACTAATATTAAGTAATGTAATAAAAGCTAATTCTTATTCATAATGTTTATACAAAAGTAAAAAAAAACCTGTTAAACAATACTTTTATCTTCTATTTATAGTGTGTATGTATTATTTCAATGTCATTTCAAAGAATTTTAGTGCTGATACACGTGAACATGTTAGATTTACAGTGTAATGGGAAATGACATATCTGAAGCAAAAGCAACATTTTAAAACATGCAGAAGAAACACCAGGTGAAAGTAACTTTTCTAAAAAAATCTAGTGAGTATTCCCTGAAGGTGTCATGCGTGGATATGACTTTATCAGATTTCAGCCATTTCAAAATGTACTGCAATATTACATTTTTTAAGTTACTTCTGCAGATGAATTAAAATTCTTTCTTTAGTCATGTTCTGTTCTTCTTGAAAAATTTTGGTTTTTAATAAACTGGACTTCACCATGGCTTAATAGTCTTCCCAGTATAGCCCAAACTTCATGGTCAGACTCTGTGGTGGTTCTCAGCTGTCTCTATTCCTAATAGTCCAGACTGGGGACTAGCCCATAACTCAGAATATCTTTCTACCAGCTCACCTGTCAAGTTTTTGTTGGTTTTTTTCGTCCAGGAATATCAAGACTCTCAAGAGAGTTAGACAATACAAAACCTAGATTTTACCTGAACATAGTGATGAGATTGACCTGGAGCATAAACTTGGACCAAGTATCTGAGTAGCACTGTAAAGTTTAAACAGAGCCTGCGGGAGTCCATAAATGGCTGTGTACTCTTTATTGAGGTCACTGAACACTGAAGGGAGCGCTAAAATGGGGTTATTGTGTCTGGGTAGCATAAACAATTTAAATTTCCTGGGAGACACTTCAAATATTCTAATTTAGCAGCTACCTGCTCCTTCAGAGTGAAGTGGGTACTTAGACAGAGAAAATAGACCCATGAAAGCTATTAACTGATTACCTTAATACGTATAGATATAAAACTAGCTGTAATAATACATTCTTGGTGACCAGGTGTGGGTGGAAGTGACCCACAACAGACTTTTTATGTCCTTCTGTGCTGTGCCTCAAGTCACACATTTTATATAACTCCAATACTAAACCAAGAGTTCCTGGTCAAAAATTTCAGTTGCTTCAACAAGTGCATGTCTTTACCTTTCATCACCATGACTAAAGGGGTGTGTTTTCATTACACAGCTTACAACAAGAAAGTTTACAAAGCAATAGAAAAAGTCTCCAGTTCTCTGTAATGAACTTTGTACCTAGGCAGCAGAAGGTTTAATGCTGTATGGCATGTTTTGGAGCAAGGTAGTAACAGACACAAATCATCCTTCTGACTCTCTTTGTTTCCATTAAAGGGTATAGATGTAGATGTGACTGTCTAGCAGGTCAAAGGCTTGGGATCGGAGAGAAGAAATCAGAACCTCACAGGGCACTGATAGAAATAAAATGTCTGTAACAGCTCAGCTCTTCTAGAATACATCCTTCATCAACGTCTGGTAATGTTTAAAGATTGAATTAATCTGGAAAAAAAATTACTTGTTTGCCAATACATCAAGTTTTAGGTAATTTTCTTGATATTCATATGGTGACTTGACCTCACAATTCAAAGTTTTCTAGCCTGGGGCAATAATTCTATCTTGATGTGACTATCACCTTAAATAAAATAGGAGGGAATGGATTTCCTTTTCAATGCTGAAACTTACTTAGAATGTTCTAGAAGAAGATTTCAGAAAACAAATGACTTCACTGTGAGCCAAACATGGACTAAAAATGTTTGGAATTGATTAGAGGAGTCAGCCAAGAACTGTAATTTGTACACGTCCTGGTTCTGACCAGGAAATTTTGCAGCAGACAAAAGGGGCACGTCCAGGATCCAGGGTTTATTCTGCACCGTCGCACACCATGCGCAGGGGAACACTTCTCTTTCTGCTTTGCTCGATAGTGTGCAGCTGGATAGTGCTGGCTTCCACATGGTGAGCAATCACATGGGAATCATTTGCTCATCTTGTACACTCTGTTATTAGTATTGTTGTTGCTGTTTGGTTTTTTTGTTTTGTTACTGTTTCCAGTAAATTGTCCTTATCTCAATGCTTGGTCTTTAGCTTTTGTGACCCCTGTTTTTCTCTCCATCCTGACATAGGGGTAGTGGGGTGGAGAATGGATGAGTAAACTGTGGTCTGGGGTATTTTCAGTGGGAACACTAAATTAGAGAATACCATTCCTAAACCACAACAGCATAAAACTTTTTCTTGCCAGTGACCTTACAATATTACCAATCCCACCCCCTTGCATGAGGTGTGGAAAATGTCAAAGTAACATCACTGTAATTGAAGTTAATGACAGCATTTCTCAACTTTACTCAAAAAGGGAGCCCAGAAGAGGATAGTTTGCCTATTCACCATTGCCACTTTTATATATCGCGTGTACATGCAGACTCCAGGACAAAAAGCTCTATGGCTCTTGCACGTGGTGTCTGTTTCCAGATTGTTCCCGCTGATTTTCTCTGTGGAACTATATGCAAGACTGTTGCTGCCTGTTGCCACTTGTTCACACAGTGCCTCTGTGGCCTAGATCCCTGTAGTCATTCTCTTTCTGATATTTAGTCTACTTAGCCTTGTTCACATCAACCTGGGCACATACTCTTTTCAGAATGGTGTATATTTTAGTCTGGCAAAAGAACTTTCAAACAGCTTTGATTTAGCCATATTTACAAGTAAGTAGAATACAGAAGCTGAAGGGGGAGGGTCTTGTATAGGTAAATTCTTTGTAAATAACACATTTAATGATAACAACTGAATGAAGAAGTGAGAACTTACTTGGAGTGCTGCGTTCAGTTCTGGCCTTCCCAGTGCAAGGACTAGAGAGAGCCCAGTGCAGGACCACTGTGGTGTTAAAGGAATGGGAATATTTCCCATGTGAGGTAAAACTGAAGGAAACATTTTTTCTCTATGGGGTGACTGAACACTGGAACAAGTTGCTCACAGAAGTTGTGGTGTCTCCATCACTGGGGTTATTCAAAAGCCGTCTGGACATGATCCTTCACAGTTCACTTCAGGTGATCCTCTTTGAGCAGCAGACAGTAGGACAAGATGACTTCCAGAGGTCCTCTTACAGCCTCAACCATTCTGTGGTTCTGTGATTCTGAGAAAATCAAAGAAGCATATTTTAAGTGCACAGAATTCCTCAAACATTATTTAGGAAATAATCCAATTAAAAAGGAAATACAAAGGAGTGTGTTGGAATTAACTACTGAAAGCCTGAAAAGTGAATCAAAACTTGTATAGCATATTGACTACCAAGAGGGTTGGAAAGGCAGCAGAATGAATATATCTTGAGGCTGTCCCTCTTTATGTGCTCACATCTGAGCCTGTGCGCTAACTCTCTGTGACTGCTTTGTGGCAGAGCAAAAGAGTAATTGACATTCTAGTTAACATAGGCTGAAAAATGACCTTGATTCATCACTTTGTCCCTGCCCTAGCAGGGTACGAGGGTTAAAGAAGGTCACTTGATTCAAAATTTGCCAATATTGTATCCTATCAAACACCAACAAAATTACTGCAATACTTTAATTGTTGTGTTGTTTACTAGTTAATTAATTGAGGGAATTCATAGTCCAATATTAAAAGAGTTAGGACTTGTTTTCAGACACTAACCATTCTCTCTGTATCTTTTTTTTTAAACCAGTTTAACACCATGTAGTTTCAAATATCTATTCTGGACAATGCTCTGGCAAAAAAGACATAGTTGTGATGGCAAGATGCCTAGTTTTTGTCTTGCTGTGGTGTGACAGACTGGCATTTCTCTGTCAGTCTTATTTATATCTAAAAAAGGACTGGGTTTTGAGTCAGACACAGAAACGAAAGATAGCATCTGTAGAATAGACCTGGTTTTATTTTTTGCTGTGCTTGAATTCAAATTACTATATATTTCCCAGACTTTAGTATCCAGAGAACATTTAACACATGCAAATACTGAAAGAGGTAGAAATGCACAGCTCATTGTGTAGGTGGCTAGTGAGGCCTCACGTAACTGGTAAATTCAGCCAGAAGAGAATGAGGTGAATGCTTTTGTCAATAGAGTCACAATGCAAATAGTCAACAATATTGACATTTAAATTGTCATGGTTAGAAAGTTTGTGCAGATTACAGTGTATCAGCTTACATTTGTTGAATATAGCGTATATTTCCTTCCAAAATTGAAAGGGAGAATTCTCATTGTTTCTAACAGCGGATGTCATTCTGACATAAAATTTTGCAAGAAAGAGAATTTCTGAAAAACATCTTCTACTGTGGAACTGTGTTGAAAATGCTAAGCAAATTAAGAACCATGCAAGAAAATATTAGAATGTATTCTTATACACATATTATGTTTTTCTCTGTCTTTTAAAATTAGAAGAAATACTGTATTTTATGAAGTGAGTTGCATTTGGCAACCTGACTGGCTTCAGAAAAAAAAATGTAGTCACACAGAGATTGTTACACATGAACCTTGTAGGAAAAAAAAAATCAAAATTTGTATAGGTTACTAGGAAGGAAATATAAGCTACCTGAGAAACAAAATGGAGACTGTAGGAAACCTCTAAATCTTGAGCTTTCAGACAATAGATGATATAGAAAAGTAACATTGTAAGGAAATGGTTTGAAAATAAGTGATACACAACCATTATGAGTACTTGTAGAGGTAAGGTAGAAAAATTAACAAGTCTACTATCCACAGTAGTTAAAAGAAGTGACGCTTCTTAATGGTTTGACAGCATTGAATAACCAGTGAAAATATTTGGAATGTGTCTCCAAATCCTGGCTCTTCATTAAGTCAGGCACACTGGGAAGACCCAGAGGTAAGAAGTGTAGGCTGGAGAAATGGAAGAGGGGGTTGTTTCCTGCATTTACTGCCTGAAGTGCATGATTAGCATAATTAATCTATACTTTTTGCATTGGCCCAGAGAGGGAGTGATTCCTTGATGCAGCTGGTGAATAGAGAGACTGAGTAAACTAAAGAAGGTGATTGCTAATGCAGCTACTTTACAGCCTTTGTGAGTAGCAAGCAGGTGCTTTCAACCCATCATAGCTACGTATGTCTTGGGGAAAAGACAGGAATGTGATTTGACTGTTTATGGCCTGACCCATGTCCTGCAGAGCTCATAGATGGGAATGCAATGACTGCAGAAGTGGAGAGAGACTGGCTGCCTGATGGCAAAACTGGTGGAAAACAGTAGCTGATCAGTGTCTTTCTGCAGAAGCAAATTGTATTGCTCCTGGACATGAAGGAATCTGTCAGTTCAGACTTTCCCTGTTTCTGCTTTCTTTCATCTTTTTTCATTTCAAAAGCAAACTCTCTAAAGAACTTCATGTGGCAATGTATATTAAAAGCCAAGGATCAATTTTAAATACCAATGTCTTAGCAAACACACATGCAAGGGAGTAGTGCTGAAAGATCCTGAAGAGACTGCATTGAAAGGTCATTTCTTTATAATTTTTTTGAAGTCTTCCTTAGTACATATGAAAAACTAAAAAACTCTCTCTACTGTACACCTTCAGGAAAACCTCTATTTTACAGTTTTCAAAAGCAAGAAGAAAATTACAAATTTTACATTATTCAAAACACTCTGTTATTTTACAGAATATAAGTTTTGATATGTTTAGGTAGGGGGGTTTTGTTTGGATTTGGTTTTTGAGATTTTTTTTTTGTAATGAACAGGAAATAACAATTTTAGATTTCCATTGTAGAACTTTCAAATTTACAAATAACTGTAAAAAGGGAGGGGGAGTGCAATCCTCAGTGAAACTAGCTATTAGTTTGCTAATGCCTCAAGCTTGGAAGCTTATGTACATGTGGGAGGAAAGGCGGAAGATCAACACTGACATGAAAATAGTGAGTAAAAATCAAGACATTCCTTCAGAAGGTTCATTAAAAGACAGTAGCTGAAATATGCTTCTAATTTATGAAGAATAAAATTTGTCACTGAAACAATGTATAATTGCAGATTGTAACTTATTTTGCTTCACTAATTTTGATGCACTGCAGAATTAGTTAAGTGGTCTTTGTATGATACTGCACTGTGTATGGGTTTAGAGAACCAGCCTATAAAACATAAGGGAATTTTAAGGCAAGATGAATAGTGAGATGCAGACCAAGGTACTAATTTGAGCATGAAATATTCACTTTTATGTATGTAATTTTGGTCATTTAAGCATTTGTTTTCCTCAATAGCTTCTTGCTCTTTTAGTAGTACAACAGAAAATGTATTTAATGTGGGGTAATATGAAGGGATATTTTAGAAAAATTATAATTTTGATCTGGCACTAGCACAGTTTAGATTGAGAAAAAAGAATGTTAATGGATATTTTTCTGAAGAATGAAAAAGGAAGAGCACTCCCATGACTTACAGAAGGACCAGCGACTGATCCTGGCTTTGAGAAGTGACACAGATATGTACTAATAGAGCAAGTAGTATTTCATAGGTATAACTTGCTATGTCTTCACAGATTTTTTTTTTCAATTCTAGTATCATATCCCATAGAAAATCTTGCACCTTCTCATGGAAAAACCATATACTATTCATATATTCATGCAATTTCTTCCTTTATTTTAAAGGATTACTTTCTCAAGCAAGTGAAAGACTGATAAGATTTTAGGAGTTGCACTCTGGTATGAATAGTTGTCAAACACATAGTAATTCCTGCACCTCATTTACATCACAGAAAAAATTATGTGCATGTTAATTATATTGTTAAAAGTCAGGGCAGAACTTCCAGCCTACGAATACTGAAGTTATGCGCCCACAGCATTGTGACATAATTGATCAAAATAATATTTAGGGTCCTCTCAATGTGGATTCATTAGGTATTTATTTGAGTATCACTGATCATAATTATTTCATTTGGTATTCAGAAATGCCATATGTTTCACCATAGGTGTTCATGGACAATTAAAATAGATTGCTTCTTCCCTCTGTTGGACTCTTTGATGATACATTGATGCAAAATGCATTTGCAATGTCAGAGTCCCTCCCTGACTACCCTGCAACAAAAGGGCAGCTCTTCTACAACATCTGAATTAGTAACATAAAGCTTTTGCCCCACCTGAATAAATGGAAGGCTGTATTATTTGAAAAACAAAGGTAAAAAATATAAGAATAATTTTATTTTTCTATTTAAATAACGAAGGTGTGAAAGAATTTGGAATTGTGAGATAGACACAGAAAATGTTCACTTTCCAGTACTTTCTTTTTATAAAGAAATAATAATATGTCATATAGTTAAGACATGTTAGAAGATCATTTTAGGTTAAGAAAAAACCCAAACAGAATCAGAATTTGGGATCTTAGACTAGCTTTTGACTCAGCAAAAATCTGTTTAATTCTTGGTCTGTCTCCACGTACACAAGCTAAAGTACTTCTAATTGACAGGAAGCGAACTTCAGTACTTACACATACATTCCTGCCTGCCTCTCTCCTGAGTTTATACAGGTCAAAGGTAGAACAAGCAGAGCTTGATTATTGGTCACAGGTTGGGCTACTAGAAATGCTGATTTCTGTGCCAGAATGCTGCATGTTCCTGTTTGTATTGCCTTGCCACTGCTGAAACTAAACTTTCAGGGCTAGATAGATGATGAAATGTTGCCTTCTTCTCTTGTTGATTCTGGTTTGAGAAAGTAAACTCAAATTCTTTTTTGCTTCTGATATTTCCTGGGTAGGGATGAAAAAGAATTGATTAGGTCCAGTATATTCATTCTCTTATGTTCAGCGAAGTTATCTGGAGTTACTGAACATTTAAGAGGAAGTGTGGAAGCCTTTTCTGTACTTCCAAATTGCTTGAGCATTATGTGTCCCTAATGAATTTCATGTAATCATGCTTCCTTGGTCTAAAAGTAACTGGACAAAGTCTTCCTTTACGTAGATAAAGCATTCAACGTGATTAAACTTCTTCAGGCTATACGTGCATATATAAAAATATGTAAAAATTAAATTCACTTTTATTCTCATAGTTTAACTTCTTAAAAATAAAATGGTACCTTGACTGTCAATGATACAAACTGAAACACAAGTCTCAGGAAGCAAAGGCTTAAGCCAAATGGGAATGGTTTTGTAAAGCTACAATACTTCCCTTTGTTGCAGCGGTTGTGGCTGCTGACTGTGTGACTCGGGAACCACAGGGCCCATGGTCAGTTAACGTACTTGGTGGGCTGGCTCCAAGGCCTGACATCGCCCCCTAAGTCAGGGTGAGCTCCCACAAGCCCGTTCTGCCCTATGTTAACAGCTGTTTTTTGGTTGGCCCGTTGTACGTCCACTCCTTTTTATGTAAAGCCTGATGTATATTCATTTCTGCTGTTAAATATGTATAGTTTCTAGAAAGTTCTCTGTTGCTCTGTACCCCATTGGTCCTCTCTCCTTTGTCCCTCCCCTCTCCCCCCCCATTGGCTTACCAGTTGTCAGTCTGTGCTCCCTCCACCCCCTAGCCTTCTCCTGATTGGTTGTTGTTCCCCCTATAAAGCCCCTGGACCCTCCTCTGTTTTTGTCTTTGATCCCTGGATTGTCCTCAGAGTAAATCTTTGGAACCCCTACGGAAGATCTCTCTCAGCTCCTTTATTCCTTGTCGACATGTCTTCAGATTGCCTGCGAGGGTGTGTGTGCCTCCACCGCACCATGGATTGTGAGTGTGTGTGTGAGTGCCTCGGCGGCCTCACCTGTGCCCATTACGACAGTCGGCGACTCTGGGAGAGCCGATTTGGACGCAGGACGCTCGGGGAAGGCGCAGCACTGTCCACTTTTGGTGACACTGTGTGGTTGCATCATTCCTTAATCTTTCAAATATCTTTGCCTTTTTTTCAGCCTCATGTGGCTCAGGTTCAGGCTACAGCTTTCTGTTTCTTAAGCCATTGATCATATCTATTATCAAATAGATATTATTGTAACAGGGTTTTTAGTTGTACATAGCAACATTTCCTTTCCTCTACCACTGTAACTAAAAAGAGAATGGTAGCATATAAGAAATGTGTTTTCCCTTCAGTGAAGAACAATTCTGCAATTTCATCATGTTCTGGAGAAGTCATTCTTGGATTGCAAGGTATAATTAAAATACACTTTCAAATCTAGTTGTTAGACGCTGCTGAATTAACAGGAAAGAACAAAATTCTTTGTGAATTTCAGGTATCTCACCAGATCTTCCTTTTTCCCCCAATGGTTCCCTGAATAAACCTTCTGCCTACCTTTTTGTTTTTCCCAAAAGGAAATGCTGCAAGTTACGCTCTTATGTCTGCGTTCAAATGAATAAAGCTGCTTCATTAATAAGCGTACTGAATGATGGACACCATCATTAATTTAAATCTATTTATCATATTTTAGTCTTAATCTTAAGAAATTTCACAATCTTTCTAAACATGCTGTCAACCTATGAAAGGAGCATCCCTAATACTAAATTTTGACTTCAACCTGAGTGCTAAGTCTTCCAAGCCACTTGAGTTATTAAATAGAGTTCTGGTCCCTGTTTCTCAAAATGGAGGTGGTCTTGAACACTTTAGAGTGAAATTAAATATCAGATCACAGTTTAAATTTTTTTTTAAATTTGTATACTTTTAAGATTAGCCTGATCCCCAAAAGCAGAGAGATACAAAGGAAGTTAGGTGGGAAGAGACATCAGAAGTTACACATTTTGTATAACATCCCACTAGGATCAAGGCCAGCTGAGATCTAATTATTCAGGACCCTGCCTAATTGACAATAAAATTACCAGAAAGGGCTTCATGGACCCATAGGATGTCATGGAGTGCATTTCTCTACCTCAGCTGTCTGAAAATAAAACTGTGATGTTTTTGAATTATAAAATACTGTGCAAAAATTGTGTTAGTCCCACTAACACTTGTATAGATTAATATTGTACTTGAAATAGAAAGAAGATTGAAAAAAATCACCAGTACAAATTCAAAGACACCAAACAATGCTGGCAAGTGTTCAGAGACAGTCTATTTCTGACCAGTAATTAAAAAGAGGATGTTTGTGTTTATTGTTAAGATTACCTTCTTCCCCTCCTCCTTTCACACAGATTTACCCCAGGCACCAGTGCAGGCTGTGGGCTGACCTGCAGCAGAGCAGTTCTGTGAAGAATGACCTGGGGGCCTGGTGAACAACAAACTGTCCACGAGACACCAGTGCGGCCTTCTAGCCAAGCAGGCCCATGGTATCCTGGGGTGCATCAGGAAGAGCACTGCCAGCAGGTCAAGGAATCCTGTCCCTGGTGTCCCGTTCTGAGCTCCTCAGTCCTAGAGAGACATGGAGCTCAGCAGTGCTTTTATATACCAGCTTGAAACAATATTTTAAATGAAAAGGCTATAAATAAGTTTTTCTCTGAGTTTTTGGAGTGTTTTTAGCTTTTTTTCTTGTTTTTTCTGGTCTAAACCCATATATTTTGAGTGATAATTTGCCTGAAGCTGCCTATTGCTGTTAAACCTGAAGATTCTTAAAAGTAACCGATGCAGAGAGACTGCGTTTGTTTACTGAGGTCTACAATTGCCTGGCACCTGGAAAACAGAACAAAACATCATCTCACACATCATGTTAAATTCAGAATAGAGTTCTCGTCTGTATGATGTTTTTTGCACAGGTTCAAATTTAACAATATCAAGTTAACGATGAGTAAAAAATTAGGAGTAATAGACAAAAATGAACAGTAGAGTAAGAAGCTGGTTAACAAACTCTAAAAGAAATAAGCTGCAGCAGTTTTGCTTTCTGTATCCTGGTGAATATTGCTTAAAACCATACCTCTGGGAGAGAAAAATTCCCTATAGGATCATTGTTCTCCCCTGAGAGGCAGAGCTTCCCTGAGCTCAAAAATCCCACAAAAATTTCTTTCAATAAGAGGAGAGGAACAAATAGGGAGAGTCCTATGGTAATGAGTAATGTAATATCGCATTGCCTCTTCCCACTGAGGACAGAAAGAGAACATCAAGCCTGATTTGAAGAATTAGGAAGTCTGAGGCTGAAGCAGGATCTGAATTACTATTCTTGATATTTTGTCTTTGATATTTCAGCCAGTTCATCCTAATGATACAGAGTCATTTGTTTTACCCACTCTGGTGCCATCTTCACCAAATTTTTTTGGTATGGTGTTCTTGTTCTGTCCAGGACAGTGTAAATTTTTGCAGTAGACAGGTGGGTCTAGTATCTGAAGGTTATTCTACATCACCTCATGTCATTGCTGAGGGGTGGGGAAATGAGTCTCTTCCAGGCAAGGTAGCAGTGAGCTAGGGTAGGGTCAGGCTCTGCAGTGTGCATTTTGCATGAGAATCACTCCCTCTTTTCAACACTTTTGTTATTAATATTGTTGCTGTTACTGCTTGTTGTTGCTGCTGTTCGTTTGCTTACCTCATTGCTGTTCCCAGTAAATTGTTCTTATCTCAACCCCTGATCTTTATCCTTCGTTCTCCTCTCCATCCCACTGCAGGGGGAGGGCTGGGGAGCAAGCAAGCAGCAGTGTGGTTTGGAAAGTCTTAGTGTGAGATGTTTTTGCCATAAAGAAAAGTAAGGTCAAGGGATCTGTCCAGGTAATCCAGTTTTTAGGGGTAAAATGGCAGGATGGACACAGTCAGATTCCAATGGACATGGTCAACAAAATGCTGCCTTGTCCTCACCAACCAGCAAGGACACATCGACTTTCCTAGGGGCTGTGGGGTTTTGGAGGATGCATATTCCAGATTACAGTCAGATTGCAAACTCTCTCTATCGAGTGACCTGAAAGAAGAGTGGGCTACTGATGACAGGTGGATCGAGCTGCTGAGATTGAAGTGTTTCGGGTGGATCTGGACTGACCGTATAAGGGTGAATTATTTCTGGCTCAGTTGGCCTGTGACACCTCAGGTCATCAGAGAAAAAATACAACATACAGATGGGCTCATGATCTAGGGATATTCTTCAACCCATGATCTTTAGGTTTGTGCCTCCAATTCTCCTCTCCCACCACAGCAGAAGAGGGGGAAGCAAGCAAGCAGCATGTGGTTTGAAGAGTCTCAGTGGGGGCACTTAACTGGAGAGTATCATTCCTAAACCATGACACAAACAGAACACTAAAATCAAAGGGTGGCATGTCCACCAAAGGACTCCTTAGTTGTCCTACTTGAAGTTTATGTAATCCACATTAGCAATAACTACTGGTTGACCACAGTGTCACCACAAGGCCTACTGGAGAACAGTCATGTTTCATTAACTCTGCTCATTATTTCTTCATGTTATCACTCCAAGAACAATTGACAGCTATACATGACTCCATTCTGATATAAATACAACCACTCTGTTACTTACGAGTAATTTTACTCCCTTTTTTTTCTGTAATGCCATGAAACATCATGCTGCAAAACCCATTTAAGTCCTGATGTTGATTGTTCATCACCTCCTAAAATTTTGTGCATCCTTCCAGAAATCATCGCTTAAAGAGAGGTGAACACATAGGCAAAAGAATAAGCAAGCACAAAGGTGTTTAACATTTTGTTAATTGAAGTTCTCAGATCACTGATGCTCAATCTGTAAGTACCTAGTGGGAAGAAACTAAGAATTTAATGGAGAGTGATTACTGCTAAATATTGACAACGGAGCTGGCACTGCAGTCTGTATAAGGAGAGTAAGTCTAAATTTGTTTTTCACTTGGAATACAACTGCTTTTAGCTCTCATCTCTTTGAATGGCGGTGTGCGTACTTACTCTGAGATTTACTACAGAGGGTGTATGTTACGGTTACCCTTTATCTTCCTCGCTGTTCGTGGAGAACCCACTTAGTATTATATACAAAATAGTTGCATATATAAACACAAACATTCACCCACAGCACTGCCACCCGTACACACTACTTCTGAAACACCCATTGAAAGCACAGTAATTTATCAGTGTGGTCAAAACATAGTAGTCTCCAGAGTTAATATGACACTGGGCTACGAGAACATATATTAATAAAAATCAGTAGTTTGTATGTTTCATAAAAAATATATGTACATATCACCTGTGTCTGATATTACTTATACCAGAGTAAAAGATTTTAATAATTATTGTCATATAAGCATGACAGTGCATTCTCTGTGGTCTAAGTAAGAGCCACATATCAGTTGAAGGTATTTTTACTCCAAGGATGTGACCAGGCACTCATTTGCTCTGTTTCTAGCTTGTGTGGCTACATCATTGTCAGAATGTCTTTATATAACCTTTGTTTGTTGTTCCTTTTTTTGGTTGGGTGAGTTGGTGGGTGGGGTTTTTTTGGATTTTTGGGTTTTTTTGTTTTAATTTTTAGGTCAATGAATATAATTTGCTGTAGCAAAATATTGACTAAGGGTTTAAAGTCTAATCAATCATCTAGAGATGAAGACTCCTTTACACAAACATCCAACAGGAAGTAGCTCATGAGTGCTGGAAAACACAATTGCTTGCCTAATAATTAGTCACTATCTTTGTGGAACTGAGATATTACCTTCCTTAGTATTAGTTTGCTGGAATTCCCTGTAATAGGTGATCAAATCTAAACCCTTCCTCACCTGCCTTTTTAACCATGTGACTAACTGAACCATTACAGGCAGAATGGGACAGGCAAGAAGCCTAAAGCTACTACAAGGTCAAGGATCAAGTAAGAAGGACCAGCTTGTCATTGCACTCTCAAAGGGAAGGAAGTAACTAAGGAAGTCCAGTGCTTCCTAAGTTGTAGAGGATATTTTCAGACAGTCAGGCTTTTTTTAATATAGTTCCACATGCATTGTGAGTACATACATGCCATATACCTTTATAAATGCTGAATTTTGTGCAGGAATAACATATACGTATCATCTGTTATTAGGAAACAGCCATTTTTAGCACTGACTAGAACTAAAGAGTACACAGAATTCAATTTTTTTTTTCCTATTTTCTGTGGACTTACATTCTGGTTTTGTCTCTTGCTTTTGACATGTGTTAACTATCTGAAGTATGACTGAGAGATTAGCTGCACTGTTAGCATTCTGCTGCAGCTGTGATATTTTAAATCACTGCAGGGCTGGTCAAACAGACGAAGATATGTGCCTGTGCAAACATACACATATGCAATGGGAAATGCTCTTTTTGATGGGTGATATAACAGCGAGAAAGGCATACAGTCCCTGACCATTCCATCTTTTAATAATTGGCTCATTACTGCACAAATACAAAACGATTCTCATAATATTAAAAAAAAAAAATGTTTCTAGTTCATGTTTCTTTTGAATTTCTGGTTTGTCTCCTTTTCTGGTGTCATAAGTAACTATTCCCACCAATTCATCTGTGTTTCTTTCAGAATATGGCTAATTTAAATATTTATGTTTACTTTCCTTATAAACAAACATTACAAATTTATGTTAATTAACTGATATTCAGGTAATACTAAGTGTTTTTCCAGCAAAGTTTCCTTACTGCTCAGTAATATAATTTAAGAAGGGTTTATGACAATCTATGACTTCAAAAGAAGTAATTTGTGCAGTGAACCACACAAAATCCCTTTTGCTTCCATTCTAAAATCCACAGTTTATTGTGCACAACATTTCTGAAAGTCGTTTTTCACTCAGGGACTTTTGTGCCCTAAACAGGGATTGTACTGGCAAACCCAGACTTTTCCCTAGCATTAGTAAGCACTTTTAGATTTTCCTTTAAAGCTGCATGCTATGTTTTTCTAAGAATTTCTTTAAACAGCATCTTAACAAGAATTCAACTCGTTTTAGTGGATAGAAGGCAAATTCCCTTTAGACATGTATGTATGTGTGTGAATGTGAGTGCAATCTGTAAGTGTCAGACACCATGCTTTGAAACAGATGAGAGGTTCTAGATCTCTTGCTGTGCTAAACACACCCGTCCATGGGAATAGGAAGTTTTTTCCATGGGATATTGTCATGGTTTGAGCCTGGCCAGATGCCAGGCACCCATGGAAGCCACCTGCTCACTCCCCCCACAGCTGGACAGAGGAGAGGAAAAAAATTCAAAGCATTCGTGAGTTTGAGATAAGAATTACAGGAAAGGAGATCAGACATAAACAAGCTCAAACTTAAAAGATATGAAAGTAAATATATAACACTAATAGAAACAGAACAGGATCATGAGAAGTAAAATGAGCTTTTGGAGAACACCTTTTCCCCCCCACTCCCTCCTCCCAGCTCTACCTTCTACCCACATGGTGCAGGGAGACAGAGAATGGGGGTGTTTGGTCAGTTCATCACCTGTGGCTTCTTCCTACGCAAGAATTAGAACCGTCATACCCCATTACCCTGTGGGGTTCCCTCCGGGAGACAGTTCTTCATTAACTTCTCTGACGTGAGTCCATCTCACGAGCAACAGTGGCCCTCAAACTGCTGCGGCGTGGGTCACTCCTCCACAGGCTGCAGTCCTTTTCAAGCATCCCCCTGCTCCAGTGTGGGCCTGTCCACGGGCTGCAGGTGGATCTCTGCACCCCTGTGGTCCTCCATGGGCTGCAGGGGCACAGCTGCTTCACCATGGCCTTCACCACCAGCTGCAGAGGAATCTCGGCTCCGGCTCCTGCACCTCCTCCCACTCCTTCCCAACTGACCTTGGTGCCTCCATGTTGTCTTCTGCTCACATCTTCTCACTCCTCCCCCCTGGCTGGAATTAAAACTGCACCACCAGGATGGTTTTGAATTCCTTCTTAAATCTGTTATCACAGAGACTTTACCACTACTTCTAAGTGGCCAGTGGCATGTCCATCTTTGCAGCCAGACAGAGATTGGCTCTGCAGGAGATGATGGTGGGGCTTCTAGAGGTTCTTCACAGAAGCCACCCCTGTAGCCCCCCCTGCTACCAAAAACCAGGCCTTGCAAATCTACAAGTGCGCTGTACATGTACAGCCTTCCTCAGCAGGTTTGTTTTACACTCTTAAAAAAACCCAACCTGTCTCTTCTTCAACTGGGTAGGAACAACATTTACCGGGAGCAGGGGGTGAGGAGAGAGAAGGTAAAGTTGAGAGTATAATCCAAATTCAGGTAATTGCCTTCAGAACAGCTGGTGAATTGAGACTGAGAATTATGGAAAGATTTTGTTTTGGAGAGTACATTTCCACCTTATCGTTCTCAAGTGAAATTCCTTTTATCACTGATGCCATCGGAGGTAGCATTGTATGATGTGATCTGCTCTACAGAAAACAAGGCTGTCAGACATTTACACAAAGGGCTTCTCTTAGACATGTTGGGTCTGTCACCAAATCTCCAAAATATCAGAATAAGACTCATTAACACTAATTTGGTGTTAAAGAGGACATCGTTTATTCAGGTTCTATGGGACCTGCTCTCTGCTAAAAGTTTCACAGGCACAGTAAAAACCAAATTAACCCTTTTTGTATCAGTTCCAACAAGTCCATCTGTTCCTACACTTCAAATAACTGTCCAAGGTGTTTGGAAGGACACCGCAGAAAAACCATGTGGTTCAGAGACAGCAACAGTGGTACTGATTTCCCCTGTGCAATACGGTAAGATATTGGTGTATAGCATTTCTTCCTTCAGAAGAAAGCTGTATTTTTTTGTGCATGGACTCAGGATTCAATTCATTTCCTCTAACAGATATCCAAGAAACAAAGCAGGAATAAGTGAAGCAGGTTGATAAGAAAGTTTGAAGGTATAGATAGAACAAGAAATGGTTTTCCTACCCTGTAAAATACGCAGACTTTGGGGAGAAAACAAAGAAAAGCCAGACCAAGAAATATAGGCTTGCATTTCACTCTAGAGGTTAGAGAAGACTATTGCAAGAATTTTTCAATGCTTGGTTTTTTGGTTTGGGAGTTGTTTTTTATTGCTAGTTTAGTGGATTCTTTAACAGGGAAAAAGACAGAACAATGCAGAATGTATAGGTTTTACAGCAATGCAGCATGTATAGAGTTTATTAGTCTTGGATATTTCAGGGATTTTCTCATCTCAAGCAAGTATGATTTCATGGAACTCCACTGCTCCATCTGGACTTACTGATAGGATTGCTCCATCCTTAATGGATGCTTTTGCATAAAAGAGGAATCATCCGTTAACAGAAGATGATTTGCTCATGGTGCAAGACAGAGTCTTACTCTAATTGGGTGTAGTAGATAACTGACCTGATGTACCCACAGGTTCTTAAGGCAGCTCTTGAACTGTTCTAGGGACAAGGAGGGATGGTTGCTCTGCATAATTAAAATTTCCACTACTTACTTAATAATTTCATGATTACAACTACCGTATCACTACAAATTATGGTGCTAGTGCACCATATTTTTCTCATGAAGTTACATTGCAAAAAAAATTCTAACTTCATGCAAGATAAATTGCATTGCTGACAGCTCAAAATAATTCCCCAGTGGCACTGAATGCTTGTTCAAAATAATGCATTGTGTGTAAATGTAATATTAGTAAACTAAGCCAAATGAGAGATGATTTTTTGAGAATTGCAAAGCAGGCGTCATATGTTCCTATTCCTCATGCATTTGTTTCTTCTTTTGACTGGCTTTTCAATTTTAGAATAATTAATATTTTGACAGCTCATTTGCCATTAAGATAACTATATTTTTTAAAGTATAACTATTTTTAATAAATAGAATTTTATGTTTGCAGGCTTGCAGACTTCTTCTACATCATCCATAGGTAGAAGTTGATGGGAATTAGAAGAGACTGAATGAAAGTTGGAAAATTTCAGCAAGTCTTACTGCAGTTAGTTTGAACTACAAAAATTAAATTAAAGGTCAGAAATTAAACTTTGCCCTTAATCTTTGTAGTTCCACAGTGTTAGTTCTTGTAAGACAATTAGCAGCCCTGAGGTATCCCAGAAGATTGATGGAAGTCCCAGCACACTGGCACATTTAAAACCAAGCTGCACTAGAAAATGTGTTTGTAAGAAGCAGAGTTCATGGGCAGTTGAGTTGGTTAAGCTAATGGAGCTTTTGTCTTCCTCTCTTTCATTTTCATCTTTAAATTCTGTGAACTCAAGGTAAATGTCAACTGCATTGTGAAGGATTTAATCCTCAAAAATGGGATTTGCCCTGACTATTAATTCATACCATGTTATGATAGAGTATAACCACTATGTAAGTGAATCCACTTTTCCCTTACAGTCCTGTTAGGACAAAGACAGAATCCACCCATTTAAAAGCAATGGGAGGCCTTTGACATATTTCTGGGCGCTTTATACATGAGATACAATCATGAATTTCACCAAGACAGTACTGACATTTATTTCTCACAAAAGGCAAAAGGATGTACAGCTGTCTGGAGATAGATATATTTTCTTCCCTCGCTTTCATAAAGATTTCAGGGCACCAAATGCCCAAAGACCTTTCCACCCTCAGAAGTGTGGAAGGTATCCAGTCCTCTTGTTATATGTATATATATGTATACATATAGGGGATCTTCAGGAGAAAAAAATCCTGGGATATTTTAGGGACTGACTTGACAATGCTGAACAAACAAATAATTATACCTTTTCAAAAGCAGTCTGACTTCAAAGTTTCTCAGAGGGCACTATATTCGCATTAAATTTCAACACAACAAAATTATCTACTTAAATCTTAGCTTGTTAAATTCTCTTTATAAATGCCATCAGATAACTGCACAATTAAAACAAATACTCGTGTTAATGCAGGATAAACTGTAAGCAGAGGTGCAACATGCTATAAAGCAAGATAAGGCAAAAAGGCAACTCTTACATGTGTAAATTAGGATCAGAGAAATGTTAATTATCATTAAAACATTTTTTATTTTTTATTTTCATTCTAAGAAACAACACTAACTGGATAAAACTTGAAAACAAGCACAATGTTTAACCAGCATTTAGCATTAAATGAAGATTCCGGAGAAAATTTCTGAGACCAGTGAAGTCCAGAACGAAAGTAGGTGAAGAACAGCTAGATGAAGACAAAACCCCTATTAGTAATATCAGGAATATTTTTACTTGTGTTTTCTCCACTGTGGTTGAAGGAACATTAGCAACTGGTAGCCCTTACCTGTAGAACAACAGAAGAAATATAAATAGCAACTTAACTATGATAAGGTTTATTATATGATACGTAGAAGACAATAAAATTCCAAAGAAAGAATGTAAAGTCTGCTCTGTCTCAGTCATGCTAGAGATAATATCCTTTCCCTGGAGAACAAGCCTCTCTGCACTTACCTACAACATAATCCAACTCATCACAGAATAAATAGATTGGAATATACCTCCTGATATGATCTAGTCCAACCTCCTCCTTTTCAGGTGTCAAGAAAATTACTGACAGAGAAAATGATACAGATAAAATAATTGTTGCTAATAATAATAATTAATATTATTATTGTTACTATTATTGTTACTGTTATTACTATTACTATTATTACATTATATTCACTGACAAGTCTGCTCAAAATGATAAGATAATTTGATGTCTCTTGATTTTTTTGACTAAAATGTCCACTTTACTCAGCAGAAGCTTGGTTTTGAGTATGTTTTTACCTACATAATATCAAGATCTCTTTATTTAAATAATAAAACACATATTTTTTAATATTATGGAGCTATAATATAATCTCTAATTTCTGATTGGAGATTATTTTAGGTGCTTAATTTTTACTTTCTTTAATTGGTAGAAATGTGGATGAAATTTATTCCAAGATACCGATAAAATTCATTATCTTTGGTTCCTTATACTCTCTGTCTTCCCTTGATTTATGACCTTAGAAAGATTTTAACTTCCTCCCAAACTCCATTTTTGAAGTTCAGTTGCAGGTTGTCAAATACAGACTTTTGTTCTACGGCATTCTTCTAAGTCACTCAAATGCAATAAAAGTTTAAGTCAAATTTTCTGATTTTGGATTTTCCTTCTGTATTACCTCCATTGAGACTAAACTGCTCTTATCTCTATCTATGGGCTATTTACCAAACTGCTTTTATTATTATTTATAATCTCAAGGAGATGAGACGTATTCACCAAAAAAAACCACTTAAGATGCCCTTCTTGAAGATAATTTTAAAATTAGAATAATGAGCTGCTTCTTAAACAAAGTCAGTTTGCATCTCATTGAACTAAATCTTTGAAAAGATAGGTACCAGCCTCTGGAAGCCAGTGAGACACTGGTAGAACATTCATATGATGCAGCACAAATTATCACCAGCAGCAGATCGTGGTCAAACTCTGATAAGATGCACTATTCTGAGAGCAAAGTTTTAATAAAGACACAGAGAAAGAAATAAAGAAATAAAGAAAACAGAGAAGAAGGAAGAGTTGTATGATGTTTAATTTCAAAAGAGTTACATTTAGGTAAACCATCATCCATAAAGATTCACTTCTAGGAAAGTAGAGGTACTGGGATTATACTCCTTGTGACTCTCATGAGCTATAGGGCGCTTTGGAGTGTGGCTTCAGTCAGTCACATTGAAGTTGTATTATGTCAATGTATGTTAATATTTAGTATTAAAGAGTCTTGAATTTTGCCCTAGAATTAGTGAGGGCAACTGAATGGCAGTTTATTCTTTTCGGTGGGAGGGAAAGCAAGTATACAGAAAAAGGAAGAAAGATAGCATAGAGTGACGTTCCAGGAGTTAGAACATATGAGGATGCTAAAAAAATGCTTATAATGACATACATGAAAGTCTTATATAACATGAAAGTTATGCTTTATTCCAGTTTTTCCCCCCTTAATTTCTTTGATTGAAATGTAAAATCACTTATTTGTAAGAAGGTGCCACACCTTTTAGATAAATTTTAACAATAGCTAGTATGTATTAAAGACTAAACATGACAGCCCAACAGGGACAAGGACAAGGATGCTATTGTCCAGCCAGTAGCAAGGCTGAGACACCACAGGAACATAAATATGTGGCCAGCCACACATATTAGACAGACATGCAATGCACTCACACAAACACAAACAGCAACAATAGCATCACCCTGTTCTTCTCTCTGGCTAGCGGGATAGAGGTCCACTCATGAAAAGTGTACGTACATTTGTACAATGCAGAGCCCTTCAGCAGTGAGCTTTAAACCCTTGATGCATCCAGTAGCACCCACTAGGTCCCAGTATCCCACAAATAACTACTGAGAAGTCTTGTACAGTCCAAGGAGGCTCTTCCCCTGCGTACAATAATGTGTGCCCTCCTCTTCTCAGTCCCAAAGTGACCTAGAGAGCTGTTCTTGATGACTTGCTATGATCTCCAGAACCTGGCGTGTCTTGTGATAGGCCTGGTGGGAGCAAAGGCAGCCTATTTTTTCAGGGAAGGCTACTTTACTTTCCAGGTAATTGAAGACCAGGTTTTCATCGTAATGGAACAATTTTACCATTCTGTTGTGTGATATTGGTATCAGAATTAAAAAATAAATTATCCCACCATGTGAGTAATTCGATCTTCTAGTACAGTGATTTCTTAAAAGATCGGGAGCATCTCACAAGCAAATTATAGAATGACTCTCATACAAATAAAACCTTGCAAAATATTTTCTTTAACTTCTGAGCTTTAGTTGAGATTACATTAAAAATCATGAAGTAAACAAACACTTAAATCTTTACTCTGAAGGTGTTGCTGACTATCACAAAGCTTTGGCAATTGTGCTGTAAGTATTTGGACTCTGAGTGTTGCTTGCAAACTTCTGAGAAGGAAAGTGTAGAAAGTATTACCTTTTACAGAAAAAGCTATCTGGACTTTGCTAGTCAGAATATAGGCAATAAAGTCTTGTGATACTTTGTTGGTTTACAATGTTTGACAGCAAGATGTGCATAAACAGATAGAAAATATTTTGGGCAGAAACTTCTGAAGCTGGACTCTTTCCATATATTATTTTGGAGTAACTCTTGTTGAATGGGGCCACTTTTAGTTCTGAACTAATGGAAGAATAATGGTGTTGTCAAATGAAGATAATGTAAATGACCTACTGTTAATAGAATAAAACACAAGTAAACTCACTTAACTCTGTGCAGTTAGATAATTTGGATACTAAATAAGCATGTTTGAGGAACAGGTTTTTCTCTCAAGTAGTAATTTAGGAAAATCTTTGTCATACAGTCTTTCTCAGGAAACTTCCAACTCATTCCAGCTTAAGTACACCTATGATAACCTTAGCATGATTGGTTGGCAATTATTTTGGCAATGTTATCCAGGAGAGATAAGTTGATTGTTGATTTAGCTGATCTGGTTGATTTGCAGCAGTCTAATTAAGAATATTGTTTGAAATATTTCTAAATCTTTGTTTACTCTATGGATTTTACCAAGCTGTCTATAAATGGGACTTAGATTTGGTATAGTTAAACTAATAGCAGTGCAGGAAGATTCAGATCTCGTTTACTGAAATTCTTTAAAATCCTGAATAGAAATTAATGATAGAAAAAGATGGTCATGTTAGTGTGCGCTGGTTTCAAAAAACAGCTGCGAATTAAACCCCAAATAAGCTGCTCCCCTTTCCCCCACCTTGCTCTGGTGAGAGAGGGGCAGAAGCAGAGACTTGAGTTCAGATAACAATCTACAGAAAACAAACTGCAATGGAATGAGAAACACACAGTAACGGCAGCAATATTAGTAGCAAAAATATTCAAAATAAAACGTACTTTAAATGCAAAAGATGTTCACAACCTGAACTCAGTTCCACGTGGCCGCCAAGACAAAGACAAGACGGTGGTCGCTCTCCCCAGCCAGCATTCCTGTTCCTGAGCCCGAGCCAACAAAAACCAGACAGAATTGTCCACGTTGTGTCACCCACTTCCCAGACCACTGGGCTAAGTTGTGGTCAGCAGTATCCAGCTCGGCTCAGCTCCTTTCTGCTCCATTTGGGTTGGGCTCCTCTCCTCTTGGCTGGGGCTCAGGGCTTGCCTCCAGCACTCTGTGCCCATGGCCACTAAGTGCACCAGGGCCGCAGCTCGTGTGCACTCCACTGGGCTCAGCTGTGTTTGGCACTTGGAGTTGTGCTCTTCCTAAGGGACAGGAAGGGATGGGCAGCGGTGGGAATGGGACAAAATCCGCAGTGTTGGTCCTGGCAACTTCCCCAAGACAGAAAAGGAACAAAATGGTGCTGCTTCCAGTGTGCATTCATTTTTAAATTCCCCCGGAAGCTATGCCCACCTGTGATGAAATGCATGGTGTAGAATAGCAACCTAGCCACACCCAGGTAGCTCTAGGCTCTGCCTCTTCTCAGAACCTGCAAGCAAAACTAGGACATTGCGCCATTCGGCTTTACTAGGTGTTGCAGACTTAAATAATAAGCTTTAATAAAATCACATGTTGCAGGTGTCAAAGCTTCTCTAAAGGAAAAGTAGATAAAGTTAATTTATTGTATGATGCTGGCTACTTCTAGTCTGAGTATTTGAAAACGATTAATTTTCAAAAAATCCCTGTAGACATGTGTTTGTTTCAAATCTTTTTAATAATAAACTTGTGTTATTTATGTGGGTTACTATTCAGAATGCACTCCTCAGACCTGATTTTCAACTCAGTTGTAATTGCAGTAAGCTGAAGAATATAAGAAAATTATTATAGCTTTGCTGTGATCATTACTAGAACTGATTTATAAGAGCTAAAAAGTTCTATATAACATAACTGATAAAATTAAATATGAATATGGAGTTTTTATACTATGAAGTCCTAAATTTCACAGGCCTATCAGTGTAACAATTATATTTTATCTATCTAGTTTCTTAGTGAGAAGTCAACTCCAAACAAAATACCAACAAAGTGATAAAACATTGTCTAATGCTCACAGTTAAAATTCCTATTTAATTAGAATGCCAAAAAAACCCATATACTTTGGTTTGATTTTATTTTTTTGCTGCCATATCAGAGGTTATGAAAAGGTCATTAACCTTTTTTCATAGAGTTTAGACCAGTTCTGTGCTCTTCTGATCCGAGAATCTTGAAACAAATGATCTTTTGTACTTGCATCTTAGCATTTGTTGTGTTCATTTATTAAGGACTGGTCATTAAAAGGAAAAAAGGAAAAAACCAAGCCAGATATTTCAATCTGAGTTCAGCAAAAGTTAATCAACTGGGCAGTTTACAAAAAACTGTATTGATTTCTACCATGTTGTCTAGCATGAGGCCTCCGAATTGGAGAAGTTAAAGCAATCTGAGGACACATATTATAGTTTTGCAGTGCATCAGTCCAAGTCTCAATGTAAAGATTTAGCTCATTTCACACTGTATGGAAAATGTTTTTGATATATTTATGTCTTGCAGCTAAGCTTTTACATTTTAAATATTCATGTTCAAAACTTGATTTCAGCCAAAGTATTTTTAGGTAATATTTTAGGGTAATTTGAATTTTAAATTTATGTTATTTTTACCATATTGTGTGGAAGTTAGATAGGCTGGTCCATGTCATATGTAACACAACTGTGTTCTCTTGGTCACTCAAAGGTCTATGCAAGAATGAGGACTGATGCATCCATAGTAACTGATCAAATATTTACAAGTGGGACCAATCTCTTGTGTTAGGGAACTCTCTGATTAAAAGAGAAGGGATTTTAGTTTTTTGGTAGGTACAATTTTACTTTATTTCTCACAGGAACTGCTATGAATTTTTTTCCTCTTCTTCCCGTGAATAAGCATCTGCATTAGTCAGCTCTGTAGTCTCCTGTATTGACTCACTACCTTAAAGCTTCCCAAGGCAATTACTTGTCTGTATGTCACAACTGATACTCCCAAGCACTCTGACATTTCATCTATTGAAATGACTACAGTAAGTGTGTCTCTGAGGAAGATAAGAGTTTTCATCTTACTAATGCAAAAATATCATATCATTTTGGCAAATCAGATATGTCCTGCTGTTAAAAGAGCTGTTTTCCATTGCATACCTTATGATTCCATGAAGAAAGTCATGTACAAAGGGATGTGAGTGAATTACAGCAAAAGAAGCTACATAATCTGCAACCATCACCTCTTTTAGAAATCTATTTTCTCACCTTTTCAGTCATAATTTTGTGTACAAAAGGCACAGTCTGAGATACAAATATGAATGAAAGTCTGGGAACCATGGAATCATAGAATGGTTTGGGATGGGAGGGACCTCAGATTTTCTAGTTCCAACCCCCCTGCCATGGGCAGGGATGCCTCCCACTAGGCTGGGCTGCCCCATCCAATAGGCCTTGAATACTTCCAGGGATGTGGCACTGATAACATCTCTGAGCAACTTGTGCCAGTGCCTCACCAGCCCCACAGTAAATAATTTTTGCCTAATATCTGATCTAAATCTGCTCTCTTTCAGTTTGAAGCCATTACATCTTGTGCTCTCACTACCTGTGCTTATAATTTATCCCTCTCTAAATAGCCAACCTCTTTTAGGTACTAGAAAACTGCTATAAGGTCTCCCCAGAGCCTTCTCTTCTCCCGGCTGAAAAGCCTGAACTCACTCAGCCTGTCTTTGTATGAGAGGTTCTCCAGCTCTCTGATAATTTTCAGGGCCTTCCCTGGACTTGCTGCAGTAGGCCTTCTTGTGCTGAGGACCCCAGAACTGGATGCAGCACTCCAGGTGAGGTCTCAGGAGACCTGAGTAGTGGGGGAGAACCACCTCCCTCAATTTGCTGAATACATTTTTTTGAGGCTTTCTGTGCTGCAAGTGTATGTTTCCAGGAGATGGTGGACCCTTCTCGTCCACCAAAATCCTCAGTCTTTCTCCCTAGGGCTGCTCTCAATCCAGCCTCTGTCCTCCCTGTATTTGTGTTTGGGATTGCCCTGACCCAGGTGCAGAACCTTGCACTTGGACTTGTTGAACTCCATGAGATTTGCATCGGCCCACCCCTCAAGCCTGTCAAGGTCCCTCTGAATGGCATTCCTTCCCACCAACATGTCAACTGCACCACACAGCATGGTGTCTACATCACTACATCAAACGTGTTGAGAGTACACTTAGTCCCATGGTCCATGTTGCTGAAAAAGATGTTAAACAGGGTTAGACTCAATACTGACCCCTGAGGGACAGCACTTTCACAGGTCCCCACCAAGACATCAAGCCATTGACCACACCTCCTTTGAGTGTGACCATATAGCCCATTCCTTACCCACCGAGTGGTCCATCTGCCAAATAAATGTCTCTCCAGATGAGAGACAAGGATTTTGTGTGGAACAGTGTCAAATATTTTGACTTGGAACTCTTTGTTTGAATCTGCCAAAAGTGGGTCTTGTGTGACTCCTGTTACAAAATCAGATTTTTCTAATTTCAGCGTCACTACTGTAATGGCCATAAACTGAAATAATTTGGACTTGAACCAGGTGGGTTTCTTGTTGACTTGTTTTTGTTTGAGGGGAGTGGTGGTGGTGTCGTTAGGGTTTGGTTTCCTTTCTTAAATGTCAGAAGAATATCTCTTCACAGAATTTTAGCTGTGCAGCAACCCATCCATTCCCCAGTGCTGAAATGAATTTCTCATGGGGAAATAAATTTATCTTGGGGATATGAAGTGTCTTTTGGAAGAATGTGGGCAGCTGTAAATGGTTAAGATTCCAACATACATTGAGTCCACTGGATTGTTCAGTTACAAGCACACCTTTTTGTTCAACTGTGAACAAAATCTTCCAACATTGATACCTAGTAAATTCTGTTTTATGAAAACCATCACTGTTTTATGGCATATTTATGTCATAAATATGTATTTTCAGAAGGAAATTACAAGAGGAAGAATTTATGATATCATTAACCTGGAGTTTGTTTAGACTGCTGAGGACAGTTGTGAAAGTGGCAATGGAAGGGGAGAAGCTAGCATGGAAAAAATGTTGAGAATGTGGGAGGAAATGAAGACAGAAGCAATGATTTCAGAATGAGCAGACTCTTGTTCTATGGAGGAGACAGGCCAGAAGAATTAGAAATGAAAAAAGCATGGTGAAAAGAGAGGAAGATTTTTACAACACAGTCTCAGACTGGTTACACAGTGAAGGGAAAATGGGCCAAGGAGCCAGAATAGGGAGCATTACATGTTGGTGAACAGAGGAGAAAAATGAAATCTATTAGATGGCAGATAAAGAAAAGTTGAAAAGTAACAATTATTTTTTACTCATTTTTGTCTTCAGAGTGAGGACAAGACCTGTAAATGTAACTCTGTTGCATTTTTGTAGTTCATCATTTCAGATGACAGCAAGCTACTTGCTACCTACCAACAAATGTTTTTTATCCATCATTAGGTAAATAAAACCTGGGAGAAGAAACATAGAGACTAGTATAAAGAAAAAGCATCCTGGAGAACAAGAATGTTGAACTAAGTTTAAATCAACATACTTCTTTTTGTAGTGGTTCCAAGTAGAATACTGAGGAAAATAATTTAAATTAAATTTATCTTTCCTGAGCAAAACAAGCTTGTGTCAACATCACAGTTAATACATAGAGCAGAATTATTTCATTTAAATAACAGACTTGCATCTAAGAAATACCTGTGTGAGAGCAATGGCTAAATAGCAGACATGAAATAAAATGTCTGACAGATGATTCTGATATTCATCTCTATAAGCAGATGTCTCCACTATAAACAGTATACTTAAAGCACAGTCCATAACTTTGTACAGAGGCTATGTTATGGAGTCTACTAAGGCTGCTGAGAGAACCCATATTGTTGTAAGAGCTACTTCAAATCTGGACACCTGTGCTGGAGAGGACACTGCATTGCACTGTACTATTTTTGACTTTGTACGCTCATGAAGACAAGGAAGGAAAGGACAGATTTTTTAAGGTAGTCAGGTACCCAAATTCTGTTTAAATCAGTTCTTAACACCTTCAAAAGGTGATCTTCTCTGCAAACTAATACTAACTAGCCTGTTTTTGGAGGGAATGATGGAGGAAATTATGTTATCAGGTACATGTATAGCTTTTATTGACTATAATGAACATGCACTACAGTGGGACAGGGTAGGAGAGCAGGAAGTTGGAAGAAAGGGAATACAAGTAGCACTGCTGTGAGTACAAATTTCATCTTCAGATAATCTCCCTGAGCTGGGTGATAATTTGCAGCCGAATCTTTGTGTTACTGTCTAAATTAAGATTATGTTTGCTCTAGGTATGTGATACAGAGTTGTCCCCTTAGTTTCCGTGGCCTTTTAAAATATGACTGCACTAGGGGATTTATTGTGAGTTTTGGCACACACTATCTTTTTATCTTTTTATTGTTAATTACAGAAAGTCAGGCAATAAAGTCTGAAAATTATCCTTTCTGGCATTTGACTGTAACGTTTTGTTTTTTTTTTTTGGTCAGCTTCATGTTTGCCTCTAGCTGTGACAAACTGGGATGCTGCTTCTGTTTTACTGCTGGCTTCACTTCCCTTTGATTCTATGAATCTTTTCAACATACTAGTGGGTTTTAGATTTTAGATTTTTCAAGGTTTGTTATAACCAGAACCAGTCTCTTGATTACTTGAGAAATAGCTCTATTTGTTTGTGAATCTATTCCTTTGAATTTGCAATGATAACAATATTTTTGTTTTCTACATATATGTTTCTTTGAAAGTAGAGGGTAGATTTTAATCTTTGTCTCATACAAAACTTGTATTTGGAAAGTATAACAAACAAGGAAACAAACAAAATCACAGGCCACAAATTTTGTACCCAGATTAGAATTCAAGAGTTCTGTTACTATAGGGCTGTCAAAACTCTGACTTTCGTTTTAAATTATGCTTGGATCTGAAGTTACAAATCAGTTTCACTGAACTTTCTGACCTCTGTCTTCCTCTTGAATGTACTGTAAGGCTAAACAAAATCTTATTTTAAAACATATTAAAGAAACTTTCTTCAATGGCAGCAAAAGGGGACTTTTTTGCTTTAAATTTCAGAGTTATGCAAAGCTTTCACAAAGGCTTGTAGTTATGAAAGTAGTATGTTTACAGGATGCAGACACATATGAAAAGACCATTTCTCACAGTGTGCTCAAGTAACCCATCAGTGGCAGTCACACACTGGTAATAAAAGCCAAATAAACATCTGTAAGTGAGAAAATAGAGTGCTAGTAGCTTCATGTTCCAAGATCACTTATCTCTATCAGCTGACATACTCTTAATACATTTAAGTGGTATATTGCAGTCTATCAAGTTGCCCCACCCTACAGCTTATAATTTTGAGCTCATCACATTAATCTTTCCATTTTAATATTGCTTACAATATTGCTTTAATTCATTCTAGAGATATTTTTGCACACATATATGCACTAACTTTTCAGAATTACTACATTACATTACATTACATGACAATACAATCAATGTCTATTAGTTTGATTAATTTGTCAAGGTTTCACATTAGCTTACAATTACTATTTTATTTAGATGTTAGCATGCATAAAAATTCAACAATATTCCCTTCTATGACAGAAATTTATCTGCTATTTATTTTGTAATAAGGTAATTAGTCGATGTAATTAATGAAAAATTTACATTTGTATATATAGGAGCTTAATACATGACAAATGAAAAAGTCCTTGCTTTGGGATTTTACAATGCACTTACATCATTGAAACACAACTGTATTGGTACCCAGAAGTGGAATCATAATATTTAAGAAATGAAATATGATGAATCATCCAGTTAATTCAAGCACAGATAAATGGCAATTACTGTAGTTTAAGATATATTTTCAAAGCTGGGAAGAGGTTTAGCCTCCAGGTACCCAGTGATTTTAATGGGAGTTGCATAGTGCAATCCCTTCACACCGCTTTGAAAGATTGCCTCTCGGTCTAATGGGTTGCCATTAAAACTATCAAGTAAAACTCATGGGACATGAAAGCTTCTCCATCTTTTTGGCACATTCCTCTATGGAAAAATCCAGGTCTGGAAGGGAAGAAAAACCACCACCTCCAACAAGAAAAATCCTTTTAATTTAAATGGTTTTGCTTTCCCAAAATGAAAGAGCCATGCTTTTTACTGCTTAACATGCTATTTTTTTATGCCTGTCCCATTATTTGGGGTTATACTAATTGCAGCTAGTTCATGGATTTTCTGACAAGATTTTCTTAATATAGACGAGTCCTAACTATATTAAAAATATGTGGTGAATTATGGGAAACTTCTTCACTGTAACAGAATGCCAGTTATATTAAAATCATTCAGCAGATATTTCCATCCGAAACCAAAGTTACAGGTAGAAAACTGCCATGATACCTTGCAGCTTTGAGTTTTGGGTTCCTGGGACTTCAGCTTTGCTCCTAGCAAGCCTTAAATCACTCCCTTCTCAGGAACATTTACCTCCTGGTGTCTTAAGACAGTTTCTCCATGATCCACCTGTTTTCAAAACCAGTGTTAAAAAACACTGTAAATCTAAATTCTGAGACTCCTTCAAGTTCCTACCTGCCTGCAAATAATGCCGTTGTTTTGAAATAGAGAAGTCATATGCACAGAATTAGCCATAAAGAAACTTTCTGACTAAATGAACTATTTTTATTTCCCAAATTTCAAAAAGAAAAGCAATGTCAGATCCCAGTATGGTCTACTTAGGCTTTTGTGGTGTTCATGCTTTTAAACCATCTATATGACAATAAAGATGTCAGCCAATTTTGTGGAGCTGCCAGCTGGAATGAGATAACAATTTGCGGACTAAATGATAACTGTATTAGAAAATGTAATATAGTTATATATGGGGTTAAAAAAGAGTGTCCACATCCTGCAGTTCTGATAAATGTTGACAGCAGCTCAGATGGAATAAAACTGAAAGGACAAGCATTAACTTGACTCTCCTGTCTTCTCATGATAACACTCTTCATCTGAGACGGGCTAAACAGAACAGATTACATAGTAGTGTGATTTAAGAATGACTCTCTGAAGGGAATCTTGCAATACTTTATCTTCAAAGAATTCCCCATCCTACTATTTTCTTGTGAGATGTCACTTTACCCCACAATTAAAATGCTTAATGTTTGCATGTATCTGGGAAGTGGGAGGGTGTGAAATGATATAAGAAACAAAGAGAATTTGAGCACCTAAAATGTTAGAATTAATCTGAAAAAAACATATGGGAATGACTAAAACAAAATTCATTCCTTCCTCCCCAAGCCTCTTATTCCACAAAATAATTATAATAGTAACAACAAAAATAATAAATCAAACTTGTGAAAGGAAACCTATCACTGGACAACCTTAGGAGCTGATGGCAGAGGCCTCATGAGTTATTACAAGTCATTTCCCAGAAGCCACTTAACCTGAGAGATCAGAGAGAGCTGGGTTCTTAGTGTTGCCTCCTTGAGTAACAAACAGGAGCCAGAGGCAGTTTTTGTGAAGGTAGGGAACAGCAAAAACTTTATTTTGGAAGTTATCCGAAACAAACAGGGGGGTAGAAGCGCTCTCCCCACCCCCCTCCTCCAGCCCGGAACAAAGCTCAGTGTACAAAAGGATAGGTTTTGGGTAGGAGTGAGGGTTTGGGTCTTTGGGTCCAGTAAAGTAAGAGGGTAAGTGGGTTGGAGTGGGTGTCTCTGTGCAACAGCTCTATATATTCTGTTCTAACAAAAAAACATAGTTTACAAAGATTCTCCAATTAAGGCACAGAATTAAACATTCGTCTTTCAGTCGTCACTCCGTGATAACATGTTTTAACATGTTCTCAACTCTAAAATGTTGCAGTGATAGGTGGCTCTATTTTGTCTGGGATATAGGGTATTACTAACCAGGGTTACAGTGAAAAAAGTTACAGGAATTCTAACCTAGACTAGGCAAAAAGCAAAAACGCCCCTTGGCATCATTATCTCACTACCTGAGGAGCCCTTCTGCTAGTAGCACTGAAAAAGGTATTAAATATAAGCATATATTATATGTGTCTCACTCTCTTCCAGCCTAAGGAAATGCCTTTGGAGATACTAGAAAAATACTGAGCTATCATGCCATGTAGAACTGTAGTAAAAATTGAAAATACTCATAAATTTGCCACTAAGATGGACAATTTACAAAAATATGTAGTGGATTAACCAGGGCTGGTTGCCAGGCACCCACCAAAGTTGCTCACTCTTTCCCCTCCAAAGCTGGAGAGAGGAGAGAAAATATAACGAAGGGTTCATGGGTTGAGATAAGGACAGGGAGAGATCACTCACCAAATACCATCACGGGTTAAACAGGCTCGAATTAGAGATATGTACTGAATTTCTTACACTAACAAAATCAGAGCAGGATAATGAGAAGTAAAATAAGACCCCTGAAAACACCTTTCCTCCACCCCTCCCTCCTCCCAGGTCTACTTCCTATCCCAGTGGCACAGGGAGACAGGGAATGGGGGTTTTGGTCAGTCCATCATCCATGGCTTCTCCTGCTGCTCAGGGAGAGGAGTCGTTTTCCCTGCTGCACTGTGGGGTCCCTCCCATGGGCGACAGTTCTCCAGGAACTTCTGCAATGTGAGTCCATCCCTATGGGCAGCAGCACCCCCCAAACTACTGCGGCGTGGGTCACTCTTCCACAGGGTGCAGTCATCCGAGGCTGCTCCAGCCTGGGAGCAGGGCCTCTCTCTCCACTGTTCTTCCATGGGACCCAAGTCTCCTCTCAGGCATCCACCTGCTCCAGCGCAGGGCTCCACTACAAGTTACAGGTGGATCTCTGCACCCCCGTGGGCCTCCCTCGGCTGCAGGGGCACAGCTGCCTCACCACGGCCTTCACCACGGGCCGCAGAGAAATCTCGGCTCCAGTGCCAGGAGCACCTCCTGCCCTTCCTTCTTCACTGACCTTGGTGTCTGCAGAGTTGTTCTTTCCGCATGTTCTTACTCCACTCTTCTCTGACCACAATTATAACTGCACCACCACTTTTTGTTTTCATTTCTCCTTCAGTAAGTTATCACTATTTCTAATTGGCCCAGCCTTGGCCAGCAGCATATGTGTCTTCAGAGCCACCAGGATTTGGCTCTGCCAGACATTGCGGAAACTTCTGGCATCTTCTCAGAGAAGCCACCTCTGTAGCCCTCCCACTACCAAGAGAACAGGCCATGCAAACCCAATACAAAATGCCAGTCTAATTTTGTTAAGGCCTTCAAATACATGCTTGTCTTTGGGTGATGAATTGGTTAACTGGAATAGGAAATAATTTTTTGTTAAGGGTATACTTGAATATGTACAAAGAATGTATATTATTTAAGCATTAGGTTGGTCACTAAAAAATATAATGAGTACTTGTGTTACACTAACAGTTTCCACTCTCAATACTGAAAAATAATTTGAATCAATAAGTGACTATTAGGAATATGAAAGCCTTGAAGACTTTGTATAGTAGACAAGAACAATTCACTACTTAGGAAGGTGTAATATTGAGTAAAGATGTAGGCGTAGGAAAAGTACTTCTGAAATATATCCATGGAGAGCACAACTTGCACTGCCAAGCTCTTTTGAATTCTTATTCACGTTTTTGATGTTTCCCTAATTTCCCATCTTTTGTACACTGAGCCTAAGATCTGTAAATTTACATTAAATAATTTGTATTTAAGTAGTTACTAAGACAAATCATGAATGTCTTTTCAGTCATGTACATCTTTTCCTTAAGCTGTAGTTTGAGAACTGAAAATAGCTAAGATAATAGTGATCTTGAAAAATAAGCTAGCAGAACCCAGTAATCAGGTCATATATGAACGCTCAACCCGTGTGCTTTTGTGCTGCATTCTTCTTTCTCCCTTTGAGTTCAACTTCCTAGAGTTAGATTGTTGATAGGGTATAAAAACATCTTCCCTACTTCTGTGGCATACTATGGCAATTTAAGCACTCAGTTGCAGTTCCTCTCCTTTCTTTCTCCTCGTATAGGTTCTAGCCTGACCATGTGGGCCAAGAGAAAACTATCCCTATAGGATCAGTTCTTTCACCTACTGAATTGTATTAGCCTACTGCAAGTTGTATGGGTAGTGAGGTGACAGAGGTGTAGGGACAGAAAACAAAGAGGAAGTCCCAATGGTAAAGACTCTCAACACAATTTGTATTAAACTGCTAACAAACCACAGCTACTTACTTCAGCGCTCACATCATCCAACCTTTGAGGGAAAAGAAGTCCCTCTGGTGTTGGCTACAATGTACCACACCTGAAATGTTTCTACCCTAATGCACACAGCTTGTGGAACAAATAGAGGAACTTGAGGCTTTGGCCCAGTCCCAGAGATTTGACATCATTGCTATAAGTTAAACCTAGTGGGATGAGTCCTGTGACTGGAGGGCCCTGTTGGATGGGTACAGGCTCTTCAGGAGGGATAGGCAGGGCAGAAGAGGTGGAGGGGTGGCACTGTGTGTAATAGGAAGGTTAGAATGCATGGAGCTCACAGCTGACAATGGCACAGTTGAGAGCCCCTGGATAAGCATCAAGGGGCAAACAAATAATGCAGATGTCATCATGGGAGTCTACTAGAGACCTCCTGGCCAGGGCAAACATGCTGATGAATTACTCCTTGAGGAACTACGGGGCACTTCCAAGTCAGCTGTCCTTGTCCTTATGGGGGACTTCAACTTGCCAGAAATTTGCTGGGAGCATCACACAGCTGGTACAACCTGAGACAGAAGATTCCTAAAAAACTTGAATGGCAACTTTATGAGACAGATACTGGGGGAGACAGATCCTGAGGGAGCTGACTCAGAAAGATGCCCTCCTTGATCTGCTGCTTGTCAACAGAGTGTTTGTCATGGACGAAGTGGAGACTGGCGGCCGTCTTGGCCACAGCGACCACAAAGTGATCAAGTTTAAAATCGCTGTTGAGAGGAGGAAAAGCACCAGCAAAACCTCAGTGCTGGACATGAGGAGAACAGACTTCAGACTCCTCAGGGAATTAGTAAGATCCCCTGGGAAAATGTTTTTGCAAGTGTTGGGAACCATCAGTGTTGGTCACTTTTTAAACATCACCCCCTAAGGGCACAGGACCAGCAATTCCTGAATGTTGGAAGTCAAGCAGGTGAGGCAGAAAGCTGGCTTGGCTGAGCATGATTCTTTTCTTGGAAATAAGGCAAAAAAAGAAGGTGTATGCCCATTAGAACAAAGATCAGATGACATGGAAAGAATACAGAGATGTTGCTTGCCACTGTGGGGAGAAAATTTGTGCAGCCAAAGCTAAGCTGGAGTTGAAGCTGGCCAGAACTGTGGGGGACAATAAAAATAGTTTTTTCAAATATATTAATGGCAATATGCAGTATTAAAATAACGTTGGCCTGTGACAGTTGGTCATCTCACAAACAGGGACATGGTCAAGGCAGAGCTGTTTAATGCATTCTTTGCCTCTGTCTTCAACATGGGTAATGGACCAAGGGAGTCTCAGTGTCCTGAGCTGGAGGACCATGACTGTGAGAATGAGCAACTCCCAGTAGACTCTGAAATAGTGTGGGATCTGCTGCTCTGTCTGCATCCCTACAAATCCACAGGGTCTCATGGGACTCATCCAAGAATCCTCAAAAAGCTAGCTGATACCATCACAAAATCTCTCTTGATTTTTGAACAGGCTTGGGAGTTCAGAGAGGTCCCAGCTGACAGGAAGATGATGAATGTTGTCCCAGTTTTCAAGAAGGGCAAAATGGAGAACTCTGGATACTAAAGGTCTGTCAGTCTCAGTTCGGTGCCTGGTAAAGCTGTGCAGAAGTTTGTTGTGGGAGGTATCAAAAAACACCTGAAACAGAACACAGTCATTGGTCACAGCCAGCACAGCTTCATGATAGGAAAGTCCTGCTTATCAAACCTGATTTCCTTTTATGACAAGGTAAGTCACCCAGTGGCTCAAGGAAAGCCAGTTGATGTAATCTTTTTGGATTTCAGTAAAGATTTTGCTGCTGTCTCTCACAGTATCCTTCTGGACAAAACATCCAGCACATAGCTGGGTAAACTCATTTTGGGTTGTGTGAGCAAGTGGCTCATGGGTCAGGCACAAAGGGTTACAGTGAATGGGATGGCATCAGACTGGGGATCTGTCACTAGTGGCTGTCTGCATCTGTCACAGCTCCGTCCTTGGCTCTGTGCTCTTCAAAATCTTCATTAACGACCTGGACTCAGGAGTGGAAGGGATACTGAGCAAGTTTGCAAACCACACAAAACTGGGAGGATCAAGGAGCTGTTGCTCCCTTGAAGGCAGGGAGGCCCTGCAGAGAGACCTCAACAAATTGGAGGACAGGGCAATCATCAACTATATGAAGTTCAACAAGGGAAAGTGCCGGATTCTGCACCTGGGATAGGGCAACCCTGGACGTACGGACAGACTGTGGAACAAGAGGCTGGAGAGCAGTGCCTTGGAAAGGGACAATAGGACTAAATGCCATGGCATTCCTTTAGCAGAGAAAAAGAACTGTAAAGCTGAGTAATGAAAAGGAAAAACAAAGTTCTCTTTGATACTTTTGAAATCATGCTGAAATTTCAGCTTTTGATCAGTTCTCTTTGATGTGCAAACTCATGTCCCATGAGAAAGGATTTGGACTTGAGATAGTGTGTTGATGCTTATGGGACCAATAAGATGGTCAGAGCTAGAGAAAGAGTACATATTTCTGATCAAAAGTACTTAAGTGAGTTTTCTTGAATATTGGAAAAATTAAACAATTTTAAATTTTAAATTTCAGTCTCATTTTCAGTTGAATTTGGTGGTACAGTTCTGACTTTATTAAACGAAAATATAAAAAAAGTCTTTACAAGTAGAGTGTAATCTCATTTTTTCTTTTAGTCAGACTCTTGGAAATTCTTAAAGCAAAACAAGCTTGTCATGAAAGAGAAATGAGGCTGGACAACTTTATGAGATTAACTCCATCAAGGTCACGTAAGCTGAATGATCCACAGGCCAGTCATCAAATTGCTGATAAATTAAGGTGGGGGACATCAGGGCAAAGACATGAGTTTATGTCTTTCCTAAGTGTCTACTGCTGGTCATTATCAGAGGCAGGATATTGTGCCAGAGGAATATTTAATCTGATTCCATAGAGTAGCTTTCCTGTAATAAGTAGACAGAAGTAAAATACATGAAGCTTTGTTACTAATGATAAAAAGTATCATTGTTAAAACTTGTGTGAGAAAAGGACAAGACCTACACTTTACCTGCTAATACGATCTGCTGTACTCTTCTTCAGAGGAGATTGTCAGAGCCGTATTTTAAAGCAACTGTAATGAGAATACTAGATATAAAAGGTTTCGCTGAACCTACATGTCTCTGTATACATTTGCACATTTGCAGCTGTCACTTTAGAGTTTTGACCTAAAGAGAGCATGCACTGAGAAAATATAACAATTTTTGCTTTTGCACAGCATATTTGTTTCTTTCTATTTTGATCTGAAATCCAACCAAATGAATCATTAAGTAGAACAGACAGCAGTGGAGCTGATGAACAATGACCTGAAACGTGCCTAAGGCACCAAGCAGGTTTTTAAATGCTTAACTTTTATTTTTCTAATGTCTCACTCTATAGGTGATTGTGTGACAAGTTTCCCCTGCAGTCTTTATTTTGACTCAGTTATTTGGTGTAATCCTACCAATGCATTGAGCCATGATATCACAAGCAACAGGTTTGATCATCTCACCCTATGCTCCCATCCTGGCAAAATTTCAATCAATTTTTCATCATAGGACTGGAAATCATTAGACATCTTCCTCTACTAAGAATTCATGATACTATTCTTGGTGGTTTTTAATTTATTTTACACTTCGTGCAAACTATAAGCAACTGAACAGACATTAAAAAAAAAGGTTTTGAAGGTTAATGACTCTCTCAAAGTTTTCATCTTTGCAAGGAATGAGAGAGAGTTGAAAAGTGCAGCTCATGTACGAAAGGAACCGTAGGTGACCTCCAGTGACCTCCAGCTTATTGCTGATATCATCTGATATCAGTTTGTATCTGATACAGTTTGTATCAATACAGCAAATATGGTGAGGTGAATGATACTACTGCTCCCCCTGAATTTGCTGTGGAGAGCAGCTGTCACCACCAGCTTTGGGAAACACATCAGAAATGAGTGAAGGCAACTGGCAATTAATCGTTCAGACAGCACTCTGATGAAAGTGGTGTACAAGTCCTGTGCAGAGCTCACAGCTGCACAAATGAGAGTCCTTTTATTCTTTATTTCTTTCTATTTTCCCGCTTTTATTCACCATGGAGAGTTTGACTAAAGGGCTATAGATTATTTTACAGAGATCATATTTTAAGACTCTGGTTTTGGTACGTTTTGTGTATTTGCTCCTCTCTTCACTTCAACTGTTTCCTTTTCTTGGCTTGACTGATTATCTCAGAAAATGTGTCCTGGGTGACCACAAAATCATTGGGTATTCCATATCTTCTCTATGCCAACTTGCCCAAGATTATTATTGTCTTGTCTTTTTAAGACCAGACACCTAACTTGTGTGTTTTGCCCCAGGTTGATGGAGGGAAGGCAATCTGTTTTATTTAAAAAAGAGGGAACACACATGCTAAAGACTTCTTTAGTTTCTCTCCAGTCTCCAGAGTTTGCCTGGTTCAGGTATCCAAGTAGCAACCTGTGAGGTTGCATTTCGAAATCCATTACTATTTCAGAGGTTATTTTGCAATATCTTTCCACAGACATCATGCCAAGTGGCGTGGGCCAGGGCTACATATGCTTCAGTGCTCGGCAGGACTGTTTATTTACCCCGTGTCACAGGGCAGTGGCCCAAGACAGCAGCATTGACACCAAGTGAGTTCAACAGGCAGCAGGAGGAGGCAGCAACCCAGCACCACATCTTGTGAGTGCTCAGCAGGACCATTTCTTCCCCCTGCAGCACAGCAGTGACTTGAAACTGCAGCGCTGACACTATCTGGGTCCAGCCAGCCAAAAGGGAGCAGCAAAACTGACGCCACAGGTCTGGAGCCGCCCCAGAGAATGCCAAGATCCTTCATCTGCCAATGGAACCGCTTTGCAAGCTCCCAGCTTTGCAGCTTTTTTGTTCCAGGGAGAAGGTTAAGCCAAGTGGGGCTTCTCTGCCATGTTGTCTTTATCTTCCAGTCCACAGAGTCTGCTATGGCAGCCGCCATCTTGGAAGGAGAGGCTTCTCCACGATCTTGTTTGCTTTGTTCCTGGGGAGCTGATGGGATCCAGCACCTTTCTGTCTAGTGGTTATTGCTGTTAACTTGGTTGTTGCTGTTTTGCTTTTTAGTAAACCGTTATTTTTTTACCTAAAATCTTCTTGCATTCATGTCTCTTTATTGTTGAAAGGGGAGTGGTTAAAAGTAAAGGGGAGATAGCTCATTTGGAAGTCTCTGCCCCATATAATTGTGTTAAAATAAGACACAATGCTAACATTTGGAATCAATGACACTTCACTTAGACTAGTTCTTTCCACGTTCTGCTTTGTGTAAAAAATTGCTGTTCATAAATTCACAGAGAACAGAGGACAACATTTTTAGTTACTATGGTAAAAATATCCAGTTTTATTGTGAATTCGTGTTATAACCTAGGAAGCATTTGAAAATATTTGAGGCATCAAAATGCTTGAGTAACTGAATACTAAGGAGGTTGTACAGTCTCAGTTTGTCACAGGCAGTAAAATCCCTTGAGCTATCTATTTTACATTTTGCTGCAAGGAACTGTAACTAAACATTTACAACACCAGCCTTGCTCATACATAGTCTTTTGTACAAGGTTGCAAGACAAACATTTTTTGTTGAGCTGCTTCAATTTCACTAACTTTTCAACCCTTTGCCAGGTGAAAGATAGCAATTGTGGATCAGAACCTAATAAAATTTTGGATACTTCAACACAAGAAATTTGTATGCCACAATGCTACAATAAGATTCTTTTTAGGTCTGCTGCCTATTTCATTTCAGATACCTTAAGTTTTACACATCCCTCTGTAACCTTTCCCAAAGCTCCTCTGTTCAAAATTCAGTTGTTCTGTCTCAGGAACTTTGCTTGATTAAATAAATTAGCTCAGTGATCCAGCTCCTGCATCGTGTTAAAACTCTGGCTCCCAGCAATTACTCCTTCTGACAAAGAAAAATTTATTTATTGATGTCTGCATGTAACACCATTCAAATAAATGTGTTTCTAAGTGAAGTGTCTGATTTACTGCCTGAGACTATCTGAAAAACATGACCATTCAGTCCAATCTCAGATTTACACCTCAGTTCAAAGTACACTCTAATGGGTCATGCTGCCTCTAGGCTTGACCGATAATGAACAGATCTGTGATTTGACATTAAACTCAATTATTGGAAAAGGAAAAAAATGGCATCTTTCACATACATTAGCAAAATTGTCACTAGATTTTATCTTCCGTTACATCAAAGAGACTTCAGGATTGCTTTTCTCAGGTTTTATTGTTAAAACATTTTAATTAAAAAAGATCTGCAATTTTCTGAATAGTAGATGGGAACCAGGCACAAAAGCTTAGATTTGCATATGAAAGCAAAAACCCTATGATATCTAGCTGTCAGCATTTTTTCAAACAGGATATAAACCTGTCAAGGACTCTTTAATGTTGTAGCACATTCTAGGGTCTTATTTCAGACCCAACTATATAGAAAGTAAACATAGTTTACTCTGCCCTAGTTGCCTTCCAAGAACTTAAGATAAAACTTGTTCAGCCTTTTTTTGACTTGATTATAGTGATGCTTAAGTGCTCAAGGTAAGCAATATTAATGCAAATTATGTTTTTCATCATATTTTAATGTGGGGTTTTCTGCTTTCGTTATTCACAAGAGTACATGTGATTATAATGAAATTTTATGTCTCTTCCTACTAGAGACATGCCTCATCCACCTAGGCATGTTTGACCCTATTCATTCAGGCACGCATTACATGGTGTGGTGTATATACTGCTATACAGCAGGACAGAATCTCACTGATATGATCAGGTGACTTCCCTGGTAATCATATTGACTCACATGGAAGTATGGAAACTCACGTTGGTTTCGTTAACTATTCATCAGGACTCATCTTCACTGTATGTATACTTGTTGCTGTTGGACTACACATTAATTACTCCCTTACTTTGCATAACATTTTAAATCTGCCTTTTGTTCTTTATATCCTAGGCAGATGAATGTTGCTGAGAGGAAAGTTGCGTTTTGGTGGGTTTTCTCCTAATGTAAACTTTTGTTAATACCAGCTTATATTCATAAGGACAGCTGCCCTGCATTCAAATTTCCTCTTCAATACTGTAATTGAATGAATGTGTGCATGTTTTTTTCTAGAGCTGATGGCTGCAAATGTGCACAATCATTTGACCCTCCTTCTTCCAGTGTGTTTTTACCCTCTCCCTCTAACTGCTTCTGACATTTGCTGAGTGTTGCACACCACTAACCACTCACTGATCCCGCTTTACCTGAGCACTAAATCAGAGGAGCTAGGCCAGATGTCTCTTCCTTTCTTCTGCCTGAAGGAAGAAACATGAAATGGGCAACTCTTCATACTGAAGTGCTAAATATACAGAAAAATAGTATTTAATTAAGTAAATAAAAACATAATTCCAACATTAAGTGTTACCAGTTTCAAGTGCTTTGTTTAACTGTTGTTTTCTTTAGAATATGGGTTCTCTCTGAGGACTAGCAACTTTACCTTTTCTGAAACCATCTAGGGACCAAGGAGCTTTGGAACACAAAAAACTGTATCAGCCTAGAGAATAACTTTTATTTAATTATTGAGGTCAGAACTTTCACTAATCTTCCCACTAGATTAATGTCTTCTGTGGTTTTTTTTCTTTGGATATTTTCAAGGTCAGCAATGTGTTGACTATTTTTAGTTAACTGCTAACAGATGTACTCTATTGAGCACATCTTACTTCCCGTTCTGAAATTTAAAAACTCAAACCAGCTTTAACACTTCTAAATATAATACCCATTTTATAGCTGCTAATCTGCTGAGTTTCACAATAGGGCAGTTTTTTCATTAATTCTTTGCCTCAAGCCATTCTTCATCTATAATTCTGTTTTACTTAACAGTGTTTAAAAGAGTACCTCAGCATTGGCACAGACTTTATGCAAACGGAGCCTCATCTATTTCAAGTTGAGGTCCCTTTTTAATGTTGATTAGGTTTTTGTCTACTAATAATTTTTTATTTTTGGTCTCTAAAATTCACAAACTCTGATTCTCAACCTACTTAGCCTTCATCATGAATAATTCACTCTTCTACATACAAACAAACTAACAAAAACAACAACAACAACAATTTAATGGGAAGAATACAGATAGGAATGACATGTGTTTATTGTAACAGAGGAAACTCCAGAAAAAGAAAATAGACCTATTTCTTCTATTTGAAGAATACGGTCTTTCCTCATATTGATAAGGACAGTAGAATAGAACAGAATTTTACTCTCATAAGGACAGTAGAACAGGACAGCACAGCCCTGGAGAAGAAGATAAAGGATATAACTTAGGCAAACAGAAGTCATGCAAAATGCAAGCAAGGTGCCAGCTCAGCTCTGCAAGGCTGACAAAGCAGAAGTTACGCAAAACAACAATATAGCCCTTACTCACAAGCAGGGGTCAAGGAACAGCTTCCTGAAAAGGACACCTGACGTTGCAGACAGACCCCAAGGAACCAGGTAAGGACTTCAGATAAAGGGTGTGAGTATGTAAAGTAATATCTATACATCAAGTAAGGGGGGATAGCTAATGAATATATAGAGTGTGTGTGCGTGTGTTGTGGGTTTGGGTTTTTCAGCGAATTTTCTCCCATTTGACAGGACACTGAGGGTGAGGAAAGGGGAGTGCCCTGGGGATAAAGTGATTGAGTGAACAAAAGGTGTAGCTGAGCACTCGAAGAACCCTCC